>QVRM01006676.1:0-31342 GCA_003439945.1 Dermanyssus gallinae
GAAATCATTTGACAGTTCTAAAGAGGGTATTTTTGAAAGCAGTCCATCAAGCAATATATGGATTTTTTCAAATGGGTGTACTACAGGGTGCGTAACACGTGTTTTTTATAGCTGTTTTTGCGCAACACCAACGCATGTAAAAGGGACGTTCGACGCAAGCCGGTCCCAAACTGCAATCGTATCCACTGGGATGTTTCGTGATTCCAACTGTACTTAGCCGCTCATTTCCTTCATGGAGATCCTTCACTGCGTGCCAATGTCAGCGGTTTGCATCCTGATGAGAAACAAGCATCACTTTCACATTGACGTCCACGCTGTAAGTTTGTGACTCTTTTATAGCTTATTTTACTAATAAGATTTAATTACATTGTTTTCACATTATTTGAAATATATACTTTGCTATGTTTGCATCTCCTGATTATAAATATTTCATGATTTTTATTAGGCTTTTGTAACGTGATTTTGTGCTACTTAGTATGTTTGGCAACTCATTTTTCTACGCAACCTATTTCACTGATGAACAATAAACTGCATTTGTAAAACTCAGAGAATACGAATTATGTGCTGCTACCAGCGCCAATAACTGTTTAGTACGCTATAAATAAAATGGCATGCGCCATAGAGGAGTTGTGAAGCTATTTATCTATTTATTTAAAATGCACCCTTTTTGGGTATGTAAATATGAGCATGATAACACACATGTAGCGAGCGGTGACGTGACGACATGGGCGGAGAGACTCTTTCTAAGCCTGGTTAGTCATGAATGGTATTAAATAAAATTCTCTGGGAATTAGAGACATTTTTTAGAATACTTGTGCCAAGGCGTTTTAGGGTGCCTGTCTGCGGTAAATTAAATAAATTATATTGAGCCCGCAAACATGTATACTAATCTGTAGCGCGAATTCGACGTCCTCGCCTTAAGAAACTGGGTCTACACTATCCAGCCGCCATAAACGCAGAGTGTTAAGACGTTTTTGGGTCTCTTGGATACTGTAAGAAGCTACGGATGCCACTCTGAACGTGAATAATATCATGGAGGTCCGAACAGATAACTCTGTTGGGTTTCTGATACCAGCTGCCGCGATACGCGTTTTCTACAACGCTTAGTTTACAGCTTTAGTTGTTGACACATTTACTAAAAGGCCATTCTGCGAAAAAAAAACGTAGCTTCTGGCAGTACGGACTCTACTGTTTGATATTGTTAGGTATCCCCGCGTTCTGAATAACAACGGGCTGAGATTGTCGCCTTGCGGATACCCAGTTATCTCATTAAACGTATTATGCTCGCACACACCATTATTAAGGAAAATCTGGCTAGCCCTCTGAAGTGCGCTAAGTAGAGTAAGCATTGGTGGTCCAGCTCCAGCCTGTCCCAACTACTTCAAGACAATATTACAGGGTGCGATGCCGAACATTTTAAATTAATAAAAACCTCAAAAAAAGGAGGTTTTTTTTTATTGAGATTGTGATCTGCTCAAAAAGTGCTTTGCAGACTGGGATAGTGGAACACCCAATCCTAACCCCATGCAGTTCATCTGAAAGAAACACCTGTGCTATCATAAAATCTGTGAGGCGTCTTGTTAGTATGCTTGAGAGTAGTTTGTAGACACAGCTTCTTTATGATATCGGTCGCTACGCGACAGGGTACAAAGGATCTCCTTTTGCCTCTGGGATTACTTTGAGAAGGCATATATGCTGCTTGGCTGGCAGAGCGCCCTTAAAGAAACATCTGTTAAAAAGAGACTGCCATATCGGCACGAGGAGATGTCCCACCAGAGGTGTTTATTTCTCACAAGATCTGGCCCGAATGCCTTGCTTCGTTTTCGAGCGAGGGCAACATTGACTTAGTCTAAACCGAACGGTTCATAAAAAGCCTCCGCGAAATCTCTCGGAAACTTCAAGCTCGCATGAAAAAGGAGTCTTGACAGGTACCGTATCCGCGCGTATGGGAGCTACCTAAAAGTTGCCCAGGAGATTTTCAGATCGAATTGACCGCTCGTAAAGTTGTAAAGCTGTCAAGTGATGAGATGAGCTTCTTGTTGTGCTTTTAATATAAAAGTGCGAATGACCGCTTATTGAAGTCTTGGAGTTTTTGATACGCCGGTGCGTCGTGTCGTCGTACTAATTCGTTTGATAGAGACCCTGAGAACCACAGAGATGTTTCTTAATGTAAACATCCCCCGGCAGTAAGACACAAAAAGCCGCATTTTTGTATCTCACACAGTCTGGTGAGTCTGACGTTGCAAAAATATCGATTGTTGAGCGCCCCGTTGTTCCCGAAGAGCCAACCTGCTGCAGGTTGGCATGGCATAATAAGTGGGGGGTGCTCCTATTGTTGCACACCTACAAAGTATACGCATCGAGTGACTCTAGCAGGCATCCGTTTACTAAGGGGGTCTTGCTCCAGTCGACAGGGAAGATCTCCTGCTAGCAGTATTGTCATATTGATGCTAATCTTCTCCAGTTACTGATCTGTAATGTCCACCGCTTTTCAAGTTAGCACTGCTGTACATGGCAATTAGCAAACATGTGGGTGACAAAAGGATTACAGCATTATTCTCTTACCTTAGCAGGTTCATGTTTCCCAAGGAGTAAACCAGTAAGAACAAATACGCCACCTGTGGGACGATCACAAGCGACTCGTTGAGAGCAACAATGGAAACTATAATACCCGAGCACATCGAAGCGTTGACGGAAAATGTTTCTGTTAGAACAATGACGTTGAATCCTGATAATTGGTTACATATATCAGATTATCTACTACTTCAATATTTTAGCAGTTAAATTGGCACATCACTAGTTGTTGTTGCGTTTGTTGTGACATCATGCCTTCAGTGTCCGCCAGTTGTTGTGCTGTCAGCTGCATCCTGTTCTGAACTCTTTGAGGTCCTGCATCATGTTCATTACGTAGGTTTTCGGAGAGCGTATAGCATGACGTTGTCGTTCCGCAGTTGAAGCGAACATTTATTAGCAGTGGTAGCCGATTTTTTAGGGTTGATGGCTGAGGAACGGGTTTCTGAACCTCTCCCTTGGCAGCACTATGATGCTTGGGGTCACTCTAATCACTTCTCCTTTTTTGCGAGTTCCCTGTTTGGAGAATCCCGTTTGAAAACGTCTCTCTCTCTATATATATATATAAATATATATATATATAGAGAGTCTCTCATCTTTCCGGCCGATGCCGTTGTTCGCACCGTCTTCGGAGGACCTTCACCAGGTGCCCACCATTGGCGAGATATTTCTTGGGTCTCGGGAGTGTAGTGATGAACCCAGCTTTCATCGACGGTCACTAATCTGCGCCAAAAATCCCACAGATTTTTTGCACCTTGGCCAAATTTCGCTGTGAAGCGGAACCACGCGCGTCTGTTTGGCCTTGGTTGAGCAAATGCGGCATCCATTTTGCTCTGAGCTTTTTCATCTTCAAGTTCTCTTGCTGGATGAAATGCACACTACCCAAACTGATCCCCAAGACCTCCGCTATCTCTCTAATGTTCACTCGCTCATCTGCGGCAACGATTTTCCGCACTTTTTCCACGTTTTCCTTATCAGTTGCCGTTTTGGGCGTTCTGAACGTAGCTCATCCTCTGTGCTTCTGCTCCTTTTTAACTCATTAATCCAGTTGGAAACAGTGGCCAAACATGGCGCGGAGTTACCGTACACCTCCTCTAACTCAGTTTTCACCTGAGTCGCATTCCAACCTTTGAAATAAAAATACTTGATAACCACTCGAAACTCTTTTTCCTCTATTTTGAAAATCGCGTTGATACGTTGCACGGGAAAAGCGATCAAACCAATATATATATATATATATATATATATATATATATATATATATATATATATATATATATATATGTATATATATATATATATGTTGTGTCTTACCCGTCATTATAATTTACCATCAAAAACTGCAGCAAGCGTACCCGCAGCGTATGAAGCATTTACGCTTATTAATTGGCCAGTTGTCTTTTCAGAGATCTGGTGTGACAGTTGACATGAGATGGCGTATGCAAGTGAGTGTAAGGCTGATACCTTTGCCAACAGAGCCGGTGCCGAGGCTAATTCTTCCCATTTTTTGGATGGAAACAGTATGTATTCTGCTAATACTATATGCTTAACGTCAGCGTCTTGGTACCTTGTAGGTAGTAGCATTCACCGTCAAACCAATCTATACCTTATGTACTATATTCTACAAATAAAATACAAGTAATTATATTATGAGCGTCAATTATTTTAACATTTTAATTAAAATGCTATCGACAAGTTTCTTAGCTAAGGGAAGGGCGGTTATAGATACATTTGTGCATAAGATTTACCCTTATCCATTGGTAGCAGAAACGCATTCCAGAACGCCGCTAAAATGCTTTGTTCTATCCTGCTGGAGGATGAAAATATATACATATTTAAATGTGTTGTTTACGTTTTTTCCGATGTAAGGCATTGTTTAGCTCGTCGGCCTTTTGAAGTGTAGTTCATTTGGCTTGTATCACGGTTACTGTTCCGTCAAATGAGACGGTGGAAATGCTTAGACAACCGCCTGATTCCGCGCGCATGCGGGTGTTTGGAAATGGTCCCCGTAAACAATCACTTTGTTCTCCTAACCTGGACAAAACGCACGTATAGCACCACCTGTCAACGATATATCGAGACCGATTAGCGGTATGAGCATGAGATTAAGTGGGTGTCGTTAGACGAAGAAGGCAGGGTGTCGATGTTGATTCGGTTGTGGAGAAACCCTCGAAGCACGATAGTTTCATCGTTGTCATTCGAAGCTACCATACGAAAGGAAAAACAGTTAGAGAGTCAAATTGAGTTCAGGAGCATTTAGGGTTTGCCTCGGACATCAAGGGAACCTCGACGGGAGTTCGGTCCACTTTAAGGAATGTTCGATTTGGGTTATTTAAGGCAATTCAGTCTGGTGCCAAAGAAACTAAGGTTACCAGATCAACATCTTTATTTACGCCCCTTTCCATCGACGTTGTTCATATGCTTGCACGCCTAACGTTTGTAGATAATATCCAGTTAACCGCCTGGCCTCGTCAAGGTGTCGGCACCTCGCTTACGAAAGAAGATATTCTGACGAAACTATTAAACTTCGTTGTCAGATGTGCCCTAAAACTATTCGTCTGCTTTGGGTATCTTAAGAAGGTCGTCTCCTCCTCTTTGTAATTTTTCCATCATCTACTTCGGTCAAGGATGTCTGCTATGCGCTTTAATCATTCGTTAAAGAGCTCGAGTGCCGGCTTGGATTTTATCAGGGTCGCTTTCTGCTGGGGGCTTCTCTCACCCAGTCTAGACTGTTCTATTTAATATCTAATAAGCCACTATTGCTTGTTTATCGCTAATACGTAGAGTCGCGACAAAATTGGCAGAGACAATTCACAAGACGTAATTAACTTAGTTGTTGAGCTTTACCAATTTAAGTTTGACTGACAAAAGAAATGTTGGAACACTGGTTTGCGCTATCTGGGCTTTAATGGAGTTCTAGATCGATCCCTCCGTGCTAGCGTAACATGTAATTAAGAAAGCAATTGAAGCCGTTAGTGGGGATTACTTGTTAAGGGTGGTTGGAGGTGAGACTCCTGTCACTTATCACCTTATTCTTACTCACCTCGGCTGAAAGGGTTCAACAAAAGGATCCCTCTCTGTTTGGTCTCACCTTAAGACTTGGTCAACTACTTCAAGAGTTCAGTCAGCTTTTCGTTATTGGGCAATGAAGTCATCAGGGGTAACATCAGCACGGTCTGCGAGGACTTAAAGAGGATATTGAGTTTCTCTACATGCTGTGTTCGTGAACCAACTGGGAAGTTCATATCATCAGTTCAGACGCAGCTGACCTCTCGGCTGTTCAAGGCAGGGATCTCAAAATTTGAATGATGAAGGATAACTCGACGCTGGGTTTCTAGTTAAGTGCTCCGCCTTCTCTAGCTAGGTGCTTACCGGGACTCGTATTTTCTACCCCCCAGAGATCGCGAAGATCCGGTCCATGTTAAAGCGGACTCAGATGTTGCTATTACATCCAGTGGGGTTTTCGCGGAGACCTTTATATAAACTATACATTTGAAAACTAGAAGTAATACAATTTTTATGATTTGTTTACCTCCTTATTTCTCTATAGCTACTTAAGAACCTAGTCCCAAGATGACCAAGGTCCTATATATATCTCCTTAGGCGAATTTACCGTCGGACAGGGACAAGCTTCTGTGCGTGCTCAAGCCTAGAGTATTCATGCCTCGGCTAGCGTTAGCTGCCTGTCTTTGTTTGCTTGCGACGTCTGCCCTCCTATGTGGTCTTCTTCTATGAGCACTGAGATCGTGTACAAAGGGGCAAATATGCCAGACTGGTTCCTTAAGTCACGGTAAGTAAAATACTTTGTATTTACCAAATATAAGTTTCGGTTCTAATATATATATATATATACATTTTTGCGGAGACGGGCGAATGGTGTTATGCACTGTGCCACGAATGTGGGTGGGGGTGTTCGCCCCCTCTTGAGCCGTGTAGGACTCAACACTAACGTCAAGAATCCTACCTACTAAACACACCTCCCCCCTTAAGTTTTACTCTCTAATGGCTTAGATGTCTACGGTTTTTTCATGTCATGGCTAATTTTATTCCACTCCGGCATTTACCTTGCCGAAAAGACTTACGACGAGACCACAATATCCTTACTCCGCTCCGTCGTCGAGTGTATGCTGCAGCCCCCCAGTGCGGCTACCCAGAAGGCGCCACTTCTGTACGTAGCACGGCAGTGAAGAGAGCAGCGCATGCACAGAATTCTGGCAGCAATCGTCACCCAGTCCACCCATGGCAAAGTTCTTGAAATATGTCACAAGGAATCTACCACGGCTCCACCAAGTAGGCCGCAGACGGTCGTCTTCCCTTCCCCCCTGCCCTGACCGGGTAGACATCGGTCAGGGTCAGGGTGGGAGAAGGACTACTATTCGCCGAAGCCGTGCAGACTCTCAGGGCACATTTGACCGACAACAAGCAACTTGAGTCAACAGTCAGCGGGCTGGTCAAGAACAGTGACGGTGACGTGATAAGTGGCTCTTTGGGGCATCAACCCCACTGTGACTCAAAGATAATCAAGACAGAGCTGCAGCGGTTTCTTGCTGTCCCCAAAGAGGCTCCGATCACGGTAATCGAGTCGCGCCACGAAGGCGCAGGCACATGCTGGTACTCAATGGTCAGAGTTGCTACTCCTCTGACCAAATGGCTCCAGTCGCAGCAAAGCGTCATGATTGCGGGCAGCGCCTTGAGGTCTGGGCTTTAACTGCCAGAGACCGGGCCACACTGCCGCTTTCTGCAAGGCTCAGAAAGTGACTACACGCCTCTGCCGCCGATGTGGATCGCCGGAGCATGCCGTCGCGGCCTGCACGGCCGAGACCTGGCACCATATAGGCCAAGTGTCTTCTCAAGGTAAAAATTATCGAGATTCTGTAAATAAATCTTAACCGCTGCAGAACCGCACATGACCTGCTGGAGTAGTACGTTGTACAACATCGAATCGCCCTCTGCATTATCTCAGAGCCAAATGTTGCTCTGTCGAGAAATCTAACCAATGCATGGACAGACAATTCCTGCGACGCTGCCATCTGATGAACTGGGCAGGAGCACTGTCCATAACGGGCCACGGCCAGGGGTACGTATTCTCATGGACTTATCTGCCAGATCTTAACTGCGTACTATACAGTTACTACTTTTCCCTAAACAGGACGGTAGAAGATTTTAACAACTGTTTAGACCAGACCGCATCGATTGATACTCATCGCTACGCTGGCCACTCATTGATAGTCGCAGGCGACTTCAACGCACTACACGCCGCGTGGAGCAGCCGCCGCATCACCGACCGAGGACTGTTCCTACTGGACTGGCTGTCGGGCCGAGGCTTAATACTTGCCAATAATGGCGACGTGTCGACGTTTGCGTGGTGCGGCCAGATATGTTTCCTTGATCTGACGTGAGCAGATTTGGCTGCAATGGACAGCATGCAGGACTGGGTGGTGCAGGAGGCGGAGGAGAGTCTCGACGGCCACCGCTACATCACCTTTCAGATAACGCCGCAAAACAGACCTCTGATACTGGCAAATGCGACACATTATTAAGGAAATATTGACAGACACATTCAAAGGACTGCTCACTCGCCTTGGCGATACACCCCTCGACGAGACATAATTATGGCATATCAGGCGGCCGGGGGTCCGGCCAGACAAGGAGCTTCAAGGAGAGCCTCCGCTAAACACTGGAGGAGTCCACAATTTGGGACCGCCAGCGCGGACTGCGTGCGCGCAAACCGCATCATGCATCGGGTCCGGTCGAGGCGAGACGCCGTCAACGAGGATATGACCACCGCCAGCTAGCTGACGCGGTCGACCGTGCTGATCGACTACAACAGCTGGACCGTATCGAACGCCTGCGTCTGCGACGGCTGATAAGCAGAGCAAAGGCAAACTCCTGCAACTGGTTGAGTCAGTAGAATCAGACGTTTGGGGCCTTCCGTACCGCACGGTGATGGGAAAGCCGCCCCTCGCTCCCTGCAGAGCAAGTACAAAACCTAGTCACGGCCCTCTTTCCCCGGCAGCCAGCACGCGCCCCCGCGTCAGCACCGAGGTGGACCCTGACCAGATCCCGGAAGTAAACTCCGAAGAGGTGGCACATGCCGCGGCACCTAGGCCAGACGGGGTTCCCCCAGGGGTCATACAAATCTTGGCCAAAAAGCCTCGCTCGGCTTTTTACACGCCTACTTCAAGACGCTCGTTTTTTAACCCAGTAGAAGCGCGTTCATTTTACTCTTCATAACAAAACCGAACACAGCAGCGGAATCATCTTCGGCCCGTCGCTCCATATGCCTACTCAACACAATCAGCAAACTTTTCGAGAATGTGCTGGTCAGCCTGAACAAAGAGATCGAAAGCCGCTCTGTCGGACAACCAATACGGCTTTCGCAAGAGCCGATCGACCCTTGATACCGTCGAACGAATGCTCCAGGTAGCCTACACAGAACAACAATGGACACTTAAGATGCGCAAATATATTTCACTTATCCTGCCTTACGTGCGAAACGCGTTTAGAACAGCAAATTGGCGAGTAATAATGGACACGCTTGAACAAAGAGGCATCTCCCTCTACATGCGACGGATTTTTTTCTTGTATGCTGACGCGCGTTTGCTTTCGGCCAACGGTGAAGTCCACCCTGTCACGGCGGGCGTCCGGCAGGTCTCAGTGCTCGGGGATCCTCTAGAATAAAGCATACGACGGAGTCCTGCGGTTAGACGACTTGCCCGACGGGGTAAACATAATCGCCTACGCCGATGATCTAGCGCTGGTGGTCACTGCGATATCGAAGGCGGTGCTTGAGGCGCGAGCGAACACTGCTTTTTCCAGAATAAAGAAGTGGATGGCAGACAACTACCTGGAGCTGGCCCCTCGGAAGACCAAGGTAATCTACCTAACTAATCGCCGTCGTTCAAACCAGGAATAAGCGGGAGAGGTGATTTTAGTGGCTAGCACGCGCGGACTGGATAGAGTATTAGACTCTCCCCCGGTGTTTAGACCCACACTACCCTCCATTAGCATCGGAGGGCGTGCGTAAAGCATTTTCCACCTCTACCAAAAAGGCGTGGTGTTTCAACTCCTTGTGTTTTTTTCTTCTTTGGCTCATCTCAATCTTAGAAGCGCAATAGCGATTGTCCTTGCCTGCTCTAATCTAGCATTTTAGGAGAGTGTGCTCGGGGTCATCGTCGATGCCGTCTGCACAGTGCACGCAGGTCTTTAAAAGAGCTTTGCCTATACGAAGGAGATCGCTTTGAAAATCCTTACCAGACACGGTGATTATCAGTCAATACTTGTTCATAAGTGGGAAAACCACATCTCCATTCTGCAAGTACTGCCAAAGCAAAACGGAGGACACGCCTGAACATACAATTCATGGTGCCCAGAATGGGCCTTTCAGCGTGCGGACCTACCTAGGGCTGACGACGATACCCTTGGAACGCTCATACAGCTGATGATTATGTCACGCAATGACTAGACCAGCATTGCTCGCACCATGGAGAACATCTCGCGTCAAGGAGAAGAAAAACCGTTACTGCATGACGTCAACCCGCGGGGCATCCCGGGATAGCTAAATTCTTAAACTACTCTGCCCCTCGATCGTTTGAAGTTATGTTTATACAGTTCCCGATTGGTTGTGGAGATTGGGACATGGCTGGCTTTTAGTCGGTTGGAGCCTCACACTACCGCCACACTTACAGACAAGTTATCTGCGGTAGTGTCCACGTGGGCGTACCGCATTGTCCAGTTAGTCCTTTAAAGAAATCGAAAATCACTGTAACCAGTGAAACACTGCGTGAGGGAAAAATTTATTTCCCCCGCCGGGTAGTCTATCTACCTTTTATGCCCAGGATGAGCAGACGACGTGAACGGGGGGAAGTCCCAAAAAGAGGAATCAGCCAGTACCAGACTTGCCTTCATGCTAACCCTACGGTAGGCCTCCAGAATTTTAAGCCGCTGTTCCCTGTTGTCTTCTTAGCGTTTTGTTGCCGTCGCCGTATTTAGCGTGTTTTGCACCTAGCCAGGCGCCGCAATTGATTTAGTAACCGACAATAAAAGTTCTCACCGGCACTCCCGCAACTCGTGTAAGTTTGGCAGAATCTTGCCTATTGCGTTAACTGCTTTAGCCGTATTGGTCGCGCACTTCTTAATGTAATTAGTGCTCCCAAGACCTTCTCTAGCAAGACCCCTAAGTATCTGGCTCCTGTTACTTGCTTAATCTCCAGGCTCGCCATCATCAATTTCACTACCCACTCTTATACTTCCTGTCAGGAAAATAGCCTCGCGCTTTTCCGCGGAAAGTTGTAGTCCGTCGCTTTTCATGCATCCTTTTATTATTTTATTTTAGTAACACACAGTTTGGTTAAATTATAAACATGTACGTCAGTCAGAACTAGTGGTTTTTCTATATCCCTGGACCTTTTCTTATCCTGATACTTCAGCTATTGGGCAAACTGCTATCGCAATGGTCAAAGCATCTCGCGCACCTACAACATTTTGGAGGATAGTGGCCTTCTTGCGTGCTGCATAACACGTGATAAAACCAGTAGCCTGCAAATGCCGTAGTTATACGCCTACACCTATATTCGGCTGCTCACTAGGTCGTATTTCTCATCGCTATCGTAAGGTAGATTCCTATGTCGATGTACTTTCATTTTTCCGTACACTTCATCGTGCACGTCTAAAACGCTTTCGTCCTAGGTAAACCCCATCTTAATTGTAATTTCTGATGTCATTAGAGTCCCCCTTCTAAGAAATTGGCTGTTATATTCCTACAAGAAGTGGCTAAACCTAAAACTCGTTTCATGAAGAAAAATCAAACTATCTAGTATTTGTATTTGCCTCTACTAGTTGCTCCCATAGGCCAATATTGCAATTAGCTGTACTTTAATCTTGAAAAGAGTATTTGTGTTGTATTGACAACTTTTGCAGGCTTTATTGACGCTGCAAATGACTTTTCTAATCTGCTTTCAATATCCTTTCGGAAACTGCTAACATTCGACGTTATAGTATCCTCTTAAGTTGAATTTATTTCTAAAATGTACACATTACCCCTGGCCAAAGAACGTCGTCTTTTGACTATCGACCTCTTCCTCGAAGTTTACCCGCTACTATATTTTGCTAGTTAATACTAAGTCCCATCTCGTTCATATAATCAAATAGCTGTCAAGTCCCTGCTTAACACTAAACAGACTTCTGTCATAGATTGCAATGTCATATCCGTACATTAATGTAATTGCCCACTTTTGGGTCTACCCCTGCCTCACCCAATTGTATCCTAAGGTACCACCCCAAGGTAGCCCTCCCAATAGTACCGAAAAGAGCAACGGGCTGAGTTTGTCGCCTTGCGCCACTCCTGTTGTCTGCGGTTATTTTTGCTACAATCTTTAAATCGTTTTCCTTCCACGTTTTAGATTTTTCCTCGGAGTTCAGGCATTCGTCAAGTAGAGCTTTCTAGCGTGGTGTTAATGCCAATGCTTGCTTAACATGTTTATCTTTTTCCTTTTGTTCCCGGACGCTTTGCTCCTAGCCGCCCTTTCAATTGCTCTGACAACGTCTTTGACTGTGAATGGTCGAACTATGCGTTTCCGTGCGAATTCTGTTTTTTGTTCCAAAGCCCGTTGCAAAATCCTATTTTTTCGAGGTGGTGTCGTCTCCCTGCAGCACACTAACAACGGGCTTAATCAGCCGCCCAGTGTTCACTGGGCACTGCTTGTTTTGGTTTTCGCCACCTGTGCGGTTGTTTCTCTGCTTATCGAAATCTTGCTAACTTCGATAGCAATAATAAAGTCGCTCTGTCTTCTCCCTACACCACTATGACAAGCTCGCCGCTTTTGGTAACGCGACGGTTCGCGAGGTTTTTCTTTATTACTCCCGACGACCTTCGCAATGTCGACACAAATTACATTAGGTGAAATTCAAGAGCGTCGTCAGCCGCGGAGAAGATTACAGCTTGCCATGTTCACTGGTACGCTTATGCTGGGTTACCGTGGTAAACTTCAAAACGTTATGAAGTTCCTCAACATTCGAACGAACTTCCTTAATAATCTCGGTGGCAAACTTCACGATTACCGGGTAAGCCTGCGAGAAACGCATATCTTAGCTACGAGTATCTTCCGCTTGCTTAATGTAACCCGCTTCCCACCGCTTGTCTTTAAGTGGTCAGCTAGGCCGCCCGCACTACTGGCTGCTCCAGCAATGCGTTCATTCGTCGGCGCAATCTGCGTGGCACGATGCACGTTGTTCCAGCGGCTCCTTTCTTTGCCATTTCATCGGCGTTTGTTGCACGGCCGTGGCCAGCTGCTGCGCCGCGCCTGTTTACAAACAGGATATTGTCTGTTTACAGACAAACGCAAGCCGGCTGTACTTTCGTTCGATATAATAATAATAATAATAATAATAATAATAATAATAATAATAATAATGCATCGCAT
The DNA here is from genome assembly GCA_003439945.1 of Dermanyssus gallinae. Classification (NCBI taxonomy): domain Eukaryota; kingdom Metazoa; phylum Arthropoda; class Arachnida; order Mesostigmata; family Dermanyssidae; genus Dermanyssus; species Dermanyssus gallinae. The sequence continues at coordinate 12,993 of QVRM01006676.1, forward strand.
GGTGGCCGCCCTAAGAATAGGAACTCCCATATGTGAGCCATACGAGTCCAGGGCGTGTGGAAAAACAGTGGATAAGGACGGACTGCACGCTTTAAGCTGCTCTAAGAGCCCTGGCAGAACTCTCAGACACGCGGAAATCAACGCAGTCCTAAAGAAGGCTCTTCGTAGAGCCGGCATACCAAGCAGCATCCTAGAGCCCAGGTTGGGCTTCGAAGACGACAAAAGACCCGACGGCGTCACCATTCCGCCATGGTCTAAGGGCAAAGGCCTGGTATGGGATGCCACGGTATCATCTACAGTGGCTCCGTCATACTTGATGCACAGCGCTACCCGGTCAGGGTGGCTTGCTGAACATGCTTAGATCGCAAAAAAACGCAAATACTCTGACCTGGAGCAAAGATATCACTTTGTACCCGTCGCCATGGAAACGATGGGCCTAATCAGCAAAAACACAAGTATTTTCCTCAAAGACCTAGGTATCAAAATTAGTGCTAACACGGCTGACCAGCGCGACGGTGAGTTTCTGCGTCAGTAACTCTCGCTCGCAGTGCGTAGAGGAAACGCCGCCGCTGTCATGGGCTCTATGGATTGAGGGGTGGGGGTGAGCCTAGGCGGATACACGATTAAGTCCCACAACTTTTGAACAAAAATGAATTAATAATAATAATAATAATAAAAAGAAGTTATAAAAAGAAGCATTTTATAAGCTCGATCCCAGTGCGGTAACCTCTTGTGCCTCGTCCAGAACTTGTTGCAGTGCGCTAGCGATTCCACTCGACCTATAGTGGTCGACCTGAAGGAACATTCCAACGATGACCAAGTGTTCTATTTTAAGAGCGTAGGTGAGCCATTAGCTCACCCAGTGACTGCGGAAAGTCATCTAGTGCCAATTGACACGCGGAAATCGTCATCTCAGGGATTTTGTTTCCTAAGCAGTTTACGTTAATCAACACACACAGGTGTAGGTGAACACAGGCGCTCGGTTAAGTGTCACACATCTACGAGAAGATCAGCAAAAGCCGTATTTGAAACAAAACAAAGCGAGCGGAGAGAGGACAGGCTCACAAAGCTGATGGAAAGTGCGGCGAATGACGTCGATCACGGAGGTGGTGAGGAGGATATGGAGGAGATGTGCACGGGCACGTCGCACAACTCTCCCCCGGAGAATGTGACTGCCGAGTCTGAGTCACCTCCAGACGATAGCAGAGCTTGGCAGACTGTCGCTACAAGGAAGGAAAAGGCGGTAAAAGCTGCTATGAAGAAAGTAGCCAGAGAAGCAACAACAGGAGCTCCTGTTAATACAAAGAGAAATAGTCGCCTGACTGTCGGCGATAAGGGGAATGAATGGCGACCGGAAATCATTTTCGAGAGCCCAAATGATCCTGAGGGTCTAAAGAAGTTGAGTTTACTGAAGATTTATACTGAAATAAGAGCAACGATACCTGGCGCGCATGCTCGTTTCACAGCACAGGGCAAACTTGCAATTCGGATCGCGCAGCCAGAGGACGAAACGGTGGCTAGGGCACTTACAAGCGTATGCGGAATAACAGTGGCTCCGCTTGCCGATACAAGTGCATTCTGGGGACGCATCAGCGGAGTAAACACACAATTCCAAGAAGATGAACTACTAGAGTGCCTGAAAGAGCAAGGCGTAGGTGAAGTAAGACGAGAAAAATACACGGCCGCAGACGCCAGCGACCAAAATAATGTTGTCAAAGTATGGAAGAACTCAGGAAGGGTCCGACTCCGATTTAATGGACCTCCTCTGCCGGAGGTGTTTATAGCAGGTGAACGCTTCCAAGTTACGCTATGTGCAGGTTTGCCTCTACAATGCCTTTCATGCCACAAGTTTGGTCATAAGGCTGCAGTGTGCACTAAAAAAGCTAGCCCGACATGTAGGCGATGCGCCAAACCGGGACACCAAATGGGGCAATGCCAAGAGAAAGCACACTGCGCTAACTGTGGGGGTGCCCACTCAGCCAACGACAACAGATGCTCAGTAAGGCAAGTCTACAGCGAAGCTCAACGGAAAAAGCTGTACGAGAAAGTTTCTACGCGTCTGCAGGTCTCAACATCAACTGAAGACTTTCCCGCAATGAATACGGAAAGTTCCCCGCCAGCAAACAGCAGCGAGGAGCGTAAGTCGTACGCTGAAGTAACAAGAACTCCCAGCAAGCCTATTATGGGCAAAGATGGGAAGACGGTCGTGTGCCATCTTCCGACGCCTATAAAACCCAATACGGCCGACAACAAAGCAAAACAGGTTCGTGGAGCTGAACCCAGGCGCCAATCTCCTAATGGTGCTACACAACAACAAACGCCGCGATTAATCAACGGCTTCTTAAAGATACTTGGATTATTTAGGCCACTCATTTCTGAATGGCTAAAGAAGAATCCAGTTGTCGATAATTTACTTCATTTTCTAGAGTCTGAACCAGGAAAAGCGTTTCTGACCTCTGTGTTCGAGGGCTCAGACGTAAACGCCCTTCCCCCTCTTTCAGAAACTAAGCCAACGACTAGTCCATCATCGAAATGACCAGTCAACCTTTACGTCATTCTGAAGGCGTAGATAACCGGGATATTCAACAAATTCACACGTGAACACAGCCAACCCATACATGCGATCAATGTGGACGAGTGTTACGAACGTTGCAGGACATTTTTAAATGTCTGAGCTTGAGGCCGTCAGGGCCCCCACTTGAGCAATTTGGAAATTTCTGTATTCCTCGGACTTTACTGGAATTAATGTGATTTGATCTCCTAATGGAAGCGCCTCGAGGCGGTGGCGTATAATCCGATGTTTCTGGCAAATTCGAGTGTTTTTCGCTAAGGATGCGATGCGTGTTGGAGTCTTGTGGAGCTACTAAATCTGTCGAACTAAGAATGCGAGCTGCTACAGAAGTATCCCCCTGATCCCTGCATCATCGGCGTTGTCCACTGACGAATTCATCATTAGGATCAAGAGAAGACGACTTCACAGTGACACCAGCTGCTCCACAGGCAGTGTTCGTCAAAGCTGGCGATCCCCCCGAGTGCATGGAGCGACGGCGTCACAAAGCGCGAAGTCGTTTGCAGACGACCTGTGGTTGCTCCATCATGCCCGATTCACGTGCTGAGCAGAAGGCCAGTTTCATCTGCCCAAAAAAACCCTCCAAAGACGCTTCAGAGACGCTTTTTAGCAGTTCCGTACAACAAAGCCGATGTGGGCAGCTGCCGTAAGTGGCTCTTTGGTTTGATTTACATAGGCCGCACCGAATATGGTTCGTGGGACCACAGCGACGACAACGAGGTGCTGTCCGGCGCTATATGGTCCAAGTTAACCGGTCACCAAGCTAGCACTGGTGCGGCTCTCTATAGAGCAACACCTCGTGTATTTTAGGCCCAGAATTTCCGTCGAAAAATCCATTCCGGCCCAAAATAGAATTACTTGGTCGCTGGCCATAACTATACCAGTTCTGATGTTCTTCGCTCTGACTCGAAAGGCCTCACCTATTGAACGCAAGGCGTTAACAATGGTTGTGCTGCTGAGTCACGAATGCACACCTCATATTTTCCCCATTGTTGATGATCTTGGGACGCTCACTCTAGAGCGTAACCGGAATACCTCCTACTGAGCTTAAACTCAGCAATGACAAGCTGTCTTCGGCTTCCTCGGCGACGATAGCAAGCTCACCGGCTCGTGTAGAACAAGGTTACTCAGCTTTTAATTGAAATTGTCTGGCCATCTCAACGCAAACCGCGATATTGTTTGTCCCCGGCAAATGAATATCTACGGCAAACTTAATCGCCCCAGGTTGTTCAGTTGTTTTATCTTTTGATGTTGTCTCCTTTCTCATAAGCTTGCCACCCGCACCAACTTCATTCTAGCCATCGGTCTCTTCTTCCGTTGGCCCCGCTGTCTATGGATACACTTTCAGCACACTCGTTTCTGGCACCAAAATAATCCTCTGTGGTTGACCGCCTTGCGCCACCCCTCTCACCGTCCTCGTCTTCGATGGTTTCTCTCGTTGCGGCGGGCTGGTGGCCTGCCGTTTATAGATGCCGTTGTTGCAGCGGTGTCGACACCGGCGCCATTTTCTCCACCAGCTGTCCGTTGCAACTGCTTTCTCATTCTACTTCTGCTGCTACCTCGGTCTCTTGCACGGCAGCATTTGGATCGTCCCCCAACGTTCCGTGTCTGCAACAAAAGGTAGATTATGGTCGCTCGCGAAGTCTGGTGGTCACGACGTTGTTTTTATCATCGATGGACAAGGTTGATTAAGCTTCCATGATATTAGTACCGACGTTGGTGAACGTATCACTCCCATCTCGATGTTACTCTACCATACGAGTGTTAGCTGGTTGTTAAAGTTATTGCACGACGAGGCACAGCGCTAGGCGAGTTTACAAAAACCACCATATCACAATTTTTCTTAGGAGCTCGACGAAAGTCGACTGCGCTACTCGAATTGCAACATTTGAAAAAAAAGCGTTAAAAATGATGGCCGCTTGTTGAACGAGGCCTAGCCGGTGTGTCAATGTTGAAACTTATCTCCAAGGGAGGAAGGGAGGCGTGGCGTCCCAGACAAAGCAGAATCTTGATTATTGTAAATCACAAAAAAACATTTTCACATTTATTCGCTCAATTAGAAACACTAAAATACTAAAGAAAAATAAAAACATGTGGCCTGCATCTGAACGTGACCACCCTAGCTACTGTTAGTCAAGCCCTAGACTTTTGAGGCTCTCGAACTGCAAATTCGGCGCTCGATTGTATACCTCTATGGACGGAGAAAAGGGATTTCTCTGGCGTCATCGAATAGTGAGGCTACCGGCTGTTTGTTTGCAAAAGGAAATGCCCAATATATTGAATTCTTGTAATTGCTGTCGTCATTTCTGTTTCTGTAGCCGCTGATCTGACGATAGCCATTGTAGTCCTGCTCGTTCTGTTTTTGGGACCTTTCAAAAACCGCCCATGTTTTATATCGGTCATGCTGCTGCAGCTGGTGGTGTTCCTGTCTAATTATTGTTTTGCGATCTTGTTTTTGCATAGGTTCACTGGGTCTGTTTCACCCGCTCTGTGTTCGATATGCCTCCGCCACACATGTTTACGCTTCCGGCAGGCCCACCCATCATGCCTCCAGATGCTCCACTCAGTCCACCGAAACCGCCGAGGCCGTCAGGTCATCTGGCGCTGCTTGTATTGCCCGGATCACCAGGACGCCCCGCAAGCCCCCGGAGACAGCCGCGTCGTGTAGCAGAGCTACCCGATGTCGCGAATCAGGCCGGAATGGCCGAGCGGTGTGACGTCATCGTAGACGTTTGCACTGAGAGCGACGTCACACCATTTAATTCTCACCTCGACCGTAGAGGGCGCTACTGGCGAGACACATAGCTCCAACCGAAGTTGTGCGGTTAATAATATTGTTGATGTTTATAGTCGTATAAATTGTATAAACATTAATATAAATAGACATGTATAATGTACGCGTGTAACTGAAATGCGATGGAAATAAATATTGAATAAGAATAATGAATTTGAATTACCCGGGTTGCTGGCCGGCGTGCACGCCGCCACGAGGCTCCCGTGGTCGCATCGGCACACGCTCAATTGGTGTTTGACTGCGGTTCGTTGCGGTCACGGGTAGCGAGCCAGTTTTACCGAATCGGAGACTGCGCTCTAGGCGTCACCGGCAAGCAAGGCTACCTAGGGTTACATACCCGCACCCAAGTCTTTTCATTATTAAGCCGCTGGTGGCGCAACAAGCGGATTTATTCTCTCAGGTGGTTCTATCAATAGGGCCACCGTAGGGTCTCTCACGTCCACGATTAGTTTCTTTTTTCAGCATAACTCAAACGCAGACACAAAATCGTAGTCACCATCTTTTTAGCCCCCCATAAGCCTGGTTCTTTTTATAGCCACCGCCAACCTTGTTGTTTTTGTTTTAGCCCTCGCCATTGCTTCTCTTGTATTTATGCCATTACTGCCTTCGTTAAGTGAGCATGTGCACACTCTAGTATTGAGGAGCAAAGCAAACTAAAGAATTTCTCGTAAATATTCCTTTAATAGACAAGAGCTTGCACATTCTGGTTCAATATTGAATGGAGCTTGCGAAATAGTCTCGCTAAAATAGAAACCCTACATGGATAAAGTTCCTCATTTGGTACAGACGCCGTTCAATATATTTTACCAAGATGAAAATATACACAAATTCTGTGTGTCGTTCTACACGTATGAGCAGTCCGCCTGAGACTGGAGACTAGATAGACAATGCGACACCGTACTCATTGCCTTCATTGGCGTCGCTACGCTCGGCAGAGTGCAGATCGCGCCCAAGGCTTTGTGTTTTTACACTGAGGCTAACATACATGTTAGTAACTCCCACTGATTACACACAATGCATGTGTATGGTAGATAAGTATTTATCAGCAATGCAAAATCAAAGCAGTTAGTTATTTTGCAGTATTAGTATTTTAGTGCTTAACAATTCTAGCATCATGTAACAATTATCATCCGTAGTTAGTTTAAATCTAGCAATATTAAACGTTTATAAATTATTTTTACATTTTATTCCAAACTGCATTCATCTTTATATTTATGGTATTAAGTGGTGTGGCGCAGGGCTATATGTTTTCTATCATTACAGGTAAAACAAAGTGTTCTTTATAAGTGATCTGGCGTTTCTGAGGTCACTAAAGCCGAATAAATCAATTCCAATACAACAAGAAGAGGGGTATTTATCGTGTACGTTTTAACAGTGAAAGTGGTGGACGACCAATTTGCTATTTGCTTTGGCAACAAAGATCTTCTGCATTGACCGCAGTTTGAAAAGTTGACAATAAAGATGGCCATAGCAAGACAAACATTTACTTATCTTTTTTTTTCGACAGACGCACATTTCTGCGCTAAATATATATGTACAGTTCTTCTATTTGGTCAAGCTTTCTCGCTGATCGGAAACCCGCCGGTTTTCAAACTACTGGTACTGAGACCACTTTGTCAATAAGGCATCGTGCCCAATTAAGTTTTTATGTATTTGTCGGAAACTTCCTTAACGGGTATTTTACTATTACATCAGTAGTTGCCTGATTGGGTTTTCCTTGAATTGTTCTGATTTCCGGTTTTTAACTCAGATCTCAACACCGAGTCTATATATATATATATGTATATCTATATATATATATATATATATAGGATGACACAGCGCGTACCTACAACAGTCACTTAGAATACGAAACACATCGAACAAAGCTTAAGTAGTATTGGAAGGGAAACGGACTTCTAATAACTAACAGCAAAGCTAAGTTCATACAGTTTGAACTTTGTTGCAACAGTAAAACCCAAACTGAAGGTAAATCGTGCACTTGCGGAGAGTTACTATTAATACGGGCTCATTGATCGTTGCATTATTGATCGTCCTGCAGAAAAAAGCCATTCGATTGGCCTGCGATGCCGACCGCAGCATCAATGCAGTGACATGTATGCTTATTTGACAGGTTATTGCTTTTTCGACATTGTTATGCAAAACCAGTGCTAAATAAAGAGACAAAGATCGAGTAAACAATATATCACTAGGGTACGCCACTATGGCACTCCCAATTAAGAAGACACAAAAACTAAAACCATGAGAAGACGCGCTGCCAGTAACTTTATTTAGCTATTAAATAGTTGCTCTAATATCGTACAAAAATAAACAAATGATAATACTAAATAAATCAAGAAGCAAATACGAGCACACATTACATCACTCAGCTAGAAGCAAATGTCCAGGTTAATTGAATAAATACCACTTGTCAAATGTATGATTTTCAAAGGTAATTCAATGTGCACTAATATAACGTCACCTAGAGTACAAACACTGACAAAATATAACCATCTCCACGAGTTTTCACATAAACGCTCTCACACATATACACAAGCCGCGCAGGTTCAGCAGCGAAATGCTGAATGTGACGGTTACACGGCATCGATGGGCGCAGGATCACTGGAAGCTGGCTAACTTCCCCGCACTTAGCGTGGCGCCTAAAACAGGCCCATAGCTCTCCCGATATGCACCGCCGGATTTAAAAGCCACGAAATGCCTGGATTTAGCAAATATCGCTTTAGCCCGTTGGCTCGATTCTTGCCAAGGGCAAAGGCTTACCTAGGAGACTTGTCGTGAGGTGGCTGAGTTTCACACTGTCTGAGCGTGAACATGTTAAAAGACTCACCGTCCCCTGTAAAGCTTCACTCATTTGTGCGTAATTGTATTGTAAACTCCTGACCTCCTCAAGACAGGTTTAAGAAGAACCTGCAGGGGGTATTTATGGTGGATATATCCCCCATCACACTTGGCGTTAGGCATATTTTGCACCCGCAGTAGAGGCGCCCTACTAAAAATAATTTAATCGTAATAATCAGCTTTAACACACGGCTAAAGTGTGTGAACTTGTTTATTGTATTTTTTATTTGTTTTGTTCATGATTATGCTCATTTTATTAAATAAATTAAATACATATTTCAGTAAAAACAGCAATATCATTATTAAAAATGCCTTGGAAGATGCTCATATGGCCGATGATATAACTAATACTGTTCATTTTATTATGAAAAATTAATGTAATTAATCAGTGTGTATTATTTCCGCGAACCAAAAACTGCCTTCATGCGATTTGGCATTGCTTTAATAAACTTATCAGTTAATTGCTGTATGATTTTATTTCACCCCTTGCGCCCAGCATTAACTATTTGATTTATAAATCAGCTCTGCAAATGTCACTAAAACTGGAATTCTGGCTTTAAGTTGTTGTTTTAGCATGTCCAATATCTGTCTGATGTGATTCAGGCAAAAATAACATGCCAGTTATTTAATTAAATAAACTCTAGCTTCTGTGAGGTACCCCCAGACAAGAGCTTTGTCTAGCATTGTCATGTACAAAGATAATATTATCACTAGGAAATAACGAAGTTGAAATCGCGTATCCGAGCAGCTTTCTAGTTCACTGCTCACTCAGCGTAGCAAGCGAACGTTGCGGACGCATGTGAGATCGGTCCCGAAAGATATCTTCGGATACTAGTACGGGCGACCCTTTTGTCCGTTTCTCTGTGGGGAACAGATATAATTAGTCATTAGGAGTACACTATGCACAAAACGGAAACGGTTGGTAAATTTTCGTGAATTTGTGACACCCGGAATGCTTGCCACGAGGACAGACTGGGGTGAGCTGTGGTCGCATTTGCAGTGCAAAACCAGGAAACTGCAGAAGGGACATTGCGGCTCCCTCCCATGAGTGGGTGAGTTACATGGTTTCCCGTTTCTGTGGAGTTCTCGTGCACCACGGATTAACACTGGATTGCGCGGTCGCCGTCTTCTCGGTTCGCCACGTCTAAGAGTGGCTTACCGGCCCAGACAAGCGCTGTGTGCCTGAGAAAACGAAGTTATTGTATCTCCGCACGCAGTTCAACAAACAGGCAGACAAGCGCCAAGTAACGCGCTAAGATCTTTATATACGTTAAAACAACATCTGAATATATTGATATAACAAACAAGAGCAGGTACAGTGTAGTACAGGACGCATTAGGCTGGCCGATTGGGCCAACAGAGGCATGTATCGTTCGCCATCCCGCAACGGCCCTAAGGTGGAGGGGGGGGCGTAACCTGGACATGGAGCCCGCCAAAGTTAATGATACTAAAGGATCGTCTAGAGAGACAGATCCTACAGACCTGACGAAGAAACTTAAAAAGGATAAAAAGGAAGGTACAGAAAGGGAACATGGCTACTCGGATAGCATCATAGCTGAGGAATACACCGGCCTGTTTGCTACAACAATTGACCTGGTAACGGCTCTTCACGAATACACGCACGGAACACAAGGCGTTCATCTTAAGGTAAAGAACGGCGTGAAATCCCTACTCCTGGAAGTGAATAAGGCTAAAAGACGGGGGCTGAAGGCAATAAAAGAAAGTACTCTTGAACTGCAATTGCAAGCTGAAGAAATAAAGGAAGCTCAAAGAAAGTAATCGATGCCTTGCGAGAAGATAACCGTAAGCTACTCACGGAAATAGAAGAAATAATGGCCAATGATAAGCAGGTGCCACAAACAAAGAAGGCCTGTTGTCGCTGCCAACTTAGTCAGGCAGATAACATTAATGCCATGATAGAGGCTTGTGAAGACGAGCAGGACCTCACAACTTTGTTGGTCACCTATTGGCCAGTCGGGGCTATACACACACAATAAACTGACCAAAACGAGCATCGTTAGAGAAAGCCTAGTAGGACTTATGATTGTCAGGGAAGACTCACGGGATGATAGTGTGACATGGGACAACATGTCAACTCAGTTCAGCGGGCTTAAAGGAGAGGCGGCTAAGAGACTAGGAGAGGTAATCTCCCGCTACGTCCAAAAACCAGGAGACAGTGGAGAACCCATAAGTAAGGCATTAATCGCCATGCGGCTGCCTAAAGACAGTGGCATTCTACAGGAAATTAATTATTGGAGAAAAACCATTGGGAAGGTAAAGGACATCATGGAGACGAGCAAGCACCATGACCGCGAGAGCGACATATCGTGCTATATGAGTAGCCAAGGGGATCATCAGCGCCCGAAAGCTTCTTGAGTGCCTTTCCCGTAAGTTTAATCTAAAGCACGCAATAACAACATGTAAAAGCGGCAGGAAAAGATGGGCGAGAAAGAAAAAAACAAAAAAGTAGGACTCAGGATCGCCCATGAACTACAGCCATCATTCTGAAGAAACGGGACACGGCAACATATGCCGACATGCTTCAAATTCAGAAAAATGTCGACGTAAACGAACACGGAGTTGTCGTCAACAAATGGCGAAAACTCGAAAGCGGCGACGTAAAGCTAATGATTACAGAAAAGACGGCTGGAGGTGCGCTGATCCTTTGCGGAAGCACTCTGCAAACAGGCGGCTCTCGATGCGGCTAATATCCAAGAAAAGAGGATTGTCCGAGGACTACCGGAGGATGCGTCTGAAAAGGAAATAGGAGAAGCAATGGCGTCACTTCTAGGAGAAGGTGAATGTTTCACCCTGGAGAGGCCCAGAAAAGGACACACAGGGTCTCTATCAGTGATGGTTAAAGCCAGAGAAGGCGTCGCACGCAAGCTGTTAGCTATCGGACATATCCAGCTTGGCTGGGCTCGGTGCCATATTTCCGAGTGGGTCACGATTCCCTGCTGCCCACGCTGCCACAGAATCTGGCACAGTGCACACGAGTGCAAACACCAGATAGCCCAAGGGTTCATATGTCATAACTGTGGCGGATTGGGACATATAGCTCGAGATTGCCAAGAGTCATCAGCATGTTATAATTGCAACGTACTGGGACACGCTGCTAACTCCATAACATGCCCAGTCTACAGAGAGAAAATGATGGGAATGAGAATAAAAAAGACCTGGTCTCCTTCAAAGATTAAGAAATCCCTACCTGTCAGCCCCCAGGTTCTCCCTGCGCCACCGAAGAGTGAGGAGAGAAATGGCACAGAACGAGAACCAGAGGCCACGTTGACCGATCCAGGAAATGAGACGGATATGGACACTGACATAGATGGGCAAGGCTTTCGGAAGGTCGCCAACAAGAAAAGGCGCAGGCGAAGTCTGGGATCACCACCCGTTGGAACTCCTAAGGTAGCGAAACAAAAGAGACTGAGAACTGGGCAGCGGTACTACACAACAGCAATAATGACTAGCAATGTGCTGCAGTTAAACTGCAACAGAAGCAAGCAGGTTCATCACATGCTAGACGTGATTGCTTTGGGGCATAAAGTTTCGCTGTATGTGGTAAGCGAGCCCAACAAATCCCTAGTTGCGACCAAAGAATGGATTACGCATGTTGTCGCACGTATGTTGGAGTCTCAAAAACAGTGGAACGACTTGCGTGCGTAATAACAGGGATCGTGATGGACAAGGAGGCTGTATGACAACGCGCCGGCCGACTTCATTGTAAACGATGCGTTTGGCGAAGTTATTGGCGTGATGGTGGATGTGGTCTCGGCGGCGGTCGATCTAACGTATGGCGCCCAGATATGAGCTTTGTAAGGGCATGATTTGCAAGAAAAACGAATTTACAGAGTTTCAAACAAGAACCGGTGCGGATAGATACACGATAGGTTGTGATAGTATTAGAGACTCCTTCCCCTTAACTGTGAGTAATATTAGTTTCACCTATAGGACCCGGTTACGGGGGATGACTGGAGGTATGAGGGTTTTAGCAGGTAATTCAATGGCTTTGGTAGTCATCGAGCTACCAGCCGGCGTGTAGTCCTGCACAGCCTGCCTAAAATCATTTCTCCCTCCTGTATTAAAAAAACAAAACAAAAGTTCACTGCTCAATAGGGCTAATGTCTGGACGCAAAGGTGACGTTCAGGTCATGTGTGGCAGACATTTGACCTAAGCCGTCAGTAAATGTCACAAAGATGTAGAAACACAAACGTGACGCTAAAAATAAAATGGGCTCCTTGGAGAAGGTAGATAAGAGCACACCTAACAACATTGATTAGATAAAAACGCAACGCCATCCGTTAAAGTGCTAGCAACAAGATAATATTGTTTGCACGAAAACAACAAAATAGAGAGGAGTCACGTTTACTGGAAAATCTTTTGTAAAGTTTTCAAAAATTTCGCAAATGTTCCAACTGCAAGCGGTTACACATATGACTTCTAAACGACCCTCTACGTGCATATCAGTTTCACGAAAAAATGACGTTTTCTTAAGGCTCCTTTACCACTCTCTTTATTTTCTATGGTTTGCGTGAATATCCGCCGCGCTGAATTGATTGCCTTTAGTCTATCTACCAAGAATGTACTGATGCACCAGCGCTGCCTGACTAATAAATCGAAATAAAGCTGCAATCAGTTAAAGCGTTCTGCCAAGTGGAAGCGGAAAGCGGAAACAAAGTTTCCCAGCGACAACCCGATACGGAAGGCCACACGGGTCAAACTCCACCACTTCCACCAGCTTCACCAGCTCCCTTCAAGTTTCAGTCTTAGCGCGGACAAGGGTGGATCTAAGCGTGCCCCGTGATTTTCTGTCGTTGCGCCCGAGTTGTTCAGTAACTTGTTTTTCTGCTGCTGAATAAATGATTGTTTGGGGTCTTAGCAGCACCGTCTGCGTGGAATCCACGAACGAGCCCGGGTTATTACCTGGTTGGTCTTTATACAGTGTTTGCGCAACGCGTGAGTTGGGCAGCGGAAGGGCATGAGTGGCCGGAGTCCCGGGTCGTCAAGGTGTAGGTTGTATGCCATGTTACGGTGGTCGCTCAATTTTTCTTTGTCAGCGTGGATCCAGTCGAAAGTGAGGGAGAAGTACAAATCGTTAGTGAAAGTTAATTCTGAAAATCGTTAGGCGCCCCAGCAAACATAGATGCCTGGCCGTGGTTAACTAGGCTAAGTTCACGTTTGGCAACTGCTAGATGAGCACTTCGGTGTGGTATTTGAGGCGCTGCCCACCATATTGTTACGCGATTCGCAGTGCACGGGTATCATCACGTCGTGTATATATATATATATATATATATATAATATGGTCAACGAGGTGGCCTATTCACTGGTGGCACTGTTTCACTGTGTGTATCCCTGGGGGTCCCTCGTCTTGCCCCTAGTAAAAGGTGGCAAATGCGGAAGCTTGATGTAAAGATCCTAGAAGTTGAGATGGACGGCTAGGGGACACGGTGGCGGCACCAAACCATCGCTATATTCTCCACACCATGCGGGAAAGCTGCACCCTTACACCACCACAGGGAGCCGCCACCTCTCCTAACTACTAGTGGAACATAAGTAAGACTTGCATAAGGCTCAACAAGATTTACACGAGAACACGCTGCCGGTTAGCGCGAAGACACCGACGGGAGGGATCCCACGGGGAAGAAGGGAGGGGCCGTAAAAGCCAAATCCCAATTAACGGAGTACAAGGACTGCTCGATCGAGACTTCGAGGACTCATAGCCAAAAGTAAAGCCCGAGCGTAGAAGGAGTTGATAGACGCGGTAGATCGATATATGGGGCCGGCCATACCGAGTGGTTATGGACAGACTCCGGAGACCTCCCCCGAATCTCCCCCCGGACGTGCTGAAAGTGACTGTAACCGATTATTTTCCGGCACAGCCACTGAGAGAGAACGAGAAGCTCTCGGTTGCCCCGGAAAAGATTCCGGAGGTAACGTTGGAGGAGGTTGAACAAGACCGGAAACGGCTGGCAACCTGGAAAGCGTCCGGCCTAGATGGAGTTTCCCCGCAGGCAGCGAGACTAATAGTCAAAAGATGGCCTAAGGTTTTCCAAGATTTCGCCAACAAGCTCCTGAGAAAGGAGAGATTCCCGAGGATGTGCAAGAGGGCTAGCTTTGTTTTAATCCCCAAGCCCGAGGGGAAGACGGGACCCTTAGCTTACCGTTCCATGAGACTTAATAAATAGATTCAAGAAAAGAAGGCCCTATCAGACGCCCAGTACGGTTTCTGGAAAGACAGATCCACACTGGGGGCTCTAAAGAAGGTTCTTCAACAGGCGGGTGACGGGACCATGAAGACCCTCAAAACGAGGCAATTTATGCTCCTGATCTTTCTGTATGTCTACAATGCCTTTAATACAATGAATTGGAAACTCATTGTGGAGGCGATGGAGAGGAAAGAATTTTCTCTCTACCTCCGTGAAATAATTTTATCTTACCTGGATAACGGAGGTCTGGGGTGCAGGAGTACGAGGTTACCGCCCGGGACCTACAAAGCTATTGCTGGACTTAGCTCTGGAATATACTATTTTTATTATTATTTATTAACACCCGGGCTGGGTAAGTGTGTTTATGTTACATCACAGTTTTCCACACAACAATCGATCTAGCGTTTTGCCAGTTTCTGCTATGGACCGAACCGCCGGACAAACCGCGGCGTGGAATTTATCACATTTACTCCAGCATTCTTTGCATCGACATTCGTCTTGTGGTTCATGGAAGCCTTCCACATTGCATAGAACGTAATGAAATCCGTGGGCTGCAAAGGCTGTTGTTAAATGGCGATCTTTTACCCCGCTAGCCCTCCACCCAGTGCTTCTCATTGCTGCTGTCCCATAAATTCCTATGTCTACCTCGCTTATTTTGGTTCGCCAATTTCGCATATAAACGTCAAAGGCGCACGTCTTCTTCAGATTCCATCGTTTTTGTAGCTCCTCTGTCAGCAGTGGGCCACCTTCCAACACGTGGACCACCCTATTTCTGCATGTATTTGAAAGCGCAAAAACCCTCTTTAGAAAGAAAAATCTTACCCCATCAATTAAACGCAATTCGTCTACTCCCACCTTATCCCATATTAGTGAAATGCCATATGTGGCGATGGGCGCTATCTGTATCCCAAAAAGGGCTACTGCTGCATCGACCGAAAGCTTATGTGGACATTTAATTGCCACGGCTGCGATAGTGGCCTTCCTAACCCTCTCCTGGATTTGTGCTCGAAAACTACTGCCCCTTGTTGTTAAGGTGAGCCCTAGGTATGTGAATTTATTTACAAATTTTAATTCCTTTCCCCTGATCTGAAGTACGTCATCCCTGGCCAGACGGCCGCCCCTTCGGAATCTCATGGCTACTGTCTTTTCCCAATTAACCTTTAAGCCCATTTCATCCATGAATGTAACTAGCCGATCCATTGCTTGCTTCACTCTGAAAAGGCTACAACTAAATATTACTACATCATCTGCGTACATTAAAACCTTGGCCCACTCTCGAGTCCAGCCCGCCCTTATCCGTTCAGGGAGCCCACCCAGAAGAACGGAAAACAGTAGTGGACTCAGTCCATCGCCCTGCGCGACACCTGTAGTTTGAATTACCTCCCCCGCAATGCCAACCCCGTTGTCAATCAGCCCCGTGTTTTGTTTTAAGATGCTGATGAGCAACCTCAGCATTGCTCCCGGCACTCCCATTTTAGCTAGCTCTTTAACTATCTTATCCCTTGGCGCTATGTCAAACGCCGCCTTTAAATCTACAAACACAGCATATAGGCAATTCTTCGGCCTGGACAGAGTATCCCAGATTGCTCCGAGCAGCCCTTCAGTTGCTGAGTGAGTTGACCTTCCCTTCCTAAATCCATGCTGTCCCTCTGGTATTACCCGCCTTTCCTCTAAGAAAGACTCCAATCTCCTAGCTATTATTCCTGAAAATATCTTGTATGGGCAGCTCTTTATTGCTATTCCCCTCCAAGCCGTTTCTATACCTTTTCCTTTGGGAATGACAATTAATGTCTTGGCCATTTCCGCCCGCAAGTGTCAAAATAACCTGTTCGGAGGTCGATACTATATTCGTCTTTGGGTCTTTAGTTTTCACCCGTATTGCTTCGGAAACCCCACAAGGCTGTAGAGCAGCCAAGATTGTAGCTTCCGATATTAAGGGATGCACACCGGACATTTTACCCTTCACTGTGGATCGGCCTCCACTGATCCTCGCGGATACCTTTACGTTGGCTAACTCCTGTGCTCTGGAATATGGCCTATGATGGGGTAAGCGGGGGCCGAGAGATCCGCGATCTTCTGTATGGGGTGGAGGCTTTGGTGTATGCCGACGATCTTGCGCTCATGGTCACGGCCAGGAGCAAAAGAGCCCTGGAGAGCGCCTTTAATAAGGCTCTGCCAATGGTGTTCAAGTAGATGGAATTCTATCAGTTGAAACTGGCCCATGACATGACGGAAGCGATGTATCTAACAGGCAGAATAAGGACGACCGGCGTTATACTCGTGATGACGGGCCACCCGATAGAAATCAAAAAGAAGGTAAAGTACCTTGGGGCCATGCTAGACACGGGGCTGACCGGATCGGCACACGTAAAGCCCGTGGCCGAAAAGGCCCAGAAGGTCTCCCTAAACTTGGCGCGGATCATGATTAGGGTCGGTGGGGTGGCAGAGGAGAAAAGAAGGCTCGTGGCTTCGGTGGCCGAATGAACAGAGCTATATGCAGCCCCAGTCTGGGGGGCATGGCACTGCGGACGGCGAAATATAAGGGTGCACTAAGGTCGACACAACGAAAAACCTAGTGTGACCACAGGGAGGCTGGACCAAGAGTTTGATATCGGACCCCAGGGTGTGGTACGACGGCCAACACGGGGAACTTTCCTACTGGAACGACTCATGTACTGACCGGACACGGGCAGTTCCAAAGTTACATACCAATCAGTCGTCAGTAATACTTGCGTATTGTGTAACTCTGAAGAGGCGGACACCCTGGAGCATACTGTTCTGCGGTGTGATGCACTTAAAGAAGCGCGGGGCGCAGCTCCAACCGCTGTGAGAGGCCGGCTCATCAGGGAGGTGGTCGCCCACATGGTGACTTCAGCGTAGGCATGGAGGGAGGCGACAAACTTGTTTGACGCCGTTTTGGCACTCAATACAGCCAAGGAAACGGCCTGGAGAGAAAGGCTTGAGCGGGTATCTCGGGGAAGTTGTGGAGATGAGTAGCCGAGGGAGGGGGAAAAGGGGGGAGAAGCAGCCGGGCCCTCATTGTCTCGACGCACCCTCACAAGACGGTTTACAAAATGGCAGTAACATTTTATCCAACCGCAGGTAGACACGCGGAATGATAGAGAGGAATAGAGCTGAGTAGCGGAGAACGGCAGAGACGCCTTTCCTACAGCTTCGAAGTAATGCCAAAGCAGTACCGAGCCTGGGGGGGGGGGGGGAAGAAATCCGGGTTTAGTGGTATGAGAGACCTACACTAGTCACGCAGGCTGCTAGTGGCGCATGTGCATCATGCATTCCCGAAGCCTCAATGTATAAAAAACCTGTAGAGCTTTTATTTGTCAATATAGCAAGAAGATAGCCGAGCCAGACTCGTAACTTTTCTTGATCTGGGCCATAACAATTGAGGCCTGGAAGGGCCCAAATCGTACAAACCAACACGCCGTAACTTCTTATGGCTATACATAGACTTTTTTTGGATGTTTTAACATATTTTTAAATTATTTATACATATTGAAGTTGATTCATAAAAAGATTATCACCTCATGTATTAATAGTATTATTTACAAAAGGAAGATGTTTATCACACTTTTAAATCTGACTCGCAAATACTGAGTTTGAAAACTAGCCGAAACTAGTTTTGGCCGGCAAGAGATGCTTGACCGAATATTAGGAATGTATCTATTTAGAGGATAAATTCGCTTATGTCGAATAAGACGATCATAAATTGTTTCGTATGCCTTATAAAGCTGCGTGATAAAGCTGCGGCCGCATTTAAAATATACAGGATATGTTTATTGCCAAAGCAAATTAATCGTCCGCCACTTAGTATTAAAACGTACAGGACAAAGATTCGTCTTCTTGTTTCAACGCGATTTTTTTCGGCTCTAGCGAAACCTTAGAGACGCCGCGTCGATAATGTCGCAGAACTCTTCCGTTTGC
>QVRM01006677.1:0-12500 GCA_003439945.1 Dermanyssus gallinae
ATATATATATATATGCGCCGATTGCAAACTGGTCGCATTGTCTCTGTCATCCTCTTAAATGTCAAGAACGCATTTAATATGCTTTCGTGGAACGCCATAAACAGAGAATTCGTATTCAAAGGCGTGTCGCTATACTTTCGAAGCATCCTAGCTAAGTACCTAAAGACCTATGAAGGCGTGAACTATGCAGACTTGGGCTCATACATCCTTCGAGAGTTTATTTCGTCGCCATGCAGATAATTTGGCACTGATCGTTTCCGCCCGTGACGAGAACCTGGTCGAAGGTGCAGTCAATTGAGCTCTGGCGGATGTCCGACAAGACCTCCACACTAGACCTTGAATTGGCTTCACCAAAAACAGAAGCAATTATTTAAAACGAAGCCCCTTTTTCCGAATCTAACTTGTGCATAGAAGGGCACCCAGCGACCGCCACATCCATAGTTAAGTAAGAGTAGGAGCGTGAACGTATATATATATATATATATATAAACACCAAACAATGTCGCATGTAGCATATCAGAATACATCACAGTATTTTGCAGAAGCACATAGTTTCAGCAAGTGAAAGCCATGTTGTTTGTTGGACTGATTGTTCTGTGGCTACATTCAATTGTGAGAAAAGTTAATCTCGTTGTTGCATGCCGTTATAAAGCAAGCGCAAAGCCCCACACACGAATACGCGCGTATACTGAAAATGAGCCTACATTGTGTCAACAATTTAATCAAGCGAGACAACAGCAGTACGACCGCACGGAAAGAATCACCAACAACAACGGCAGCAGCAGCAACAACAACACAAAAATAACAACAAAAACAACACAAAAATAACAACAACACTAGCAGCAACTGCACCACCGACGACAGCAACAACAGCATAAAGACTTACCAAAAGAAAATCTACAGCAACGCTGCGTTTGTCGCGCTGTTCTCAAGGGTATTAAGTAGCCAACCACCAAGACCCGATGACGTCGACAATAGCTACAGCATTGACAACGGCTATAAAGCAGCAACAACAACAACAACAACCACAACAACAACCACAAAACACCAACACCAACACCAACAACAACAGCAACAACAACAGCGGCACCAGCAGCGGCACCAGCAGCAGCAGACTAGACCACTTCATTGTAAGCTTCGGTGGTCGAAACGGTGGCTCCGGCGAAAATTGCTTGAGCCAGCTCATTTATCAATGTTACCTGCAGCGCTGGCAGTATTCAGCTAGTAGTGGAATAGTGGAATGTCAACAGCAGCTAGTATTTTATTCTTCTTCGCACACCGTTATTAAGAGCGGGCGACGTCGGTCGAACGTCGGCGGTGTTGACACGTTGTGCACCTGTTGAAATATATCGTGCACTCGTTGACATGTACCGTGCACCTGTTGAATTGTGCTGTGCACCCGTTGAAATACACCGTTCAACGGTTGAAATGTGTCGTATAGAGTAGCCCAAGTTGAGTACTACAAGAACTACTACCGCTTTCGACGTATCTGTGTGGGAAACCGTGCACGAAGTTGGCATTGATGCCAATTTTCATCACTAAGACTATTGGATTTCCCGATATCGTATTGAGTTTCGCGAAGCTAATGATTAAATGATTGTAGTGATTGCATGGTGAAATGAATATATTGAATATAAATGACACAGGTAAAATGCGGTAAACGATAGAATGGAAATTCAACTCAAGCTAAATTAACGCAAATGTTTTTTTGTTTTTGCTGATAGACGATTTTCTGTACAAGTTATGGCTTGCATGATGTCATCTTTACACCCGGCTCAGTAATGCCCACAAATTCGGCAATTTTTCACATCATACCTTTGTTGTCTAATGACGTTAGTTCTTGTGCGAAGCTTGATGTAGGTGCTTGATCCCGATTCGCTAGTGGCTACATTTATCCATACATGGGTCTACACGGATTTCGTCGACCAGCGGGGCAAACACTACCTTCGAAGTAAACTAGCCTCTAGAGCGTTCGTCATCATAGGCAGGTCGTGTCTGTACAGCCCAAACACTTTGTCAAGAGTCATGCTGCCACAAAACCTATTGAAGAGACTCTAGATATCATAGCCGGCCATCGGCGCATTGAAGATGTGCCTCACGGGGAGTCACCCCAAGCCGGTAGGGGACGAATAATGGTCTGAAATTAAAGCAGCCTCCTAAAAAAGTTTTAAAAACAAGAGAAATAAAAAAAATGGTTAGCCCAAACATTTGACGCAGAGAGTTTTTTAGATGACACCTCGTCAATATGCCTAATTTTACTGAATCTAGGCGTTGGTGCTCACAAATTACATCACCAAATGCTATGCGTTATACATTAACAGCTAAAACGTTGTTTGACGTTTTGTAAGTACTGTCGGTTAAGAGACACACATTTGGCGCTGCTTCTGCAGACTCAGATAATCGACTGTTTCCGTTGCGGACAAAATTTGCCCTCAAAATACGTTACAGCAATGTCGGTTGGTTCCAATTCGTGTTTGATTACGCCGCTCACCTGTCAGTGCTGCGCCGAAGTGAGCGCGCGAGTTTGGACGATGGCTTGATCTAACAGTGCAATTGTTAGAACCACTATAATGTACTATTTCTAAATTTCGGAACGCCAGTAACGCAAGGCTCCCACAAGACTGCCACGAAAACTGTAAAATTCCTGCGAAGATCACGCGAATGCAAATCGCCAACGTGAACGATCCTAGCTGGGCAAACTTCAGTTTATTCATTTTCTGCGTACAAGCCGAAACGAGTCTAGAATAAGACAGTCATTGTTTTCATTTCTCTCGTCAAACAAACGTCGGAAGCCGCATCCAGGAAAGGGAAGTCATTCAGTCAGGAGAACCACCACATGAATTCGGCTCTATAGGAGGATGTGGGACCGATACGCCTGTCTTGCCGTTGACGTTTTAGCTTTCAGGACGACTGTACAGTTGGTGCTCAAAGGAGAAGGTTTGCGATTGGCGACGGGTTGTTCAATACACCCAGGCACCGTCGCCAGATGACGGGAAATGGGAAAAGTGCCGTTACGGTTTCTTTTAAGCTTGCACTTGAATCCTGCTGCTACAATTGCACGAATGCATTATCGTCTAACAATAGAGGCTTTGCTATTGAACTAGCAATAATAAGTTGAAGACTGTAATCGTATGCTTAAAAAGGCATTATGCTAGAAGCGATCATCACACGTCACTTTTTAAACATCTTAAATCAAATCCGAGAAGATGTGTGTGTGTGTGTGTGTCTGACGCCGATCTGGTGACGGAACCCGCAACATACATTTTAAGGAACAAGATACGCTTCCGTTCTAAAATGCCATTTATCGTCCTTGTCGCTAATATTGATCGCTCGAGGCAATGCTGACACTGATATGCTCTATACAATAGCGACTGGTGATGTTAATAGTAAAAAAGTGTCGTTGGTGTCATACGAGAGATCTGAATTTTACGCCTTTTTTACATAGAATCATGGGACATGAAGAAATTTACTGGTTACAAAGTATCATATATATATATATATATATATATATATATATATATATATATATATATATATATATATATATATAGTTATTTCAATTGTGACGTATGGCCGTTTGGCCCAGGTTCATCGTGCAATTCTCGCTATATATATATGTATACACAAACATATAATTTTTACTTAGATAACATATTTTTATTTTAATCACGGGGGCTGCATATGGTATTCTAGGTAGCACTTAAGCTCTAAAAAGTTTGGTGTATATTTGTAAAATCTTTGGTAGGTGCGCAATCCAATTTCGCCCGTAAAACGATGTTTGTTACGTGTTCCGTGCACTTCATGTGAACTGCCGCCATTACATTAAAGTATCTGGTCAGTTTTTTTGGAAGTAAAAGAATTGCTATCGATAAAGTAATTGTATTGTGCATTTCCGTGATCTCAATGAAGTACCATTAGCCATGTGTCACCTCGATTAGTTTACAGTGTGCTACAGCTTTCAAAGCGTATTTACAATTGAAATTTAAACAACCTCCTTAAAAAATGTTTTTAATTCTAGACAATTAAAATATATTACGCTAAAACACCTTGATGCGTAGACCTGTTATGCCTAGTCGTACTGCGTCTCTAGGAGTCAGAGTGTGCAGCTTCTGCCCGCACGATAAGCAAATAGCTGTTTGGGTTCGGAGAACGGAAGGTGTTTTGACCGCACAGCAACTTCGTCCACTGAATCACCGTTGCACTGTGAGCTGGACATGTTAATATATCTAGGACTTTTTCGAACAGTGTCAGCAAGACGTTCAGCGATATGGTTCCCTCCATCTATTCTCTCAATGAACATCGCTCAAAAGAAAACTCGATCAACAACGAGGATCGAACCGGTGACACGCCTGTAGGTGACAATCATGACTAGCGCAGTAGCCGTCTAAACACCACGCCGTCACACTGCTAAAAAAACCTACATACTTTTACATTAAAAACCAAATGTACTTACCAATATTATATTGCTAGGTCTAGATTGAATATTATATCATTCATTTACTGTCTACGTTAAGTGTCTATGGGCATAGCTGCGTCAGGGCTTCTTTCTAAGTAGGCATTTCACTTTTCGGTTAAATGTGCAAACGTTTAGTATGGCTGTCTAGGCCCGGTGCAATTCTGTTGCTTTGGACAGAATGCTTTTATGCGTTGTCTTTAAGCGTTTTTTTTTTGTGTGCAAAACGTTTGAATTGCAAAGCGGCTGCTGAGCGGCATCTTTGCGTGGTTGCAGGCGACGTGCAAAAAACGCGTTGCTTTAGCTTGTGTGTATGATAATGTCATTTCTTGTGTGTTTCCACGTGTGTGTCTTAAAGTACATTTTTCTTGCGTTTTCCGACCTATTTTTAATATCGAAAAGTTCTCGATCGAGTAAAACAATTACCAAACCTCTATCGGTGAGAATTTTGTGCGATACGAAGCTCTAAAAGAGGAAAGTGCTTTGTATTCTAAATCCAAGTAAGCCAAGCGATTTAACCCGCATTTAATTTCGAATTTATAGAAACGAGACAGCGTAAGGTTGCTTTTGACTTGTGTATTATTTGCTGGATGAATATATGAAGTCATCACACAATGACGCAGTTGCGCCGTAGACCAGGTGCAGTTGTCGGCCCCATGTTTACATCTCCATGTACGTCATGAATACGCCATGTGTTCACCGTTACTACGATGAACTTGCAATGTTTAACTTTCTGGTTAGACACATACGAACAGAAAAAGAACACTCTGAACACAATCATCAGTGGAAAGTACAGTCCCTAGCTCCCTTGTATACACATATATACAAGGCCTATCATAACCGCATGTACTTGTTTTAAGGGAAGGTATAACAAGGCAAAAACATATTTTTTCTCAATTGAAGGAGGGGCGAAAACGTCTTGTTTAGAAGTGAGGATGAAATTTATAAAAGTAGTTCTTATGTTTTTTCCTACATAATTGTGCAAAATTCACGTTTGCGGGAGAACCAGCAATGGACGAACCGATCATACCGAAGTGTTCGGTGGAAAATTCTGCATAAACATAAGCGAATAGCCACATTGAAGAAAATAATAAAAAGTCGACATAAAATAAAATAAATATATTTTATTAACGACATTTAAAAAATCGACATGTTGTTATGTCCTACGTTGAAGCGTTCACGTGCAGAACCGTAAAATTCTGCTATAACAACTGATATTTACAGTAAAAAGACAATATCAGGCAATTATCAGGAAAATTGAATGCCCACTATTTCCGTACCAAAATCATGATGCTGCGTTACGTAATTGCCGAGTAAAAACGTTTTTTCGACAGCCATAGTTGTTATATTATACGTTGAAGCTTCCACGTTCAGAACCGTCAAATTTTGCCAAAACGTTTCCACGCCCTTCTTCCATTGGAAAAAATATTTTCGTGCCGAGTTCTACGAAACCACAATATATGTAGCTAACTTTCTCACGCACGTTTGTTGAAGCAGGCCACAATGCTAGCAAGTCTGCATGTCTTCGCTTTCGAGATGGCTATCGAAAAAGTTACTTAATCGAAAAAGTAAAGTTAAACTT
Source organism: Dermanyssus gallinae (assembly GCA_003439945.1). NCBI lineage: Eukaryota > Metazoa > Arthropoda > Arachnida > Mesostigmata > Dermanyssidae > Dermanyssus > Dermanyssus gallinae. The sequence continues at coordinate 6,036 of QVRM01006677.1, forward strand.
AGTTACTAGGCAACTACGCAATGCAGCGCCGTCGCTTTGGTGCAAAAATGCTGGCCAATAAATTTGATATTGCCTGAGTATAATTTTTTAGGTAAACATTTTTGATGGTAATGGCAACATTTCACGCATCTGCACGTGAAAGCTTCAACGTGAGATTTAACATCATTTCGAATTTTTATATATTTTCTCAATCAGGCTATTCGCTAGCTTGCGTCATTGGTGTCAATCAGATTATGGAGAATTTTACCGCCGAATACGCCGGTGTGATCGTTTTTTTTCAGGCATTGACTGATTCTCCCGCAAACGTATATTTTGAACTATGTAGGAGAAAAAAGGCAGTATAACTATTTTTTTAAACTACTTTTCATCTTCACTCCTAAACAAGATGTTTCCGCCCCCTGCTTTCATTGGAAACAATTATCTTCTTGCCGAATTTTACTAAACATTAAATCAAATACGATACATACGGCTATGATAGACTATATCTGCTTGAAAGTATATCCAACAAGAGATAGTAAATAAAATGTGTATATATATATATATATATATATATATATATATATATATATTTTATTTACTATCTCTTGATGGATATCTTTTCAAGCAGATGCGCTTATAGCGTAGTATGTCTACACAACATGTTGCTGGCTTCGTATATTATTATTACTATGATGTCATTAATATATATTATTCAGGTGGTTTCTCCATGCCGAGGTTTTCTCCCCGTTGCGTGCAGTTTTTCCCTATGGCTCTTTACAATCTCAACCAGCTCCCTAGACTGCCTTTGGCTTTACTTATCTTTTGCCTTGATAACGGGAAAGAAGTTCAGATATCTGGTTGGCTAGAGTAGTTAAGCTCGTCTTCAAGTCGCCTGAGTCTTCTAGGTGCAAATAGGGACTTGTTTCTTCTAAGATCCTGCTTCGCGACGGCACGAGCCACCTGTTCAGTGGGATTACTTTAACGAAAGATAGCAATCGTTTGGAACAGTTAGACACTCACACGTTGGAGTCCCTGTCCTCCTTGTTTATTGCAGATCTATTGAACGCAGCATGCAGGCAAGCTTTTGTACCCGTGGCAAAAGGAGACCTAGGCATTCCAGACACTGCCTATGTCGCGGTAGTCGGTTACGTACTGCACTATACATTTTTCAAGAAACGTGTCTGAGCGCGTACCGAACCCATTTTGAGGACCCGTTTCGCAGACAAGGACCATGGACCACGCCAATGGGTGATATTCGGCTAGGCAATCTGATTAATTCAGCAGAAGACAAGGTGGACAATGCACGGCTTTGAGCAGTTCCATCCAACAGTTATGGTGCATGGCTCGGTGTCCTATACTCCTTTTCATGTGTAACTGTTTCAAGGGCGGAGTTAAAATCAAAGTAGATAGCATCAATGCAGTTTAGTTTACTCAGCAATTGAGCCCACACAAGTTGTGCTTCTATTATTAGTTAGACGGTGCAGATACGACCGGACCGATACGAAAACTGCTCCCGAGTAACCATCTGCAATCACGAGCCAGCATTCTGCTATATAGTATAGCTGTTGGCATTACTGGCTGTTCAAAAGCTTGCAAGGCACTACTTGTTTTCTTAGTTTTGTTGTCAGTAACATTAGTGTACAGACGTAATATAGACGTTCCAGAGATCGCCACCGCACTTTCGAGATATATTCGAGAGGGATATCCTGAATATGATACAAATTGGCGCAGCAAATTAACCCTAATTGTTTTGAAAACCAGCAACGGGATCTTCTTTGGTACGCTGTTTAATTTGGATTTAATTTATGCAGGATGAATTACGAGATTTGCTGGCGAAAGGTCCACATCGTACACACGAGAGCGGATTCACGAGGTCTACGTGTGCGGATCTAACAGCTTAAGCTCTACGATTATGGCAGACGAATATCCTTTTTCGAAGGATATGATTTTTCGAAGTGCTCCTTAAGTAATTATTTAGTAGCCGCGGAGTTGGAGCGAATGTTCTAGTGCAGCGCTAGTATTGGTTTTTACCACTTATTGGTGGCTAGTACCGGGGTGTTGTCGACTTGATCCCTATTTGTAATCGAATTTTTTGGAGCGATGCTCGAAAGTGTGGAGAACAGATGATAAACCATACAGAGATATAGTTCAATTAAAGAGTTAGCGACCATGCTGCGGGATCACAAGGACTGTTAGGGAAACCCTAGATATGTAAATATGTATGGCCGTCCGTGCATTAAAGATAGACCGTGCGGTGATTTCAAGTTCATAGGGGACGGAGGATAGTCTAGAATTAAAAAAGCCATTTTAAAAATGACTTCCATTCTGGTGTTAGAACGAAAGCGTGCGGCAGTCAGAAGACAACGAATTTCGCTCGATAGACCTCGCTGGAAAGAAGTAAACACAGATAATTCTAGTCCTGACGCTCTTCATCAGAGGTGGCCAGTATTTCCCTGGCCAGAGGCCCTTGCCGAGCGCGCGCGGCGTACACAATGGCCTCCGCCCTCTTTTGACAGCAATACCGACCTCTGATTATTATTAATATTATTATTATTATTTGTGTTACCAGCATACAGTTGTGAGGTTCGGACGTGTCGCGTCGATTCAAATAAGTGCTATTTAGCTGTTCATCCCATGGCGGCTATTATAGAAGCGGCATTGCCTCTACACACCGTGAGAGACAGAAGCTGTTTCAGATATTCTCCCTCGCGCTGGTCCCCCGTCGTTGCTACCATTGTTTTGGCCAGATCTCGAATGAATTTTGCTGTCCCACTGCTGATGGGATCTCGAATGAATTTTGCTGTCCCACTGCTGCTGGGCACCCCCCCCCCCTTCTCAATCCATAGAGCCGATGATAGCGGCGGCGTTTCCCCTACACATGGCGAGCGAGAGTTGCTGACGCAGAAACTCGCCCTCGCGCTGGTCACCCGTGTTAGCACTAATTTTGACACCTAGGTCTTTGAGGAGGATACTTGTGCTCTTGCTGATCGGGCCCATCGTTTCCATGACGACGGGTACGAAGTGATATCTCCTCTCCAAATCAGAGTATTTGCGTTTCTTTGCGATCTCGGCATGTTCAGCAACCCACCCTGACCTGATGGCGCTGTGCATCAAATATGACAGAGCCACTGTACATGATACCGTGGCATCCCATACTAGGCATTTGCCGTTGGACCATGGCGGGATGGTGACGCCGTCTGGTCTTTTGTCGTCTTCGAGGCCCAACCTGGGCTCCAGGGTGCTTGGTATGCCGGCTCTACGAAGAGCCTTCTTTAGGATCGCGTTGATTTCCGCCTGTCTGGGAGCCCTACCAGGGCTTTTAGTGCAGCTCAAAGGGTGCAGTCCGTCCTCATCCACTGTTTTTCCACAAGCCTTACACTCGTATGGCTCACATATGGGAGCGCCTATTCTCAGAGCGGCCACCATGCGGAAGGAGGTGTTGTCCAGCATGGTGCCCAGCTGTGATGAAGGAAGTGCTCTTAGGAAGCCACTGCTGAAAGTGTCACGGGCAGCTATGAATACCGCTCTCTCTGTCGGGGAAAGGATGTCATCTAAGATCGTGCGAGCGGTCCTTTGACACTTGTAGCTGCCAAGCATGTGCTGTGTAGGGTGTTGCTCCCAGAGGCCAGGGCCTATCGCTTGTCTAGCTGCCAGCTCGGCTTCGTCCCTCCTTCCGCGCAGCACAGAATGAACATCCGGTTATTTTATTCCGGCATTATTATTATTATTATTATTATTATTTTTTTTTTACCTAACACAATTGTTATATTTATTATTATTTATTACATGTTAAATAATGTTACAATTGTGAGGTCTGAACGTATTATTGCAAATTCTTTAAATAATTATTTCACTCCATGGCGCCTAAAATAGATGCCGCGTTTCCTCTGCAAACGGCCAAAGACAACGCTTGCCTCAAGAATTGACCCTCTCTTTGGTCGCCTGTGACCTCCTGAATTCGCTTACTCAAATCTTTGAGAAATGCTTCGGTTCCCTTGCTGATTATTATTATTATTATTATTATTATTATTATTATTATTATTATTATTATTATTATTATTATTATTATTATTATTATTATTTATTCAATTTTTCAGTATTTCCCTACAATTGTGGGACCCAAACGTGTACCCGCGTAGGCTCACCCCCCCCCCCTTCTCAATCCATAGAGCCGATGATAGCGGCGGCGTTTCCCCTACACACTGCGAGCGAGAGTTGCTGACGCAGAAACTCGCCCTCGCGCTGGTCACCCGTGTTAGCACTAATTTTGACACCTAGGTCTTTGAGGAGGATACTTGTGCTCTTGCTGATCGGGCCCATCGTTTCCATGGCGACGGGTACGAAGTGATATCTCCTCCCCAAATCAGAGTATTTGCGTTTCTTTGCGATCTCGGCATGTTCAGCAACCCACCCTGACCTGATGGCGCTGTGCATCACTACTAAAAGAGAGATATACTTACACTCCCGCCATTTTCCGCGCTTTAATACGAGCGCCACTATGACAGGAGTGCCCCCCGCGCCCGAATTGACAGGACCCCCCCACATTTTCCCCCTATCGGGGTTCCGCATGGAAGTACCATACTACTACACCGTACCGGTTAGAACTCTTAACCTCGCGATTCCGCGTTACACCCCAGAATATACTTCGCACCCCATAAGGGGCACTTACGACCACTCCAGGGCAGGGGGGCCCCACTGCTTAAGCTGAGGAGCCAAAAGGTCCTCCCGACCGGCGTTCTGCCTTCGTGTGGTGGTCTCGCTTTCTTTGTGCCTATTAAGCCAAGGCAGCAGGCGTCCCACACGGTACTCCCAGGTTGCTAAAGCCCGGGGCATTAACCGTGTAGCCCGGGGACCGTGTGCAGAACACTTTCCCCGTATTAACGAAATAGCCTTAACAGCCCTCGAATGGGCCACGACAGGATGACAATATAAATTCGTTGCCACCCAACCGATATCGTATGCCTTGCCTCCCGCGGGAGCCACTGTACATGATACCGTGGCATCCCATACCAGGCATTTGCCGTTGGACCATGGCGGGATGGTGACGCCGTCTGGTCTTTTGTCGTCTTCGAGGCCCAACCTGGGCTCCAGGGTGCTTGGTATGCCGGCTCTACGAAGAGCCTTCTTTAGGATCGCGTTGATTTCCGCGTGTCTGGGAGCCCTACCAGGGCTTTTAGTGCAGCTCAAAGGGTGCAGTCCGTCCTCATCCACTGTTTTTCCACACGCCTTACACTCGTATGGCTCACATATGGGAGCGCCTATTCTCAGAGCGGCCACCATGCGGAAAGAGGTGTTGTCCAGCATGGTGCCCAGCTGTGATGAAGGAAGTGCTCTTAGGAAGCCACTACTGAAAGTGTCACGGGCAGCTATGAATACCGCTCTCTCTGTCGGGGATTGGATGTCATCTAAGATCGTGCGAGCGGTCGTTTGACACTTGTAGCTGTCAAGCATGTGCTGTGTAGGGTGTTGCTCCCAGGGGCCAGGGCCTATCGCTTGTCTAGCTGCCAGCTCAGCTTCGTCCCTCCTTCCGCGCAGCACAGAATGAACATCCGGTTCCAGCAACGTCTCCGCAAGCCCCGAGAACTCTATGATAGAGGCCGCGTAGCACAACGAAGCAAGCTCTGCCACGGACCTTAGTCCCAATCCTCCTTCGCTGAGAGGAAGTGTGGCCCTTTTCCAGGATCTGTCGGTAAGGCCCACGTTTAGAACTTCACTCAGTATCTCCTTTGCCACCTCGTCAAATGCTTGCAAATTATCACAGTGGTGGCCTGTGGGGGACGTGCGTAGAATGTAGTTTAGCCTAGGTGATCCTAGGCTGTATCTCCATAGGCATAATGTAGCCTGTGCGTGCATCGCCAATAGCCGAGGTTTGATACACCGGAGGGCGTCCCGCTTATCCAGGATAGTTTTCGAGATCTTCCGAAATCCAATGGGCGCTCCCAGGACTTCTAGGTCAGGCAACTCAATTATCTTTGTACCAGGCAGGGCGTCTGCAATGAGTTTGCATGCCTCATCCTGCTGGTGGGAGGTTCCACCTACAGCTATGACCTCGCATTTTGAGGCGTTAAGAGTTAAGCTCCCTCCTCAGCAAACTGTAGCACTTCGCGTATGTCGGAGGCCACTATGTTCGCCGGGCCGCCTAGTATACCATCGTCTAGGTACCACACATTTAGTGAACTTTTCATGCGGGACACTAATCCTGAGGTTCCTAAACTAAATAAAGCGGGCCCAATCGGATCTCCCTGTTGTACTCCGTTGGCTGAGAGAAGAGGCTCACTCTCTCCCCAGGACAGCAGTGATGGCATGCCGTAGCTCTGCCACGCTAAGCGAAACATTTGTGGAACTTTCGCTTTAACTTCATTAAGGATAACATCGCGTCGGATGGTGTTGAAGGCGTTTCGGAAATCTAGTTTTACCAGGACTCGTGGGGGTCCCTCTGCCTCTGTGAAAGCCCGAGTTGCGTGTGCTGCAGCTTCAGCTCCGCCT
>QVRM01006677.1:17500-134854 GCA_003439945.1 Dermanyssus gallinae
CAGGAAACGTAGCCCAATACGAGCGTCTAAAATGTGGTTGTGAGAGCGTTAAAAAAATACATATTTATATAGGTGTGTGTCGAGCGTTTTTACGCTCCAAACACCTACGTACTTCGTAGTAAAGCTTTTTGTAGTTCTACAAATTAGTAGACAGATTAGTAGACACGAGACTACGTTGCTATATTACATAACAGTAAAAGATTTTATTAACAGTAATAATAGTAGCATGACATAACGTAAAATGATTATTGATTAAGTTGCAGTATGTACAACTATGCAGCTCAAGTCAAGGCTGCGGTATGAATAGGGTAAACTAAATATATTTACGAGGGGTAACAGAGAGGGATTGTTATTGGTGTTTTTGCAGTAGTATTTGTGTATAGTCGTATATCTTCATTACTCATCCTACTAGTTTACCTTTGTTATGTTAAATTTAGGTCGAATATAGATTGAATAAATACCCAATTTGCATCATCACGAACATTTTCACAATTACACTAGCTATCACCAGAAACAGTTTAACAAAGCATCAAATGTACCATTGGCACCATGATCTGATCTGAAGTAAAGAGTAAGAGTAAATCGATATCTAAATTGTTTTTGCTGATTAACAACAAATTGTCTGTAAAGGGCCGTTCTCAGCGTTATCAGCATAGGATCATTGTTAATTCAAGTATCGTGCTAGGATGATATGAGTGAACTACATGTATATATATATATATATATATATATATATATGTATATATATATATATAAATATATATATGTATATATATATATATATATATATATATATATATATATATATATATATATAAATCTAGCTGGAGATAATATAGGATACAGAAGTATCCGGTTAGGTGCGATACAGGTGACCGTAGAATGCCCCTGGTTGGCTTTTGTACTGCCGTTATAATGGGCGCGTTATTAATATTATTATCTAACGCAATACGCGTTCGAATATTTGTCGGCATGTTAAATGGAATTCCCACCAATGCATCACCAGTTCTTTTCGCATATTTTTTTCTATTTACCATCGTATACCTTTTAAAGTCAAATATATATATATATATATATATATATATATATATAAGCGGCTGGTAGGCTGGTATTATGTGTATTGCATATGTCAATACTATATATGATATTATTACATGATATATATATATATATATATATATATAATTTTTTAATAATAATAAAACGATTTATTATTAATATTATTATTATTATTATTATTATTATTATTATTATATATTTTTATTTGTTTGTTTCATTTATACATTATACAAAATAAATATTTAATACATAATCAAATTAACTCCGATAAACCACTGTCTGAGGGCAGCGAGTTTAGCGTCGCGGCCGCATTTACACGTTGAACGTTCAGTTGGTGATGTTCTCAGCGGCAAAAATGTCCCCGCTTGCTTCTCATGATGCTCGCGTTCCGCTTTTTCCCAATTCTGTTCCGAAATGTTAATGTAGAGTCGCCAATTTCCCCCAGTGTTCCTGCTGCAACTGGCTGTGCCATAAAAGTTGGCACCAACTTGCCGTACTTCAGACGTTCGCTGCTCCGCTAATTTGGCAACAGTGCCTGCTGATCTCCCAGTTCGACTCCTGTGTGCCATAGCGTCAGCGTGCGGTTGCATCCTGCACAAAAACCTTTCCAGAGGACCGCGCAACCAAGGTCATTATCCTGTCTGGCCGAAGGGCGGCTGAGTGCGCTGCTAGACCAACTGTCTCCCTTAGGCGAGGCACGTTAGCGGATTGCCGTGTTTTTGAGAGCAGCATTTTGTTGGAGTATCATGTCGTTGAGAGCGGCGGTGGCGCCATGGCGCGAGTGCCTCCCGCAGCTCATAGAACAGCTAAGGCCATGTTCTTTCGTCGGTGACACCGGCGTGTGTTGTAAAGGAAGCAAGTATGAGGCGCACATAGAGCCTAGAACCCAACCGCCGACCAGCAACAATACAGAGCGTTGTATTATTGTCCGGCATCGTACTCAGCGGCGGCGAGAGGATAGCGCGAAGCCGTTTGGCGCTAGATTTGTTGAAAGCGTCTAGTAGGTGTGCAAAGTGCATTGGTTGTGGCATCCAGGAATTTCCTTTGCGTGACAATTATATATATATATATATATATATATATATATATATATATATATATATATATGTGTTTAAGCGTCTATGTCGGCTGGCATTATGTGTATACTTTCTGTTCTACATAACCGCTTGGACGCTAAGCGCCTGGAGGTGCTATAGCATGGCAATAAATATGTGGTTGGATGTGGTTTAGAAATGTATGTATTTGTCCACTGTTGCTGTATTGCTGGATGTACTCGTCCACTGTTGCTGTATTGCATCACGTGATCTGGTAAATCTGGTTGTCTGTATGCCGACTCGATATTTTTTTTAATCCTCTGCCGCCGCAAAGCCTGAATAAATCCAGTATAAGCATGCCAAAGGTGGCAAAAAAAGGTAAAGATGAGATAATGGCATATAACACCAGTCTCCTAACAGTCAACACTCCGACCAAGTGAATTTGATTATGTCAAACTTTGAAGAAATGGCCTAACTATTCCTATGGCTGTACAGAGGAGAGTCCTGTATACAGGGCACGCGCTGATAGGCTTTAGCTCTGAACGAACACTTTGGATAGGCACCGCGAGGTTCTACTGCATGTGGTAGCAATTGTTCAGTGTATCCTGAAAAGAATCTTATGATGAATCCACTAGAGGCCCATGTAGTACATACGCAGATAAAGCAGGGGTTCCGAAACAGACTATTGTACTCCTGCTCACGCTAGATGTGCATGGCGGGCCGTCCAACGCATTGTCCATATTTTCACCTCGCAAGTGTTCTTTGTTTCTCATTTTGCAGCATTTTGCATTTTTAGTATCAGATTATTTTTAATTTACGATCCACCTCATTTTGAAACCGTCTAGTAGAAAAACGAATTTGCCGAATTGACACTATTTGCAACCCTCGACGATCCGAGTTTTTCTTTTTTTGCAAGTGAGCGTCGTTTGTAATTGGTTCTAACAGCACAGCACGGCAGATACGATTAGGTTTATGGTAGGAAGGGTGTCAAGTGTATCTTTCTAGCGGGACGATCGATTTTCTGTCGACTACCTGTCTCTGTTTTTTTTCTCACTGCTGCCTTACAAATTACTTTGAGAACAAATATTTAATTAAAATGTTTATATTAAAAACATATATTTTTTCTTATATCAAAATAAAAAGTAATGAATGCTACTACCTAAGAGGCAGTAGTATTAGAACATGTGTGTTGTATAATTATTAAGAACTTCTTTTTTCGCTTGCTTGTCTTTCTTTAGTCCCGACCAATGGCTCACAGAGGTATTGGCTGCAGTGTCTTAGGAAATGCCCTTGTCATAATAGTAACCTCAGCAATGGAAAGCAGCGACGCCCGTGTGACACTCAGAATTCAACTAAGTGACACGAGGATAACAAGTTGTGCCCCTGCCGGTTCGGCCAAGCGTCAGACAGCTGAATGCGCAGCACTGGAGCATAAATCTTGCACAACTCCTGCCAGAAGGGCGGAGAAGATAAGGTGTTATGAGGAATGCCCTCATTCATGAAGTGCATAGTTGCACTCAATTTGAGTGCAATAAACAGAATTGAATTGAAATCATATCTTTAAAACTTAAGCGGATCTTATGCCAAAGTGGTCGGCCATCTCCCTCATTCTCCCTGCGCAGATTATCACATCCACACTCATCCGAAAACACACGTCTCTGAGGTGTCTACCATGGGAAGAGCAGCGCTCATCTTCGCTATGCTTTTAACAAGCTCAACGCCGAAAATGCTGACGGCGAGCCACCCAGCATCTGCAAGTGAATGCAGGAGTCTTTGCCCCAGTGGCATGAAGCAACAAAGATTTTGAAACACATACATACGTCAAAATGTATGGCGAACAACCTCTGCACTATGCGCACCCCCTCAGGACTTCGGGGACGAAGCTAGCCACTGTAGACTCGCACCTGCCCGATTGTTTGAAGTATGTGCATCGGCAGTTCGCGTTCAGAAACCGTGTTGTTTACGAAACCGGACTGCCTATACCTCAGTATACCTTGTTGAATATATCTCAGACCTGTAGGCCACGTGTTTTATAATTATATGTTTCTCTATTGATTGAACGCAACGTTTGAAGCCAACGTTTTGATGGCTTACAATATAGGCTTCTATCGGATGAGAAGGGAGTATATTTAGATGACCGCGTACATCGTCATCTTCCGCATTTGTCCGGGCTTTTGTTTCGTCTGTGTATTGGACGACTTGTTGATTCGATGTGCACGCGTCAGTGTGTGCACGTGATGTTTGATAGCTGTCTACCTCTAGTCGACATACACAAACAATGCTAGCAGCAGAAATCAACTACAATCAGACTGCAATAACAGAAGACGCAGCGTACATTTTTCTGACGCAATTTCGAGGCTGATGATGCCAACACTACTCACATTAGCGGCGCAAACTTCTACAGCCACAGTAACAAGCGGAGCCTATCGTTTCCCGTTCCCTTCGAGGAGAGTAGCTTTCCTCAAGAGAAGGAGGAGGGGGCAGAGGCGTTCGTTTCATCCGTTGGGACACGTCTTAGGTTCTCATGGCTCGGTTCTTGGGGTGCGGGACCTCGTCTACGACCGCCTCTGAGAAACTATGCTGTTTCCGTCGCCCTGTTCGTCGCCCTTTCTTCTTGTCGTTCTTCCGAGCGAAGCAGATCCGTTACCAGCAGAGCAGCAGCACCACCACTGCTGCCGTTTCAACAACTCCCAGTGCTTCCCAGTGTTTCTTTTTCCCACTACGGCCGCGACGCCTGAGAGCGCGGCGCGCCTGAAAACTCCTCGCGGGGAGGAAGTAGTCGCAAGCAAGCAAGCAATCAAGCACTTGTTCCTCGTTTAGAGCTCAACTTGGCTTGTACTGGCAGCGCGGTCGGAGATCGCCGCCGCCACCGCTGCTGCTGATGCTGCTGCCGTCGTGTACGGCAGCGACACTGTCGACAGCAACAATGATACTCGGTCGAGTTGTTGTTACACAATGGGGTCTGGGGACGGGGGGAATAAAGGGCTATGTGGGCACGGGCGCTCGGACGTTGGAGAGACACGAATGATGGCAAGGGAGCAGGGTAACGCACTCATCGCGGTCGCCAAAGCGCGCCGAGCACTGTCCCGAAGGGCAGGAGAACAACGAGGCTAACGGCCCCTTCAAGGTCCCAACGAGACGGCAGGCTACAACGACAAGGCTAACGGCGGCAGCAGCAGCAGCGCTCGAACTATGCTCAACCCTCAGAGTCCTGCGCAGAGGGAATCAGATACGTGGGTAGATAAAGAGCATGCAGAGAGAGAGATAGAGGGTAAGCGGAAGGAGTGGATGGTGTCGTCTTCCTCATGAGACAGCCTATGTAACAACAGTTCGCTTGGCTGTCGTTAATGGCGGCTGCTGCTGCTGCTGTTGTTCCGCTCTGCCGCCACAGATAACGCTGAAGTATTCCTCTCTCCTCCCCCAAGTAGCCTATATGTGCGTATCAAATATGAGAGGGCAAAATAGATAGAGAAGGGGGGGGTGGAGGGAGGATGTGAAGGGGACAAGACAGACAAACAAACGGAGACTCTGATCGTTTATACGAGTATAAGAGGTCGCTGCCGCCGCCGCCGGAAGGGGCGGCTGTTGGTGAACCACCCCCAAAGACGGGCACACACGTCTATGGCTGGTTGCCTACTTGCCTGTCTACGGTAGCTCAGTTCGCAACGAAGGCGACGACGACGACGATAATGGTGATGATTACAATGATAATGATAATGCTAACTTTCATTGAGGGCGCCCCTATACCCGTTCCCGTCGCTGCCGCCGCCGCCATTGCGTCCCAATGGCGGCCCTTGTCGATGTCGTCGTCGCCGCGTTAGCTCGTCTGAGTAGGCCAACGAGTGCCCATCTATCTACCGACGGTCGGTTAGTCCGACTGCCTCCCTGCCTGTTGTATGGCTGTCTGCATATCATAGTTAATGTATTGTGAAGTAATGTTGCAATGTGGCCAATCGCTAACACGAGCTAGTTACTCGGGGCCGGTCGTTGCGTGTGCATCTGTGGCATTGGATCAGGGGCAACGGGCAACGACATAACAAAGCCCCACCTTAAGGACAGCTCACAGGATTAGTTATCTTTTTTGCTCCTCTGTTGTTGTTGTTGCTGGTGCTGCTGCTGCTATTTTGTTAGTTTTCGCATTCCAGGTGTCTATTTGTCATCAGGATAGAGCATACAAAATTATAGAGCACGGCTTAGCTGCAACTTACACGGTAGCAAACAAAAAATGGTGTCACATCAATGAGAGGCAACAATAGTAATAATAATAATAACAATGAGGAGGAGAAAGAGGGGAAGAAGAAGAAGAAAATAAACAAGATAGCATAATTATTGCTGTTAAACCCGCGTGAAAAACAAATTTAAATTGTTTGTCATGCGGGTTTATATATATATATATATATGAAAACGGCAGCACTAACTCTGTAAGCATTACAACAGAAATGAGTAACAGGTCTTAATTACCGCGTGTCCACATGGCTACCAAGATCACTTAGCACGATACATTACTTTTTGTTTTGTTCTGGGAGGTTTTGGGAATGCATGATGCACATGCGCCATTAGCAGCCTGCGTGACTAGTGTGAGACTCGCAAACCCACTAAACCCGGATTCCTCCCCACCCCCCAGGCTCGGTATTACTTTGACATTACATCGAAGCCGTGGGAGGCGATACATTACTAGACAGTTGCAGCAAGCCCAGGACCTATTTTAGGAACGATATAATAATGCCGTACCACGGACGATCTCGTCACTCATCGATCGCGGTGCGGGGGTGGATGATGGTACAACCGATGAACGCTCTTTGTCGGTCTTTAAACGACATGGCGATAGCTTAAGACCCTCGTCTAATTCATTTTCTCGCAATGTCTGCGGTCGTCGTCGTCGCTGTAACAGGCAATGTTGCATGTGGCTGCCAGCACTCGCCCTGCCTATATTCTGTCTATGTACGTTTTGTAATTTGTGTCAATTAATTTCTATTTAGAAGTGGTTGTAGCAGACAGTCGTAAAAGGGATTGTAGTAAAGGCGTGGTTAAACTGGTAATAGTGGTAGTAGTACGGGTAGAGTGTCATGAGTCGTGGCGTCATATGTGCACACCACTCGTATAGGATGTAGAGGCGGTAACTATTGTCGAAAATGATGAAAGATAGACAGGTTTAAGCTAGCGTAATCGCGGACTTATTGAATAAATGCATTTTGTTATGCAATACAAAATAACTTTATTTAAAAGCAAAACATAAACACAGAAGATGTTGCACGTCGGTTCGAATGTGTCATGTCTGTATTTGATCTAGGCGATAAACGCATAGAATAGGCAGTGACATGCTCCACGTTGAAGTATGGGAACGAAAGCAATTTGTCCTGCTATTTGAGTAATATTGACATTTTAATTAAACAGATTGTTTATGACAACAAAATATGACGACAATGATCATGGCGCACTTACTAACATACAGAAGAACAGAAGCCTTTCGGAACACAAACCGGATAGGCGAAGCCGAATAAGCTTGTTACTACTATTGTTATAAATAGGTTACGGGGTATTGCTATTTGACTGTTTTTTTAAGGATTTTCCATAAGGCAATTGCCCGTGTACGGTTTATTCATGTCATGGCTAATTTTAATCCACTCCGGCATTTACCTTGTCTAAATTGGAAACCATGCAAACCAATTTAAGAGTGGCCGGTCTGGGTCTCGAACCCAGTCCTCCCGAATGCAAGGCAAAAGCTTTGCCACTAAGCCATCTTGCTCGGTGCCTTATGCCAATTCTATTGAAAGAAAATGGTGAATTTACGAAAATGGGTTGAGGTGTGGCGCAAACAGTTCGGCTTATTTGTAAATATATACCCGCTATCGCGCTCTATTCGAAGGTTCACAGAAGTAAATATCGAATCACTTGCGTGACAACCGGATGCTAAAAACACGTTCGCCTGGGATTATCTTGGTAAATTACGGGTTTCTTGACTTTGTTTTAACAATACAAGAGCCAAAGCAATCTGATCTACACGTAGGGCGTTCTCTGAGCTTTGGGACATACTATATAGAATGCTTTTGTTCAAATAGCTTATTCTGATATCTTGTAAGGTTTAGGGGCTGCAGTTGTGCTTGTTTTTTGAATCTTGTGGTCAGTTTATAGAGTATGCTGTGCACAATCAGGCATCAAGTTTTGGATCATGATAGGGGAAAATTGCCGTTGACTGCATATGTACAAATTTTTTCATCAGATTTTGAGAACGTAGTGTTGTGGCACATCAAGCAGTTGAATGAACGCGAGATATACCCTTGCTATGAGGGGAATTGGAAAAATTCTTTCACTTAGATGAGGTTAACCTGCTGTAGCTTGAATTAGGTAATAATATAAAGCTAAACTATTCAGGAAACGTTTTACTTTTGTTATTTAGTATTGATCTCCCGCCCGAACCTGGAGTATATGCGACATTTTCACTTATTATATCCGGTGTACGCGTTCACAGGGAGACAACTGTTACCTCTAATATTTAAGCAAATAAAAAGTGTTGATTAACACAATAAAAAAAGGTATTGATCTTGAACGCGGTTTATGCAAAAGCCTGTCTATTATGTGGTGGTATCGTGACCATCTGCGACCCACGAGTAGTTTGAACGGCTCTATGTTCAACTTCACTAGTTATAATCTGGGTTCATGGCCATGTGCGTTGGTCGTCCTTTGGGTGTAATGGTCGACTTTCAAAGCAACGATTTACGAAATGCGCTTCTTCGGGCTGGGAGTTCCGTCTGTTGGTCAATCTCTGGCAAACTGATTTGTGAAATGGCAGTTCTTCATAACGACATAAATAACTCGATCGCAACTCGGCGTAAAAGCGTTGCTGTTGACCAGAATTAATAACGCAAGCGTAATCGGATGTGCATTTGTAAGAGTCAGGTTACGGTGAACAGTTGCCCGAACAGTTTGGTGCACATTTCACAACTCTACGAACATTTCGGACCGACTTACAGGTTTCATAAAGACAAGTGAAACGATATCATAATCGTTATCAAACGACTGCTCTGAATTACGGCTAGTATTAAGAGCTAAGGCAGGTTTGTACGAAAAATCTCCAAAATGGTGTTGTGTAATCAACAATGTACACTTAACGTTAGCTCGGGTCAGCAGGAAACGGCGAACGTAGAGGCTAAAGCCCTAAAAACTTCTGATTTCACAGTAGCTTTTGGTGGAGACAATGGATCTGCGTTTGGAAACACCGAGGACATACAACTTTTGTGAAGGCCAACCAAGGCCTACGTGGTGTGATCTTAAAATTCGAGAGACTGATTTGATCTGCACAGAGGCGAGCTGTGTGGAGAAGTCCCCAATATGTTTCTTGGCCGAATGCGCTGATGAACAAGAGAACACGGCGAGCACGAGCCATTCAAGTACGCTGTTTGATGCAAAGGCACCAATCTACACCAATCAACGGTGAGGTGCCACAGTCCTATGCGTTTTTGGCTCGATCGCCTGCTTCTGCCATTGTCTGCGGCCGGCCTCGTTCTTCTTGTCGCCGTTCGTGCTATCCTGTGTCCCCCTGTGTTTCACAAGGATTCCATTTGTTTTGAGCAATTTGCCATTCTGGTCGATACTCTGTCATCTGTCTGTCTGACAGCGATCGTGGCGAGGGGGGATTAGCACAACCATTAGCCAAAGTCGATCCGTCAATCGGTTAGCTGATGCTGCTTCAAGTGGGCCGGCCGCGATCTTGACTCGAATGGCGACGGAAAGGACAAAGATCTCGAAGGGCCAGTTTCGTTGATCCGTCGAAAATAACAACAGCAGCAGCAGTGCGTTTATCCGATTGATTTGTTCAGAATAATCGGCCCCGATTAGCCCTGCGGCGAATGATGTTTGCATTATCGGTTTGACCCCTGGAGTTTGTGCATTTTCATTTAGGGAAGTGGTTTAATTTGGAATTATGCATGCGTCTGCAGCGAGCAAGGAATATATTATATATATATATATATATATATATATATATATATATATATATATATACATATATGGAGCAGGTTATCCTTAGCGTAAAGGCTCAAACTCGGTCAATGGAAGTCTAGCATTGTGCACTTAATTCAGTTTAGATGCACCTCTCTTATGTCAAGGGGGACTTTATTTACAATACTTACATTTTACAAAACGTCACCTATTTTTAAACAACTGGCAGTTAACTTGTGTGCTGATACTTGCGCCATTAGCATTTCAAGTTCTCAGTGTCCTGACCATCTGCTAGGAAAACGTGTTATTTACACGATCTGTCTTGGTAATTTGTTTTGAGGAGATGGTGTTACAGCTTCTAAGTTTGTTTAAACGAATGTTAAAATAGTTTGATATATTTGATGAGTTTATATCACGATTGTACATGCGATAATCTGCTCTGGTCTGCAGTTCCCGAATAGGGCTAATTACAATCGAATTTCGGACAATGGTACACCTTCATGAGACATGACGAAGAAATTTACTTTGTACGCTTTCTATTGCTTTAATGTGTTTGTTAAAATAAGGCCGCTAAACCACACAACAGTAGATACACTTAGGTACAATTAAACTAATATAAAACCTCATGTAAAAATTGCAATC
This sequence comes from Dermanyssus gallinae, assembly GCA_003439945.1. Taxonomy (NCBI): domain Eukaryota; kingdom Metazoa; phylum Arthropoda; class Arachnida; order Mesostigmata; family Dermanyssidae; genus Dermanyssus; species Dermanyssus gallinae. The sequence continues at coordinate 28,174 of QVRM01006677.1, forward strand.
ATTTCTTATTAAGCAACAAAATATGGTATTAGATGTATGAATAGGTGTTGGAAGGTCCGTATAGTTTCAGATCATCAGCGTAAAGCTTATACGTTATCGATTCGGGTATAACGGGGACAGCACTCAGTTATTGTGTACGACATTTGTTCACATTTTGCAAAACGATGCCTCATTTGAGGAGTTATGCGTTCTGAGTAGCAGTCGAGTTCCGTGTACGCTGAACATTTTACTGAAAATAGTGTGATGTGCTGTAACATATTGCAAATGTTTTATTCGTTATAGCCGTCGGATGGCATGTTTCCGAATTTTAGTTCCTGTCATTCGATAGATTTTATCGAACCTATATATATATATATATATATATATATATTGGCCGTCTGTGATACTGTTTGTATTTCCCGTGTATTTTTCTTAAATATCTCTATTTTATAGAATACACAGAGCGCTTCCCTCTTTCCCTCTTTCGCGGCGTCCGCGCACGCTTTGTCTCTTCCAATCTATTTGACATAATACACCCACACCGGCCTGCGTCGGGGGCGTCGAGGAGTGCCTGTTTGTCCCGAAGAGTCCCGATATATACAGATACAGATCGTGGGCTAGCGGGCGCAAGCACGCCAAATTCGCTAGTGGGAGGTGGGTGTCTCGGTGGGTGCCGATTGACTCGCGCCTGCCGTCGCGCGCGGTCGCTTAGGTTTCATCCGCTCATCCGCTAATGAATGCCGATGCTACACTAAGTTACAGCGGGCTTAAAGCGGGCATTGCGAGCAAGCGGCAGCCATGTGAATGAAGTAAGCGAGTAACGCAGTGTTGCGCGCAATTTAGAGGTTCTCGCGCGGTGGTTGCCGGTCTGCGTGCTTGCGGCGGTTGTTTTGCTAATACGTATATATATATATATATATATATATATATTTATATACAAAAAAATATATATATATTATATATATAAATGTGTGCTGGATTGCAGGTTTGCGTCTGTGTCGTGGCCGAACGCTGGCATTTGTGCTCGGACTGAACCTGGTGTTCGTCGGCCTGCTGCTCACTCTCACCGGGGTGCGAGGTCCTGCTGAGTCGTCGGATAGCTCGCTTGATGGAGTCGGAGGAGGAGGCGGGTCGACGTTGGGCGGCGGCGGGGGCGCCACCGCCGCCGTGGGAGGCGGCCCTGTCTCCATTGGTGGCGCGGGAGACGGCGCGGAACGGTCAAGCCGATCCGTCTACAGACTGCCCCGCTCGACGCCGTCTGTTCTCACCACGAGGTGAGGAGAGCTTCTATTTCGGCGCAAGCAACTCGTGTTGAGCTTGAGCCAAACGTCCGTTCGTTTCTTACTATTAATCAACATGATAAGAACAATATATATATATATATATATATTTTTTTTTTTTATTAGCAATGACAGGTGCCAGTGTCGAGCCCGGTGGCGTGGTGGCATGAGTCTGCGCCTCGCGACCGGAGGAGACACATAGGTGCGCGGGTTCGAACCTTATCGGTGCACATTTGTATTTATGGGGGTCCCTCTATGGAGCAATGCGAAAAGCAGTTCCACGGACGTTAAATCTTGGCTGAGAGTCAGCCCCAAAATGTTTTTTATAACAGGTGCCAGTAGTAGTAGATTCGCAGGCTATGTCTAGGTATGGTCGATTACCGAAATATATGGTATATAGATGGTATATATATATATATATATATATATATATATATATATATATATATATATATATAAAGGCAGCAAGAACCCACAATTTGTTGAGATCATCTTCAACAGATGCTGTAAGATCACCGCGCCTATATTTGGCTGTTATTTTGTGTAATACTTATGCATATAATATCTATTTCGTTAATCGATCATACAAAGAAACTTCTTGCTAGTCTGCTTTTACTGGCACTTGTTATCCATGGCCTCAATATAGGATCAGCTATTGCTATAATTTTTACAATAGCGACTTGTACATATATTATTTATGATGTTTTAGTCGTAATGGATTGCCAACGCGTATTTTATAGTATTTTATATCGGGATATCGGTCGTTATTTTCTCTATCTTTGCTCCGTCTTGAGCTCACTCTTTTTTTGTGTCATTTGTCTTGTTTGTCTTAGCATTATTTATTCAGCTTATCACGTTCAATCATTCTATCGGATTGCATCATTACAGTATATCGCGTATTTCATAAATGATTTATGACCAAAGGGAATTTGCACTATTTCTTGAAATTAAAGTCACTTCAATAGTGAAGCAATTTAATAACAGTAAATCAAGAACATTTAAGATGTGCGCAAAACGCCTCCTGATATTTATCACCATTATGGTACAAATTGTGGCATGTAGCCATTGTTGTCTGATATATTGGAATCCGGCTTTACCCAAGAAAACTTGTTAAAAGGTGATCATTCGAATTCGCGTTTTGGGTTCGTTCTACATATAAAAATGCTCAGCGACACTTGCTTTATTAAATGACTTATTTTTGAATTGCCTCGTCTCTCTTTTCTCCGAGTCTGACCATTTTGCTTGTGTAGAAGGGTAGTTGGAAAATGCGGTTTGCACACAAGTACTCCACTGTAGGAAACTCGGCTGCAAGCGCGGGCTGAAAGTGTCGAGCTCCTACCCATTGGGTTGGAGCTCACCCAAAGGTATCTTGTCGACCCCATCGACTGGGAACTGCCTATGCAAATGCTTCAAACTATTCGGGGGAGGGGGTTTCTTCCCCGGAGGCCTGATAAGTGCGCATTCGTTGTTCTGACGGTTCTCTGCCGTATATTTTGATGCTAGTTTTCGTTCAAACCCCTCGTGGTTTCATTCCACTGGGGCGAAGGTTCTTGCATTGACTCGCCCCCAACGTGCTTGGTGTTGATCTTGTTAAAATTGTAGCGGAAGCGCGCTGCTCTACCCATGCTGAACACCTCAGAATCGTGTTTTGGTCAGTGGACGCACGTGGGGCTCGAAGCACTCCCGATCCTGAGTAGGTAGGATTTATAGGTAGGTTTCCGGAGACTGGCACTCTGAGCTTCCTCCTCCAGGCCTTCCCATTACTCCTGGCCTAGGGTGATGCTACGCCAGCGTTCGTCTTCCTTCATGAGTGTAGGGTCTTCCCACAGCTCTCCCGCTATCAGAATCTACGTAACCGTTCTTGCGAGGAGAAACGCCGCCGCTGTGCTCATCGTCAGGTACGTCATGATCGTCTTGAGAGCTTCGACCCGTTGAACGGGCGACTCCGACAGATGTGTTGCGGTTGTTAATGTGTCAGAAGTCCCGCATTGAGCGACTGACTCGGTCACGCACATGATGATGCATTGCTTGGAGTGCCGAGACCCAAGGGTGTTGGGCATGAGGTGTGCGAAGTCATTGGTAGTTTTGGCGCCGGGCTTGCTGCGTTGCCCGGCGCAAGTGAGTGGTGCCTTGGAAACCCCAGTCAAAGAATACTCCGAGGTATCTTGCCCTGTTAGCAATATTGATCTCTTCGTTGTTGGGGCGCAGGTGAAGAGCGGAGCAATTCCTCCAATCCACCACAATAATTGCCTCGCTTTTGGCGCGAGATAAGACAAGCGATTGCCTCGCTCGTGCGTAGGAGCTCCAGTGTACGGGTCCGGACGGTGAGGACGAGGCCGTCAGCGTAGGCAAGGGGATCGGCTTCGGGGGGAAGGTTCCCTAGCCGCAGCACTTTTCCATAGGAGGGGGGTGGTACAGCCGTATGACGCCCCTGCAGTCATATGAAAGGTAATTTCCTGTACTGGATCCGGTAAAATAGGTCGTCGGATATGACTATTAGGAAGAAGGCAAAACGGGGCTTTGTTCCTGTGGTGAGTCTCAAGTGACTCTCCACGTGAGGCTGTTACCCCAAGTAAAACGCCTCCCGTGTTGTATCTACATACGACTTCCCTTCTTTAGAAGGGAAGTTGGGGTGGCTCTACTTTTCTCCACCTGGCTTTGGGGTGCCCCGGCGGACCTCTTCTGTGCTGTGGGGGTGACGGCGAAGTCTTGGCTCCGTTCTCGGGCTAGGCACTCCAGAATCTTACATCTACCCTCTGTTCCTCCTGACCTGTCATGTGGTAGGGAATATGTCCAAGTGTGCTTGGGTCAAGAGCGTCTTGGTCCTTGTTAGCGCCTGCTCCAGGAGGGTTTTATTCCGAACTGGTGTAGCATCCTTAGAGAGGCGGAACGCCACCAGAGCCCTAGTGGTTGGCTCGCCGTCATCCCCCGTTTTGCGACTGCGGCCGATCCTGAAAGAGGTATTTGAAGGTCTACCTCAGTCTTGCACTCTCGGATCATTACGCTGATTATTTGCGCCTGCTTCTAGGTAGTGGACTCAGGAGTGCGGTGGCACCCCTGCATCCTAATGTCCAGAGCTGGTTGGGCGAATCCGCTTTCTTCTGTTTGTGTGGCGGTATCGGCGCCGCCAAGGTCCACTTATTTCTTTATGTCACATTTACGGCAGCCCCAAGTTTGTCTGCCAGGGTCTTCGTCGCAACGTTTTTCTCTTTTGGCTGGCAGTTACGCGGAAGAGCTCGTCTAAGTGGCCGCTTCCGTCGAACTAGGGTCTGGGTCGCTAACCTTGTACAGCGCTTTGCGAGGCGGCGAGCAGAACATACCTGCTTAGTAAAAAAAAAGTTATTTTTTACATATGCACCTTGAGCACCTGTACTTCAGCAGTACTACAGTGCCACACGTCCATACTTAGTTATTTTTTGTCTCATAGTTTTTAAGATGTCTTTAAGAAGCAGCTACGCGCATGCCTGTCTTCGCGTTGTCATTAGCGTTGCGCTGTGGTCATGGTCTGTCACCACTAACTAACTCTACCACTCGCCACAGACGCATGTTGTGCTCAGTGGACAGTGTCCATGTGTCACTGATACGTATTTACGGTACGTTTAACTTTAACTACGTACGACTTTTCAGGTACTTCCAACTGTTCGACAACAAGTACTGCAGTTTTCTGAATTCGCTCCCCTCGCGATCTTTAGTCTACAAACGCTGTATCTGTCGCATCGGCTTTTTCGGCAGTGACTGTGGAATACCGCAGTTTTTCTGGTCGCAGCTTCTCGACGAGGGCAAGAAGCCAATGACGCTATCTCGGCTTGCAGAGCCTCGGCGGGTGATCGAGTTCAAATTCGGCGGCGGTGGCGGAGCGTCGGCTGTGCCGTTTTCAAATGCGAGCAACTTCACGGAGCCGGACGCGGCCATGGCGGCGGGGGCAGGGGCCGAAAGTAGTTCGACCGGCGACCGCACAGGCTATATTGTTGCGAACGCAACGGCCGTCTGCAACAGCGGTGCCAGCGGCAGCAGTGGGAGTGGTGTCAGCAGTGGCAACAACAGGAGCACTACCACCACCACCAGCGGGGGCCACAACACATCAACGGGCTTCGAGCACGCACACTTCCACCGGGAAACTCCCGATCTGCTCGTGTACACGGGCCCGAGCCAGGCGAACTTCACGTGCATGTCGCCACGTATTTCGGCGTTCTCCTGCGCGTCGCTATCCTGCTGCTGGAACCGGTTCTGGCTGCGCGCGTCGGAACTCTCGTTTACCGACCTCGTCATCGTCGACCTTGGCCAGCCATCGGTTGGGCCGTCGCTGCCCGGCGAAGTGCTCGACTTCCTCAAGATGTACGAGGGCTATCCGGAAGTTCTGGTGATTCGACGCGGACCGTCCGTCTCGCTGGTGGCGACCTTCAACTCAGTGGCCATCGAGTGCAACTTCGATCTTCGATGCATCGCGTCGTGCGGGAGTTCCAAGTTCCAGGTGATCAATCTCGATCTCTGAGCGGAGAATTCGACCACGACCGATGCCGCCGCGCCGGCCAGCATTCCAGCATTCCAGCCCGAGCACAGGGTGGAGAGTCGGAGTTGAATAGATGATGCGTGCCAGTGCGTACAGTGTACAGTGCCTATTGATGGCAGTTAGCTCGGTCAGGTTTTGTTATCGTTGTGGCTTCGTCCACTGTAGGTAGAAAGCTAGCTTTACAGTAAGATCTATATATTGTTTTTTAACGTGCGTCGTTGGATGATGATGATGATGATGATGTTTGTTTTCTGTGCGATAGTTATATATAGTTATCGTGCGCAAATCCACAAAACGTGCAGCAACATCTAGACTGCTTTACATCTACGCCACGAATAGAAGTTTGTCGTTACGTGCCCGAGACTCGATGCGTGCGTTTTTACTACTACACGCAGGAAAGTCAACCGTCGGCTGGCGCGTACTAGAATTCGAGTAGCTGCGAGAAGTGCATGTTATTATGTGCGCAGCAAAGGCTCGACTGAGGTGAGTCTTGTCAAAATAGGAGGGGGAGAACATCGTCGACGTTCTGCGCCTCGTATCGATACAAGGGTATTGGGATCTTTATACCTCGTTATGCATACGTTATTCACCTGTTTTATGACTTCTCCTTACGCTTGCTGCCCAAGAGAAGACCGCTCTTTCACGTTTGCGCAATGCGTTACTCTGCTCTCAGGGAACAGGGTCTTCGGATCTGTACGAACGCGAATACTATGTGTTTATATTTTCCTTTATATGACTTTTTGGACTCTTCCGACGCGGCACGTCACAGCCATAAATGACCGAGGATGGAGTCGGTCGATTTGGATCACACCGCTCGGACAGGTCGCTTCTTCATGGCGGTCGTCTTGACGATTTTCTCGTCGACAGGTTATTGGATTGTTATCTGTTGGATAGATTTTAATTTTTAGTGTTTTAATATAGTGTTATAGTACACCTTCATTAATTTGAACCTCATTTTTGGATGTTACGCATTGCGTATAGCTTTGGTGCGATCGTGCACGGAACACGTTATGTGAAATGCGTTAGTATTAAATGGATGCGTTTACAGTCAGTCTTCTGGTGAGTTAGTCGTAATTTTCGGTTGTGACTGGGGATCACCCACATTGAAGCTGAACACATGTTAGAATACCGTGCGGCTAGGTCTGTGGTATAGACAGACACAAGGCGCCCGGTGGTAACAGGTTTCACTTTATTGTGGAGATCTATTTGTTTTTTGGTACGTATCCGTGCCATGCATGCCTCTCTTAGACATATTTGAGCTAAACCTAAGTGAGAGGGAACGCAAAAAATAGAGACAGCGAGAGAGCGAGTGAGAAGGCCAGTCTTTTTTTTACCAATTCAGACTGCAAGAAATGTAACGACGATGATGAAAGGTCATCGAGCCAAAGCGTCCGTATACGGAACAATTGTTATCTTTTAAGTCTTTTTAATTCTTGTCTTTCTATTTAGAGGTGGAGACTTTGTCGATTGGTTACCATTCTTCCTCGTGTTCGGTACGACAGCAGGTTTTTATCCGGTGTTCTAGGCTGACCAGCCCTTCATCGAGGACTTCCGGTAGATAGAGGTCAACTTAGTGTGCCAGAAGAAAGTGCCACGCAGTGAAGAGTGCGCATAGGGGTGGATTATGTGACGGATTTCAACGATCCAGCTTGTGCCAGCAATTACATGTCATTTTACATGACACTTGTCTGAATCTGCATGGTACGTTTTAGTCGTGCAATAGGTCCTAGTTGCATATAATCTACATTTTTAAACACACACACACACATATATACATATACTACAGTATATTGAGATGGACGGCACACGGTCAGATAGTGCATGCCCGCCAAATTGTAGGAGTTGATCGTCTGTAATTGCTGTGCATGATGTAACCTAGTTACTACGTTATACAGATACGAAAAGGAGATGAACAAAGTAAAGCCACTACTTGGTATAAAAAGGGATTCTTGTGCCGTGCTGGCTTTCCAAGTAAGATCTAGTCTACGTGCGCGTTGGCCTAGCGTAGGTGGCCTAAATATAAAAAAACTCTTAGTTGAAAATTATGTAACATCTTGAAATGCAAAATTATTGCGAAAGGTGGCCTTAGTTCGATAGTGCAAAAGGCCTATCGGAGAAGAGCTACGTGCGATTACCACTGGTACCATTTATATATGATGATTTTGTGACTCCCCCCGTGAAATAGCTTCAGCAAACCTTAGAACAAGACTTCATTTTTGAGTGTACGTTAAAATAATATGTTTCTAATTCATGCACAATGTCTTCAAATTTGCAATATATGCATCCCTCTGTTATAGATAACTAGGTTCAAAAAGCACCCCGTCATTATTTTTATTGAGGCTTGCCCACCATTGCGGATATGCATAATAGGGATTTATCTATATATCTAATGATTTTATGTACACAATTATCTTATAAAGCTCGCGCGCGCGAGCTGAGTTTTTTTTTAAATCTTACGCCGAACTGACCTTAGAAGAATAAAGAATAGAATACATTTATATGTTTGGGATGGGTTTAGGTTGGCGAAGCGAATCACACTCTATATATATGTTTTGCCTAGCTGAACAATGTGTTTAGAGTGAGGCCGATGCTCGCTGAGTGTTGGCGATAGAGGTTACTTTGCCTCTTCCGTTCTCTCTACACTAAGGCGCTGCAGAGGGCGACATGTCAGCATTTCGTCTTTCGGAGGCGACTGCAACCAAACGATACGCAGTGTGTGCGTTGACTTTCAAGCGTCTAGTTTGGTTGATAGTATTAAAAAAAGGCGGCATTTGTATACCAGAGATGGAAAGAGCGCTAGCTTCGAACAATTATATATATATATATATATATATATATATATATATATATATATATATATATATACCAGCTGAATGAACTGCGTTGATGCAATTGTTGGTGGCATTTGGCATACCGATGGAATGAATGTGCGTATGTGTATGTTCATTCTCGCGATACCTACTAAGTTTTTCCGGCTGACCCTCAGCCAACACTTAACGTCCACGGGTTTGCTTTTGCAATGCGTTTCGTAAGGCGGACCCCATAAATACAAATGTGCAACGGTGGGGATCGAACCCGTGCATCGTCTTCCTCCTACGTCTCCTCCGGTCGCAACGTGCATGCGAATGCACCACGCCACCGGGCTTGATACCCCCGTGGTACTCACCCACGGAAAACGGACCCGGAGTGGTTAGAGGGGAGAAGTCGTTTTGTGATACGTTAGTTTTAGGACAAAATGCGACGCGACGCGAAGCTCGTACGTGTAGTCGACGTCATCTACGTCTGGCTACTGGTAAAAGAACGTAGTTCGTTTGTATATTTGAGTGTACATATGACATAATCTAAGCTAATAGGACTGCTATGGAATTTAGAGTTTCGGGAAGAAAATCGTTATTGAACGGATTATTTTCTAGATGAAGCTATTGTTAAAGCCTATTCGTGTGAATTAAGTTTGCTATCTGCGCAAACGAATGTTGGTACTCAAATAAAACGACTGACGAAACAGACTTAATGTGTTTTCATTAGGCGTGCACCTCGGTTCTCGCTAATCGATAGTTTATTTTGCACAGTGCCAAAGCAAACACCATGTGGCAAACTACGAGATGAGCTTGCGTTTACGTAGATACTCTAATTAGATATAGTAACTCGTGCTCCCGTTGTTTTGCTGCAATCGTAGCGACTTCTCTAAGTTCGGTGTAGTTTACGTTGTGATTTGGAAGTTTGATACGAAACGACAAGCAGCGCACGTGCGAGTAACAAAATAAGTAACAAAAAGTATTTGACACTGACGCTTAAGTTGCTAACCAGTAACTGACATCCGTATTAAGTGTGCTTAACAGATACTATTCCGGAACATCGGATTAATATTTGCTAAGCGATGATGACCTATAATGTCAGTTATATTTCAAGTAACGACGTGCTTTGACGAAACAGCGAGCGCGCCTTTCGACTCTGCAAGTCGTTCTCGTGTTGGAGGCAGCCAGTTAACCGATGCGGCGCTGTTTGTCGCTTCCTTCGTTATAGCAATGGAAATATTGAGCCTTAATCTTCAGTTGCCTGTGTAACACTCGAAAAATCGCTGTTGACCATATAGTTAAGTACTTATGGAATCTACGTAATTATTAGATACGAAACAGCACAGTTTAACAAACGACATGCTGCAAGACTGGACAACAAATGTTAACAACAAAAAACTTGTCTCGATTGGGCATACTTTGACGTCTCCAGTGCATTTGCCACATTGAGAATAGATAATAAACCATACCGCTGAAAGTCAGCAGCCATGCTGCCGCAAGGACTGTCGGGGAAACCCTAAATATCTTCACATGTCCGGCCCTCGGTGCATTGAAGATATACCTCAGGTTAAGTTCCAAGCCCGTAGGGGACGGAGGATGGTCTAGAATTAAAAACAACCTCCTTAAATTGTTTGAATTCTAGTACATTTGCCAGAATTCACCACTTGAAGCTCTTAGCAAAACGAAGTTATTTCGTGCTATATTACCGTGCCATCAGTTAAATTTCGAATTAGCTTAACAACCGCTTTTACTGTGTTAGAGTCAACAACAGCGTTAGCAGATACAGTGCCTGCACGTCGGGGGGACCCCAAGCCAGTTCTCTTGGTCCAATCTTGTGTTGGCTTCATATCTTAGGCATACAAGACGCGTAGTATTGTTCATAAACTGTATAAGTTTTGAATCTATCGTCTTGAACTATACATAGATTTTAGCCAACAAAATGCGCACGCGGATAACAGAAACAATGACCTGCAAAGCACTTTTTATGCTTTATATAACAACCTGCAGTTGTTTACATCAAATTTCACAGAACCAATGTATTCCCAAAAATTAAGTATTTGCTGCGAAATCTGGAGATAATTGAACGCGTGCAGGCTTATTAAACGTGTCTCGCTAAGGTGTAACAATGGGGCATTGTGTGATATTGCATTTAATAGCCGAACTACACCGGTCTGCTGCAAGGTGAATGCCGTATTTTAAAATCTAACGAACTGACTTTTAAAAGTAAAGAGTGGCCAAAAATACTAATTAAAAAGTGCATGATTGCGTATATGATCTGTGATAACATTGTGTGTATGATCTGTCAGAGGTGTTTGCGGATGTGATACTGCAATACCCATTATTATGTAGTTTGTTCCCCTCTTTGGCCCAATAAAAGTGCTTTTGAATTTGAATGTCCCTCAAGCTTCTGCTATAAGTATGGCAATCTATCGAGAATTTGTCGATGGTGGATCGCCACCACAGACATTGCAGTTAGTGACGCTTACAGACATAATCACAGCTCAACTGTTGCAGGGAAGGACCTGGTACGACTCTGAGATAGAGACGACTTGTATTATATATATATAATCAAATTCTAAAATAATGTCAACCTTCTCAAATAAATGATGCCATCAAAATCAAAGTAAGCAAAGATCTACGGCAGTTCTTACCAGCGGCTGTTCTTACTGAAGGAACTCGCAACGAGGCAACAGAGAACTCCAGCTCCCCAGGGCCCTGCGGACTATTAATTCAGCGAAGACTCCATCTTCCCCAGCGGTTTGTAGTAATGCGAAGGTGCTTCCCGGTTTGAGTAAGGAGGACGAAACGACTGCCTTTTAGTAGTGGGTTGGATAGCCGCCCACACTTGCAGTGCGTTCTGTAGCATCGGCGTCTGCGTAAGCGCACAGTTACTCCGTTAAAAAAGACAACGGAATGGTCCAGTTACTTCCTTATTAAAAAATACAACGGAAGGGTCCAGTTACTTCCTTATTAAAAAAATACAACGCTATACGTTTACGGTCAAAGGGGTCGCTGTAAACTTGTATTACGCAGCGTAATAACGACATTTCGACTAGTTTATACATACAATGCTACTGCAAAAAACCACACGCGTTACGAGCTAGTTAACAGCTGTGGTTCTGCATAGGTCACAATACAGACGTAGCTCGACTCAGACTCTGCTCAGACTGCTGCATAAAAATGTCCGGGTGTTAAATGAACATTGTGTTCTGTAGAAAAATCAATACTGGTGCTCAAAAAGGTGACACAGCAGCCCGTTTCACCTGACAAATTGCAGCCATGCCCTACTGAGCAATTTTTAACGTCTAATCGTCTTCTTCTGCCACTTGTTGACGTTCTACCGCCTACCGTACGCAGAATATTATCAATATTGATTGAAAGTTGAATCGCACGTTTATCTCATCTACGACCAGCGAAGTGTTGGCCAGTAGTTAAACCCTATGCCCATTTCGTCGCAAATGTTCGCGGTCAGTACGCGTGGGTGGCTAGGTTAGCTCTCATCAACTCGTACCAGATGACGTCCATATACCATACAAAGTGATGAATACAATCTTCAAATCAAATAGAGGCAAAAGCGGTGTGCACCGGCATTCGCTGCGCAATAATAATACACACAATTCAAGTACCAATCTTTCTGAAGGCAGCCTTAAAACACACAAAGACAACGTGTACTAACTGTGCCCGTCGTGTTAGTCTATCTTTGACTCTGCTTTTCTCTCTCTCTCTCTCTATATATATATATAAAATAATTGCGAGAATACGTTCAGATCTCACAACTAAGGTTGTGAGTTCAGGCCTCTTGCGTCGGACACGGAAAATGTTGTCCTAGTTTTACTCATTGATCGTAGAACTAGGTGGTAACAAAATCGTGGAAATTGATTCTCTTGTAGTACAGAAAAAAACAGGTTAAAGTATCTTGGATCTGCTCGGTCTGAGTCTGTTCGATATACTCTCTTCTTAGAAGCATCACTGGGAGGATTAGGTTTTTGTCTCAATGTCGTAACCATATACCTATTACTTGTCTTCTGTAATTACTCTCTGAAGTAGTCCAAGGCCTTCTGCTACCGTCTTGAGGTTCAATTTAGACAGTTCCCGGCGGGCCTTCATTTGTTGTAAATTTAACACTTTCGGCAGACCTTCGCTGCCAGATTTCTCACGTATTAAATATTGGCCAGAACTGGCCATAAGGTATCTCTAATTCCTGCTCAGAATAGTAATTCAGCAATTGTTGTGGAACTTTGGCCTCCCCGAGCGGGGGTCACCTTTGGTCATGCCACGTCCGTTGCGAAATCGACGGTGCCACGTATAACTAGTTGTAACATTTTTACTCTTTTAGAGCATATGGTTTGGTTTTTAGAACACACAGAACTTAGTGCAGATTTGCTGAACCTCAATTTTCGACTCCTTAAAAATTGCCGAATTTCATTTTCTTCACTTTTTTTTTTGCCAAATTCAAACAATAAACGCCGCCACCGATTGGCGCGAAAAGAAAGGAAACGCACCGTAAAGCTGATGAATGGCGCACTTTGGTGATTTCAGTGTGACGTCAAATTGAATGCACTAGAACTTTCCGGTTTGCTCTCGTCTTTGTACACGTGCGTCTACCGAATTCTATGGCTGGCACGGCACAAAGTTACAGGTTTTTGTTCTACCCTTCGTAAACATACCCCCTAAGCGCACGTACTTCTTTGTACGGCCGTACAGCATCTAGATTGCTTAGTGGAGGCTCTTTTTTAAAACGGGTTTTATATGCGCGTCACGCTCTTCTGAACGTTTAGAACCGAGCCGAAAACATTACCATTTAAGAGGAATTGTAGTTTTCGAAACATGTCATAGAATTAAATTCCCATTTCTGTTATTTTCATTAGTACAACTTGCCGGAAGGTTACCTATGCTTTAGGAGACATTATATAGACAATCGAATGTAAAAATTATAGAAAGTAATGCGATGATTTATTAATCATTTACAATACATTTGCACACTCGGCAGTGCTCGCCTTAATAAAAATGGTAGTAAAAAGTTGTCACGTGGAGTTAAGAATCAGCTGTCCGTGTCCTTGCTTAATGGCAGCCCCCGCTCTTACGGATTCGGTGCGAGCGGTAAATCCTCAAGGTTCCTTGCAGTGTTAAGACGGTAAGATCGATAAGATTCCTCTTCGTGACGCCGAGCCCCAAGAGCGTACTCGCAGATTCGGAGTCCCATACACCACTCATCGAGATAGTGATGAATCCGAATCTGCGAGGTTTTTGCGGGTCGGGGAGCGCCGCTCTTAGGAACTCGACGTCATATTTGGTGATCTTGTCCTGGCGCGCTTTTGCCAGGTCCCTGTTCGGGCCGCAAATTTCGGCATCTAAAACCCAGATTTGGTAGGTGTCTGGGTTATATATATATATATATATATATATATATATAGCTATACTTAAGAACAAAATTGTTTTCATCTAGACATAGAATCTAGATGCGCTATTTTTACTCAGTGCAATGGCTAATTGAATGTAAAGCACTGCCGATTATCTTTACGAGAGCTGATTGGTTACCCAGGCCACAGTTATCTCGATCGATAGGTGAGGCGACAGACTCCAATCCGCGCCACATCTGTCGTAAATTTAATGCATCCAACACGTGGCCTTTTTTCACATGAAGTCGTTTTACATGATCGATGCGTGTCTCAAATGCGTGTTACCAGGTGATCATGAACTAGTGTCGCTTTACTGCCCCAATCACATCTTAAATTGCTCTCAAATTTCTCAAAATAGTCAATCATCTTGGGCTGTGCACTTTCACTTTTATTTGTAGGCTACGTCTAAATATATATATATATATATATATATATATATATATATATATATATATATATATATTTATATATGGAAGATTGGAGTGCAAGTGGTGTGTAAGATTCTGAAAGATAAACTTACATCTAGGCAGGTCAAATCGCGATCTACTCTTGGCGTCGTGGTTTTTAACGATCAGCGATACTTTAAATTTTGGTACAGTCGATCAGACTGACCACCGTCTCACGCGTCTTCACGAGTCATTGAACTAAAATTAGTGTCGCTTCCTTTACTTGCTTAGGCGACCGCGTCGTGCGGAGCTGTTTTTTTTTAAAATGAATTTCCGCGTACGGTTCAGTTTAATATAAAGTTCTATTTTGGAGATCAATAATAATAATACTACTAGTAATAATACACTGCTAGGCTCTAACGTCGCTGGGGCGTTGCCAGCGGCGGGGCTTCGCTGACGTGGCCTGTTCGCTAGTGGCGTGGGTAGCGTGGAAATTTACTCTGTTCGCGGCGTTTCTCGTTTCTTCTTTCCTTCCTTTCAGTCTTTCTTTCTTCTGTCTCCATTCTTTTGTTTCCAGTCTACTTCTAAAGCGTGCCAAAGGCGATAAAAATAGAGTAGAACCATCGAAATCGCCGTTAGGCATCTAACCTCTCTCAAGCGAGCTATTAGAAAAGTGCTGCGCTTCTACTTTCCAACAGCGTAATGGTGCTGAGAGACGTGTGACAGCTTAGCAGAGGGCGGAGGCTAACACGGTGGCCACCTGTTATTGTTCGTGTACGAACAGCGAAAACAACTAAAAAGAATGCCTCGACGAAAGCAAAAATAGATTGCTTATCCGCTTATAGAACTGTTCGGCTGTCTAAACTTTTGTGTTCCACTACGGCCGTCATGACGCGACGGACGCAAGTAGGGGAATGCGCCAGAATTTACCGTGCGTACGAACGCACATGGCTTTTGTGTGCGTGTGACCAGCATTCGAGAGCGATGCTACGTTCTCAAAACGGAAAGGTGTAAAGGATTCTCGCTACGGCCCATACTGATGCGCAGTTATAATCAATGCAGTCTTCCATCTAAATAATTTAGTTTATTTTCGTCTGACAAACGGAGCATGTAATTCCCATACGCAATGTGTATGCGAATGAAGCCTTTAGTGACCCGCTTTGTTTTCTGTCTATTTCTGTAGTGATACTTTTAGCTGTTATCTAAACGCATTATGCGATGAACGGTGCTGACTCTTCACTCTTATGAATTGAGCACAGAACTCCTTGAAAGCTGAAGCAGAGATTTCCTAATAAAAAGCTTGGGACGCTATCACTGACGCTCCGTAACCGACTCCGGATATCCTCTTTGAACGACAATGGTCAACCGGTCAAGGCAAAGCCTCGAGAGAAAACGAGAAAGAGCTAGTTAGAATTGGCGTGAAGAGACGCAAGTTCGCAATTTAGAATTCAGTAGAGCTCCGACCAGCTTGGTCATTTTGAAACTTGGTGGTTCGTTAGGGGAATTGTTTTAGCTGAACTTTTTGTTGCTATCGTTGTACCGCAGTTGTATGTATGTTCAGTAGTACATTGTCGAGAGACAGATTTTGGCAACACTAGTAACAACATTGTTTAGTCGCGACAGTTGCGTTCGTATCGACTGTGACGAATGACCAATACGCTTGCGCAAACTTCGACGTGCTACTCGTAACAGACGGATTTTGACGCTAGATAGTTTTTGTTTGTACCGAATAAACGGGACGTTGAGCTAAGGTTGTTAGCTCAGAGCTCCTCCGGCCGCCTGGAACTGTAACACTGGAAGGCAACAACAACAGCATTACTTACAGCTACCGATTCATTACCACGATCTGCCCGCCACGACCGCCCGCCACAGTCACTGCAATCAACGCTACAGCGATTTGTCTTTGTGCACGCCTTCTTCTTCTTCTTCTTCTTCTTCTTCTCTAAGTATGCTTGTTGTTCTTGTGCGTCGCAAGAAACGCGTGCGCCGGAACGTTTTGAGGCTGATTGTCGGCATAACTAACGCTAGCAGCCCGGCCGGCAGCGTCCGCCTCGCGCAACGCGCGTGCAGCTACTGCTGTGTCTGCTGCTTCTGCCACGATATTTATCCGCGGCGAAAACAAACCGCGTATGTGAACGCAGACGTAACGCTAAACAAAAAAAAAACGGTGGTGATGGTGCCGTACTCGTTGTAGGTCGACGGCCGTAATCGTTAATGAAGCGCGGAAGGATCAGAGCAATAGAGAGACAGAGAGATTCGTTTCGTATCTCCTCTCCGTCTCTCTCTATTGCAAGGGGGGGGGGACGGAAGCAAAGAAGAGAGACGCGGCAAGTTTGAATTTATCTGCTTACCCACCATCGTTCCACTCTGCTCTGAAACTGCTGAAAAAGTCAACTGGCAGCGCCATACCGAACGGCAGGTAGATTTTCGTGTAGCCGGTGGCTCTAGCTGGTAGTTCCGACACCTCATTGCAAGCAACCTCATCGCGGTAGTATGCTGCGCGGACACCTCTGTAGAGGAGGAACGGATGGAGGAAGGTAATTCAGTGACAGACAGTGAGGGTCATATATATATATATATATATATATATATATATATATATATATATACATGGATATGTGTGTGTGTGTGCGTGTTTGCATTTGTGCTTGCATGATTGCTAGTGTGTGTGACTGGAACAAAGTTAGTGGACGGGGCGATGGAAAGGAGAGGAACCGGTGAGGATGGACAGCGACGGAATACATACAGTGAGCCTTCCAGCGCATCCAGCTAACCTATTCAGCAGTGAAAGCAGAATCTACCCGCAGTTTCGTCCGGCAGGCTGGTCGTTTGAGCGGAGCGCTTCGTCAACCGGACGTCTTCCGTTGTCACAGCTCACGCGCCAAGGTAATGGATGCGCGCATTGCTCGCTATCCACAAACGAATCTCGGCTCTAATTTGCTGCAGGCCGTAGCCGCGTAGCCGTATGCATGACATTTGTCACCGCCGCTTCCACCGTCGTCCGTGTGATGCGACTACGTTCACTCCGTAGAGTTAACTTCACTTGGGCAGGGTATATATATTCATCTATGGCGGCGTTTACACACACACATATATATATATATATATATATATATATATGCTGTGGCCCCACTATGCGTTAAGACTGACTTTTCCGTAGGATCGTCAAGCTCGCCATTAACCGGCCCAACGAAACCGTTAACCTCCTTATTCACCCGATCTGGAGCCTGCAATTGATTATCTGTTTTCAAAGAAAAAATCCAACTTAAGGTCATGCACTATTGCGCCTGGTCTCGAAAACGGATATATATATATATATATATATATATATATATAATATATATAAATATTTACCGTCTGTGGAGACATCTTACCATAAATTGCCGACGGAAAGCTCGATCGTCGAACCTCGTTTTTTTACTTATTTCAACCAAACTCAAACAATAAACGCCGCTACCGATTGGCGGCAAAACACATTCAATCAATGTGTATCTGATGAATGGCGTTTCGGGGCAAAACAAACCGGAAGACCTTGTTGGTTTCGGTTCAATTTTTCAAATTCAAAAACTAGAACTTGCTGGTCCGTCTTCGTAGGTGCCACTTTTAGGATTACATCAATAAATGTGCTGAACAATCGCTTCGAACACACGAGTAGCCGTTGTCGAGGTTTCTGCCTAGGGCGAAGAGACCATCATTACGGTACAGGGCCACATTGGCGTACGGTTTGGCAACCGATCAGCCGTCAATCCAAGTCGCCGACTTGGGATGATCGCGTCACAGCAGGAGAGGTGGAAGAAACACGGAAACGGGAGGTAGGAAGGCCGGGGGGGGGAGACCGATAGACGCAGCAAAGTTTTGTATTTCCGCTTATTACTCGATAGCGATACATACACCTGGTCAATTATCGGAAATCGAATTACCTCGAAGTCAGCCTTTAAGCAGGCCACCCGTTGAAGGGATCGGTCATCAGCCTGTGTACTGTACACAGACTTCCATACAGGAAGCGACTAGAAACGGATGTGACGGACAACATCAACAACAATCACAGCACTCTATCAATGATGATGACCAAATAACTACAGCGCTAACGACAATGCTGCCCAAAACGCCCGTACAAGGTAGCCTAACTAATAAATAAATAAAGCAGCGGCAATGGCAATCTAGACGACGATAGAAACGAGAGAAATCCGTTCGCTTGATTGTAAGGGGTGAGTGGGCAAAAGTAAGAACGCTAGAACGATATCGGAATTCGCTAACATCTTCTTCGTAGGGCCTTTTTCTGGCCTCCTACAGCTATACGGGTTCACTTGGCTTTACTCGTTAAAGAAAAATTAACCCTACAAGGCATACCACTATCGTTTACGGGCTGAGAGAAGAATCCTTATTTTCAATATTGCAGAAAGGGGAAGACTCGGAGTAGGTAGGCTATTGGTGCGTTTAAGAATTATCAAAAAAACAGTACTTGTATTTTTGCTCTGCTTGTATTGTTTTGCCTTCATGAATAGCTCATACGCACGACGCATTGGCAGACAACTGAACGAGCAGATGCACAATGGATAAGTGCAGCGTCTTCAGACGCAAATACTTGTCTACAAGACATTTAGAAAATAAGTCACATTACTCTACGTTTCGATAAACTATATATTGATCAGGGTTGAACAACTGTACTATATACTCTAGGAGAATTATTTTTCAGCATAAAATGCTCCTAATAAAGCGACTATAAGTTAACCGGTAACTTCAACAGGGAAGAATAAAGACAGAAGGAAGGCTTCCAATGCTTGTGTTTAGCAGTTTTATTCACTGGAAGAATCTTTAATTAAGCAGAACAGTTGTTTACTTTTATTAATTGCTTACCGAGCTGAGCTAGTGATATAATAAAACTAACAATAAAAACCCTGCTTAAAAATGCCCTTACTGAAAGAAACATTCTCTAAAGTGACGAAGAATGTTTAGAAACGCCACATCGCGTTCGTGCGCTTAGCATGTAAATTTGTTTAGAATCTTAGCGATCTTAACCAACTAAATAAATAATCATATTAGGGCAACTAGCTCCGCTATATGAAGTCACATATAAGCATATACGCTAGAATGAGACAATATTCCGTTCTAGTTGATCTTCTATATCCTTTAGAGAACCAGGGTTTTAATCGATTTTTATTAGTATGTCTAAGTTTGTATTTGCGCACCCTAGTGGGATCTTAGTCTGAGCTGTGAGCAGACGTTTTAGAACCAGTTACTCTAGTAAATGTCTGGTTTGATTGATACATCGAATCACGTGAATTCGAGTGCACCTTACAAATGCTTACTACCATGAAGACATATACATTTGACCTTTATTTTAAAGCTGAATTGCTAGAAGTGTGTCAGAGGAATGAAAAAATCAATTACAAACCTAGCACAAGACGTAGAAGAACCTAAACCATTTACTTAGCATACGGTTAACAGGTAGCACAACATACGAAGGATGCCAGAGTTTACATGAACAACAACAAATGCTCATCGGCAGATAATCTTCAGAAAAAAATTAATTTAATTGCGTATGGCTTCTCTGTCCGCTGCTTACTGACTTTTTCGGGCTCTATTTAGTTTTTCGACTCTAACGGTTCTGTTTTCGGTCCGCACAAGAGCCGCTACTCTGATAACTACGGAGTAACCCTGCGCTTGAATTTCTTTCGATCATCTAATGTCAACTGGGGCTTCAGTGGCATATCGGTTGTCATTCTTCCGTGACAAAAATTGCATCACGTTAGGCTCAAAGCTACGTCTATCATATTTGCAATAGTTGCGCAATTATCGACCGACGCTGAGATAATCTGACAACGTAGGAAAGAAACTCAAACCGTCAATACTGAATCGGCTATCGACATTCGCCGAAGACTCATCAACCTGGCTTAATGCGTGGCTACGCCTGTCGTCAATAATATAATAATCATACAAATAAACGTATAGAATTTTTTTCTCACAGACGTTTCCTTCCATGTTTATATATATATATATATATATATATATATACATACATAGAAGGAAACCTCTGTGAGAAAGAATCTTTATACGTTTATTCGTATATATATATATATATATATATATATAACCCAGAGGCCGTCAGCGACTTGCATTTGCCAAAATATACATATCCGTCGGCCAGATCAAGATGAGCCTGTGCTTAAAATAGCGAAGGATGCACTGGTGTAACGTTGCACACTTTAGTATCGTAAATGGAGGGTTTCGATAAGTTTGAGCAGGTTTTGGCTATAAAAGTTATCGTCTTAGGTATAAAAAACGTGCGTGTCGGGTGCAAGCAATGCAGCTCTAGACGTTGCCTAAGGGAACGTTGAGCCTCTTGCTGCTCGCTCAAAAATAGCATCAAAGTTTCGAAGGGAAAGATAATTTGCTTTTGGTTCAAATATAGCAAACTACTATATATATATATATATATATATATATATCGCGAAAGTGATGCCGCACATGTGACTTTTGTTTTAGATGACTTCAATAGGGATACATATCCGGTGTGTAAATGTATATCGGCCAGGCATGCTGACGCTGCCAACGGGTCGTCCGCATCCCATTAGGGTCCGACGGAAGAAACTGATATTAACACTCTACTCGTCGATATTCATGCAAACATGCGCCATGCTACGCATCTTACCCAAATATGTGCGGCCCCCTGTTGCGGAGGAACTTACCTACGTTTTCTTAAACGTCGCCAAGGACAACGACGTCTACGCCTGGTACTCTTTGTTCTCCTCTGTTACGGTCGTGCTGCGACTCTCTCGAGCAAAAAAAAAACGCTCGATCCCTGTCTGTTCTGATTAGGAAACCCCTACGTAACTTTTCAACGGGATCAGAGCTCAGAAACCTGGCGCACTAGAGATCAATATCTAAAGTAATGGCTCTCCTCGACGATGGCCTTCCCAGACGGCTGAGGGTCAAGCTGTCGGAATGGAATATCTCCGGTGCAGTTAGAGTTGTGAGCGCCGATGATATGCTAGCACAGTGAACGGAACTACGGAAGCACTTCACGCCAAACGTCCACATGCTCCTCGGGATCTTAATACATGGTACCTAGGTGACGGCGTTCAGAGCGAAGAGCTGCCAATAGTGCTAAACGATATTTGAAAGGTCATTGACTGTAGTGTGATTAGCGGCCTGACCCTGGACCCGAATAAATGTGAAGTTGCAGGCCACAGCGGAATTGAGCCATAAGACCTAGCGGACCTTATTGGCCTATTTCGTGGCTGTCGCATTATTAACAAGGTTGACCTGAGGCTGCTAGCTGCAATCTTTGTTGTCGGACGGGATAGCAAAAACACTAGCTGGCCTTTTCGCTACAAACATACTACTCGAATTGGGGGCCTACTGCAACCAGTTTTTTTAATCTTGCTTTTCAGCCACGAGGTTAACTTACTTGGTTGGAGGTTGCAACCTGTCCTCATTGCCTGAACTTTTACAGCCACTTAATGATCTTAGCTTATTATACACTTTGAAGGAGATACTAAATCTAAAGCTGTCCGCTGGGCCAAGGAATCAGGTTACGCTTTTGGTCTATCTAGTCGGTACAGGGACGTACTCATGATGGCGTGTCGTCATTAACCCAGGCTGCGGACAGGGTTAGGGCATTATTGGATAAAGATAAGTCAAGGTCTAACCAGAACTGTTGGGCTATGTTAAGGTATAACCAGAGCTGTTGGGCAGCCCCCTGGCCAGAGAAGCGATTATGAAGCCTGATTGACAATGTCCCTACTTTTTCTGATAAAGCCAGACTTCGAGCTGTTTGTAGTCAAGGGGCTGGAGCTTGGTTACACGTTCTACCCTGTCTGCGAATTAAAGCTCTTTTAGATGAAGAGACGACGCGCATAAATACAGGTCTGCGGCTTGGCGCTGAGCTAGTCGGACCCCACCGATGTGGTTGTGGTGATCTTATGGACGCGTTGGCCCATCATGGCTTGTCATGCGCCTTGAGTGCAGGCCGACGGGCACGCCACTCGGCCGTAAATGACACTTTTAGTAGAGCACTAGGAGCTGCGGGGTTTCCATGTGTGCTAAAATCTCCGGGTCTAACCAGGCACGATGGAAAAGACCTGACGGTCTCACTCTGACTCCCCTTGAGCGTGGTCGCATGCTTGTTTGGGACGCAACTGTAACCGACTCATTAGCCCCTCCGATGGTCGGTGCAGCTGCGGACTGAGCAGGCCATACTTCCGGGTTAGCAGAAGCTAACAAATGTAGAAAATACTCTTTTTTTAAGAGGAAATAATGCTCTTACGCACGTACTAGTGGCGAGCAGTGTTAGGCTCAACACCGGCGGAAAGTCTATGACTCAATCCTGTCCGAGTGTAATACCCGCTATATCCCGGGTTAGAGAACTTGTGACGACACGCTCGCGCGGAGACAGGTATTCACTCCAAGGTGCTAACATAACAAAGTTTGCGTATGTTAAGGTTTACTAATATGCAAATTGTTTTCAGCACAGCCTAACAATATTGTTTTACGTTAGCGCGGGTTAAATATGTTGTAAACGAATTTTTGTTTGCGGATGATGTTCAGGTGCAGGAGCCGTCACGCAGGTATTTTTTTCTGTTGATTTATAATAATGCGTGTCGTTCGTTTTTTGTTATGCTGTGCGTAAACCTAGATGATCCTGTTAATATATACAGCATCCAAAGCAACTCTTATCTTCTTTAGGGAACTTCATTTGGGTCTGTAAAATACCAAACGTTCGTAGTCATTAAGATCCACTATTTTCAGTTGTTCGGGTATTTTTCGGACATGTTACTAAACGCACAGACCTTCCAGCTTGTGTTCCCGTGTTTGCCCGAATGTGCTACTACATAAACTTGGTCATCCACATATTGTACTGGGGCCATGTCCATAAAAAAACTTTTTTGAATTGTATGTTTTCTTTGCGTCTGCCCAAATCAGATTGAATGCAAAATAATAAAACTTACCAATTACGGCAGAATGCATCTAAACAGTTCAGAAACAAAAATTCGGTAGTATTGGCAACATTTTTTACAATAAGACGTTGAGACAAAGTGTATCGTAACTTTGCTCAGCACTTTAGCATTCGTATTAATATATTTGAGGCGCATCCTACTGAAGCGTGTTACGTTCCTTACCAGCATAGGGCAAACTGACCAGAAGATAAACCGTCATGAGCGATCTTTCGAGTCCAGTGTATGCAAACACAATGTGTTATTCATGTTCCGTATTTGAAAAAGGTAGCTGAGTGGGCGATTATTCTATTTATAATTTTCCGGCACGGCAAATGTGTGTCGATGGTGAAACCGATGCAGACTGCCCATTGCTGTTGCTGGCATTGTTGTTGTTGTTGTTGTTGCTTCGCGTGTTATTGTTTTTGTAGCTGTATTGCTGGGCCCTGCCGATGTTGTTGTTGTTGATGTTGCTATTGTTCAGTAGCATCTCCGACACAATTCCTGACCACGGCACAATTCCTGTTGCACAGACGTCATCGTATAGAGAAAGCGTCACGTGGACACAAGGTTTCAGCAGTAACAGAATCACAGCAACAGTCGCGAGAAAAATATACACCGCTCGGTTTCTTATTCGCCTCGTTCTTGAGCCTCGAATCTCGGCGAGTGAGAGCAAATGTGAAAACTGCGCTTCGGCCGACGTGGACGAGGCCGTGGGTGAGGGCGAGCTCGAGTCGGCAAGCGAAGTAATCCATGTCATGAATTCTCGTGAAGGCAGGCGGCCGCCTCCGCCGCCTCCGCCATCGTTTTAGTTGGCTCTTGCCTCATCGCTGATCCCATATGGATGTGGCGTCGGGGGGTGTTCCTGGGGTCGCTCATACAGTTCGCACAGTTCCATGTATGTATGTGCGTGTATGTTTGTGCACGTATATGAGGATGCTGGATTTCGAACGCACGTCGTTGGGTTTCTCCAGGCTTTGGAAAAGCTAGTGACGTGTAAGCCCCCCCCTCCCGCGCCCAAGCAGCTGGCACTGGGATGGCCACGAAACACAACGGCTTCCTGACTTCGCATTGGCTTGGCAGGCATCAGAGACAACAAGTGAGCGAGCGCGGCGGACAAGCTTTAACAATGGCAGTGTTTTGCTGCTGCTGCTGCCGCTGCTACTGATGCTGTCCTATACACTTTTGCGATCTCCCGAATATTGCCTTTCACGCAAGCAGCAGGCAAGCGCATTGACGATCGATTTGGAAGCGCATATCAAAGCAATATGTCATAATGGATATGTGAGGTTATATATATATATATATATATACATATATGTATATATATATATATATCTTACTTATGGTTTACGCAAACAGTGCTTGTGGTTCAATATTGACCAATCTCTGCAACCTTCAAACATATTGTTTTTGCGTGAAAGAGAAAACAGTCGTTCAGTCAGAGTGCGGCTATGCTCTATCGATGGTCATTTATCTCTAGATTGATGTAAGCCACTTTGCACCTATCTGCGCGAATATACATATAAGGATAGCAACTGTCGACGCTTTGTGAAGTTAAGCCTCTGCTGTTTAGAGCGTTTCACTTTACTCCTAAGATCCTGCGTGCAGTACCTATCAATCTTCGCGACTCAGATTCTGCCTGGCCGGCAATGTTAAGAAAAAAACAGCGAAGGCCACGCCGGTCACTCAGACGACAAAATAGACAAACCACCAGAACACGCATATTACGTTGCCATACGGACTACTACGGCAACAACAACAGCAAAAACAACAACAGCATCAGCAACAACAACAACAGCAACAACAGCAACAACAACAGCAGCAACAGCAACAAGAACAACAACAACAGCAGTAGCAGCAGCAACAACAACAACAATATGCCTGTGCCTCCCATGCAGGCGCGCAGGTCGGCATCCTCAGAGCTGGTGTACAGCAACCATATCATTCATTGTACGCATTACTATAATTTCCGATTAATCGTCCGCTATTTTGAAGTCGGATCGGAGAGATTTCGCCCTGTTGCTGCGGCGTTTTAGTGATGATACAACGGCGCCAACAGTAGGGCCGGCTCTTTTGTCATCGCCTGGTTGTTGTTGTTGTTGTTGTCGTCGTCGTTAATCTTGGCGACCCACGGCGACTCCTTCTATAAACCTGCTGAAAACGGTAGACAATGAGGAGCCTCTCTCTGCCTTCTTCTCTCTCTCTCTCCCTGTTACTCGGTTGCTGTGCGTATAAACTTTGACGACGGCTCAACGATCGTCGCTCAACATCGTCAGAGACATAAGCAGATTGTGCCAGCATGTGTGAAGAAGGGCTAGCCCAGCACTCTGAACACCAGGGGAACTTACGACGGCGACGGTTCTGGTACCTTGCCAAGGCCACTTAGGCCAACGTTCTCGATGTCCTGACCGGTTGAGCGCGGGCTGGCACCACCACCACCGCCGCCTCCGCCACCGCCGCTCCCCACAGCGACTTCAGACAGGCGATAGGGGCACAGCGACTTCGCTGAGCGCCGGTCCAGATCCCATCACCTGCCCTGCAGCCACTGGCGTCATTCATCATCATCATCAGCTTCGTGACGACCCGATACATACTGGCGGTTGCGTTGCATCTCAGAGAGACGGAAAATGGCGAGAAGAGGAAGAAAACAAGAGAGAGGATAGGATGCAATAGAGAGGGGACGCGAAAGAAAGCGAAAGATGTTAGCTTGCGTTGCAAGAATGGATTCCAGTAGTTCCACGCGTCAGCTGGCACATCTGAAAGCTAGATTTTTAGCCCAACGATCGCTCCCTCGCCCCCCCCCCCTGAGCGCCTAAGCGCCCGTCCACAAAAAAAGGTCAAATAGGAAAGATGCGATGATGCAGCATCTATCTACACTGTCTGCTCTCTCGGCGACGATACAAAAATTGCCACTAATCATTTCAAGCATTGCAAATGGCATCTCGCGTTAGCCGCGTGAACTGTGTGACGCACCCTCCTGGTTGCCTGGCCAGCTTGGTGATGATGTCGGATAATACCGGCTGCCTTTGTTCTGCCTGTTCGGGCTGATCGTCACTGGCTTAGGTCTGCTTTCAGTCACGACTCGGCCCCGGGGCTCGGCTGGGTAGCGTTTGGGGACGCGAGCGTCGCATCCGCGGCTGCTGTGCCATACGTCAGTCAACTCGGGGTGCCGAGAAGCTGCACCCGAAGCTGTGCTGTGTAGCTTGGTGCACCACCCGAGATTGCGTGGTCTATTGAAATCTCCTTCGGAACCACAAACAATTTACATATTTTCTCCATTTTCCGTCGAGTCCGTTTTCTCTCTTTGTCTTGGCTCTAAGCGCTTGCTATACACGACAACACGACGCGCTCCTAAAAACGGCGGTGGTATAAGGCGAGCATGCGATTTACGAAATCTCAGTAATATGCAGCAGGGTGTGACGGCTGCGTTATCGACGAAATCCTCGAGCCTCCTCTGCGAGCTCCGGGCTGTAGCTAGCAAGATGGGGTCTCACGTCGTTGGTCCTTCAACGACGCCGTATTGCTACTGCTTGCCTACTGAAGCTGTGTGGTTCAGTAGTCCTGGTTACTTACCTACCTACGTGCATACACGAGTGTGTATACTCTTGTGGTTTGAAATTCACGGCTATAGACACGAGTAACCTTCAACCTGATATGAACGAACGCTTTAGAGAGCAAAAAGAAAAAAACTACCCAATAAAACACGATTTGCTACTGACGGCCATTAGCAAATCTCAACGCTACATTTTGACTACACGAACACTAACAACAACAAAAACAACAACGTCAGCAACCTCATTAGCGACTGCAGCAACAGCAACAACCAGATTTTAACTAATTTCACTCTGCGCGGCTGATGGACGGTGACTCGGCGGCATTTCCGCCAACAATAGCGTTCTCTTCGCTCGAATCAAGCAAGCAAGTTCCAACAAGTCAATCTCGGTAGGGTAGGCAGACGAGTTTTTGGAGACGCACCACGGCGTGCGGCGTCTTATCTTTGGAGTTGATTAGCTAACGTTTCAGCTGACGCAATCAGTTGAATTGGAACACAAGTTGACTTATGTTGCTCAGTGTAGCCCGCAGGGACAGACACGTTGCTCGTTTGTAACCAAGGGAACAGCAGTAATTAGAGGAGTACGAAATACAGTTGTTCTGTCCATAATATATAAAGTGCGTTGCAAAAAATTAGCAACTCATGTTTTTTGGTGATCATTTCAGCTTGATTTATTTAAATGGCTTGAAATTTTAGGGCATGATATACATGACGAACGACGAGTATGGTGTTAATTTCGTTGCAATCTCACAATCGGTTCATACAAAAAATAAAAGTGTGAAAAAACAGTGTTGCAAAATATTAGCAACAATAACATGCTAACAACAGAGCTCTTGTTTGTAAATCAGAGTTGATACTACAGCTGATATACGACCCCGGGGATCAAATGTCAGGAATATTGTCTAGCTAAATCAATCGTTTTATAGCTGTAAAATACTCTACATCTCAGTCGCTGTTTCGAACTAAGGGCGAATCTTATGTTTAAATCATGAATCGTACAAAGGATTTCTCGGATAACCAAAAGACAAGAATTGAGGCATATACTAAGCTCGGTCATACAGTAACTGCTATAGCAACCAGACCAGGACGGCATAAGAGCACCATCAGCGGGTTCTTACACCCTCGAGTGAACCAAAGGTGCAGATCTAACAGAGTGCGTAAGCCAGTTTTGACTATTCGAGATCGGCGTAGGATCATACAGTTGGCTACTCATGACCAAATGTCTTCTTCCAGGACCAGGACCACTTCGGGAGTGTCAGTGCACCGATCCACAGTGTACCGAGTGTTAAGTTCTGACAAAAACGTGCGATACGCGAAAGGGAAGCTTATGCCGCGACTGCAGCCGAAGCACATTGTCGCACGGCGTGAATTTTCCCATAGATACCAAACTTGGGATAACGAGTGGAAAAACATCGTCTTCTCGGATGAAAAGAAATTTAATCTCGATGGCTGTCAGTACTATTGGCATGACTTCTGGAAGGGACCTAAATGGTTCTCGAAACATGTGGCCGGTGGTGGTTCTGTGAAATAATACTAGGGCGCGTTTGGATATAATGAGAAATCTGATCTAGTCGCTTTGTGGGCCGAAACAATTCCGACAAGTACCAGCGTATCGTCGGTTCCCAGTTAGAAGCCCATTTCAGAAAAATTGGGGGACCTGACGCAGTTTTTCAACAAGACAACGCCACGTTTTATACCTCGGCTAGCACTAAAGCCTTTTTTCAAGAACAAGGAGAGCCACTTTTTGACTGGCCGGCATTGAGTCCAGACCTGAGTCCCATCGAAAATCTTTGGGGACATTTGGTGAAGCAGATTTACGCAAATAGTCGACTTTTTATGATAATTTGTCGGACCTCAAAGAAGCTGTCCAGCAAGTATAGATTGATATTCCACTTTCGTACTTACACAGCTCATTAACTCCACGAAAGACCGAGTTTACGATTTGATTCAGAAGAAGGGACGAAAAACCCGTTTATAGAATAGAATATGTAGTATTAAATAAGTCATACAGCCTTGCTAAGAATCGAATACTCCGTAAGGCGTTATTGTTGCTAATATTTTGCAACACTGTTTTTCACACTTCTTTATTTTTGTATGAACCGATTGTGAGATTGCATTGCGAAATGAACACCATACTCGTGGTTCGTCATGTATATCATGCCCTTAAAATTTCAAGCCACTCAAATAAATTAAGCCGAAATAATCACCAAAAACATGAGTTGCTGTTTTTTGCGATATATATATATATATATATATATATATATATATATGTTTTTTTATCATTTATATACAACAGGTATATTTAAGATTTAATTGTATGGTTACATGGAAATGTGAGTAATTAACTACACTTGGGCTTGTTAGGAGCGCTACCAGTCGAGTTACGAGGCAGCCCCTCATATATATATATATAAATATGTTCTATGATCAGAAGGTAGTACTGTTGGACCCACTGCGCTGGCGTGTGTTTGGTTAAACACAGCAAGGGATTCTTGCTTAAATTACCTTATATTTTATGCATTTGGGATAATACCAGATCTAATTTCGAAACACATTTTATAAAATTGGGATAATACAAATCTAATGTTGAACCACCTAAATAGTGCGATGTGTTTGCCGAGTGAGCAACGATTACGAGCTGAAACAGAAAGAAACAGGCAAGATGCTTCGAATTGCAAGCTTGTTGTTTATATACAATATTGAGCGAGGGTGAAACGTGCGGTGCCTGTCGCGAATTGAAGCTCTACAGGCGTAGTTTCACTTATATTCGTGGTATATTCGTATCGAAGTATATATAATACTTCCCATTGTTAAGTGGTGTAAAAGATCTAGGCTATTTTCTAGAAGGTGGCTCGCATACGTTTCGCTGATTGTTTATCAGCGCGTATCTACCCCCACATAAGCGTACTCTATGTGGACGCGGGACTCCTTCCAAACCTGGCAGTATCTTTTGGATACGGCCAAGCTTCCCCCAATAAGGCTCACGGGATGCGAGCCCCTTGCTCTACGATGATGTCACCTGGTACTCACGGGCGACCGCTTGGTATTTTACGCCTCATTGCTAAATGCTTAGTTTGTCTAGCTTAACACGAATAGGTAGTGCTTGAGTATTCACTTTTCCCACCAAAAAAACGTTAGGTTTCTTTTCCGTTGTGTCCACACATTAGGCAGTCCTTCCGGCCGATTCCCCAATGACGAAATTCATGCCTTGTCCAGGGAACCCCTGTGAGAGGTTTTTGGTTGATCATTGCTGCCACTTCATAATCGTAAGCTTTTTCTGAGAGGATTTCAGGCAGTGAGGGTTGACGTGTTGTTACCGTCATGACCCATCTTTTGGGCAACTCTGGGTGCGGCTGTTCGCCCGGTTTAAACAGCAGTGATAGTCGTGGGAGATTATTGGCTTCCCAGTTTTTTTCTTTGTAACCATATCGAGTTTTTTTTGTTAGGCCATGTTCAAGCCTCTCGACGGCAGTTCTGACTATTTCTGTTTCCGAAGATAGAAATATTTTCTAAGCGGTGCTACTTTTTACCGAACAGGGAGCCGTGAAAGTTGGAAGAGCTTTTTTTAACCGTTTGGTTTAGTGCGTTATGACACACAGAACAACGCGAGCTTTAATCATCGGGGACCTCAATGTAGCATGGGAACAGCTGTATGATAACGGAGAGAGGTGCATCCTACAGGAGTGATCAGCCGAGACGAACCTTGCGGTCCTTAGCTCTAAAACAACACGTATCTTTGCAGGAGGGACGCAACAATTGTCACCTAGCTAACACGTTGTACGGCATCGTAACACATTAGCTATAGTATAACTGGTTATATTCGTCGTAAATTGACAAATAATGACATATAAACGTTATGCACATTTAAAACGTATATCATTCTTATTTATGCAGTTATTGCTCATAGACGATTGACCCCCAGCGAACGTGCATTACAGCTTCAGTCACCCCTTATTCTTGGGCAGACCGTCTAAGATATGCATTAATTCAGAACAGCCGCCGCATTCTCGCATTGAATATTAATGTACAGCTTTTGCCGTAGAAAGATCCCAGCTCTGTTTTCACAGGAGCACACTTCCAGCTAAAATCCGATCTTGAAGAGCAATAAGGCGCCGTAAGGCGACCCGAGCCAGCGCGTAACATATCTTAAATATTATGCGTACAGTCTATTGTGTAACATGTCAAACTTTCTCTCTGGTGTTATGCAGATATCTGCTTTCCGGCCATTCCTAAGTGGCTTGGGCTTATTCGCGTAGAACTCCTATGATTTCAGAATCGGTTGCCGTGGCTAGCCCTCGTTGATGGTGGAAATATATATAAAATATAGGCGTACAAAGACTTAAGAAATCAAATATTCGCGACCTTTCGTCCATTACTATAAGTAGACCTACGTGGAAAAAACAATAACATGATGAGAATTTTCATTTGGTTTATCTAAGTAAAAGGACGAGATTTCCTAATTGGGGTATCTAAGTATACTAAAATAACGAATACGCAAATGAGTGTATAATTTCATAATTTATTACTTTTTTTTAATAGATAATCTTTTATTTATCGTGGTTGAGTGTCTGGAAAATGGCTGTTAGTAGTGCAGCTTGTAGTGAGCCACAGGAGAGCTGCGTTTCTCCACTGCTATACACAATATTTGTTTTAGTTATTAGTTTTAGAAACTCGAACTTATATTCAGTCGAGCGCTAAATACGTTAGCGACATAAACCCTCTCTCCTCTGGACTCTCCCTCATCACACACAGCGCCGGCGGCATCCGCTGTCGATGGCACCAGCACCTGGTGTAATGGCAATGGGGTGGAGCTTTCTGTTTCAAAATGCCTCGTTCTGAAAAATGGCGGTTCTCCCGATCTAGACTATCAGCTTAATGGATTAACATTGCCCACCGCAGCGTTGCGCAGAAAGCAAGTGTTTTAATGTCAACGGATTTCACGTTCGCTGCTTATACTAGGAATCTAGTCAAATCTACAGTCGTACCTGTAAATATGATTTTCTATTGTTGCATCTTTAAAGATCCAAATATTTTTGTTTGTGTAAACCAGTTTGTGGTATCAGTTTGTCTGTATACATTATATGTGTCGTTTAAACGCTTATATTACTCACACGTCTAGGGCCTGTATTTGTGCAAACACATAAGTATAAAATAAGGGTGTTTACGATTTTTGAAAGGGCTCTGCAAAAGATCTGACATCAAGCCGAATGCGTTCAACCTCTCGTCGCTGTCAGCTTTAATTAAGAACAACGGCGCAGAGATATACTACAGCTCGTAAGCTCAAATCTCATTGACCGTTTCTTTGATGTGCAAACGAATAATCGTTGATCAATAAGTCAAATAATGCTTGTTCCAAAACGTATTGCAAGTATTGAGATTGTGAATAACGTATAACGCATCGCAAACAATAAACTAATAAAAGTTTGCCTGGTGTGTAGCCACCTTTATTCGGTAAAAGAGGCGTTTTCTATTCTTCTCTACTGTGGAAATTTGTGTACAAACTTTTGGTTAACAAAACGTTCGCCAACAACCAAAAACAAACGTACCATGTCACAACTGGCCTGCGGTGCCTTTATGCGCCGGGTACCTAACACACCATAACACGTTGAATACAGTATTGTATTTATGTCACTCAAACAGCAAAGCTTTATTGATACATTCAGTTCAGCGGTTTGATTACCTGTTGCACATTCGAAGATTATTACTTTAGTCACTCGTTGTTTAGTCTTTTTGTTACATGTTTTTTTCAAGCATTATATATATATATATATATAAACATATATACGCATGTGTATTATACATGCATGTGTATATATAGTATATAGCGGTAACCTGCATAAAAATGTCATCAGCTTCAGCAAACTAACAAAGTCCGCTTCAGCGACTGAATGCAGCGAGAGAATGGTAAATGCGAGAATGTTCAGCGCCAGGTAATATATATATATATATATATATATATATATATATATATATATATATATATATATATATGACAACTAAATAAATAGGTAACGAGGGAGAGTGTTTCTGACGTTCTGTGCCACTGTGCCCGCACGCGCGTAGTCGAAATTCTCTTTCTCTCTCTGTTTTGTTCGCTCATCTTTTTCGGCTTAGCTGGCAGCATGCATATATAGCCCGTCGCATCGTGTTCATCAAACACACACATCCTTAACGAGCCTCCTGATGAGCTTACTTTTGTAGCTGCCCTTCGCAGGCCGGTCAACCGGACAGGTAGAAGATCCCCCCCTATCTCTCTTTCCCTCTATGTCTGTCGCTCTCTAAGCAGAAAAACAAGTGGGACCAAACGATATGAAACCATATGGCTGGAGACCACCCACGTGTCGAATACGCGCACTCCCTCGCTTGCATCATTCTAGAGCATACAAGATGAAATAGGGATTCCGGTCCTTCCTGTTCCGAGAGAACTTTTCCGTCGGCATAGTAGTCTGCATAGTAAGAGAGAACATAATTGGAGGGGCGGGGAAGCGGCGAGAATAGAGGACGGGAAGATGGGGCAGAGGAAAATGGAAATATGACAACGAGACGCACTGCCAAAGAAAGCTGCCGGGGGGCCGGGGGGGGGGGGGGGTAAGAGAATAAAAGACACACAGACAGAGATTTGCCTCAGAGGCTCGAATAAAATATTGGCCCAATTTTCCGCTCGGGTGGCCGACCCCTGTTACTGCTACTACTAAAAAACTGCTACTACTACGATATACTCCCACCACTACGATTATTATAGTGTCTTCTTGAACCATCTGGCTAACCGACCTGCGCGCTAGCCAGGCAGCCAGCGCCAATCCGGGCTACTACCGGCGTTCAAGATTCAGGTCGAGGAGAGCTCATCATTAGACTGCCAGCTCACATCATGCGTGGGAGGCAGCACCGGGCAATAGGATACGTTACTCTACGCTGTGTTCCCTTTTCCTCACTCACTCATTCAACAGTTTATTTTCTGTCTTTCTTGTTTCATTCTCGTGCGCGCTCCGTTTTGCCCCTTTCGCCTACACCATATATATTTGCACGTATCATTTGCACACATTGCAAATGACCACGTGCCACCGTGTGATACGAGACAGAGAGAGGGAGACTACACGCATAAGCGACCTTTACTTTTACGCCTTGGCAGGTTTTCATCATTATTACGATATATATATATATCATATTTGCATTTTTGGTAGTTCTTTTGTGCCCTTTTGTCGTGTCCTTCCTTCCTTTGTTCTCATTTACTTTTTAGTTTTTCTGTCGACAATTAATGGCTGATTCATAAATCAAAATCGCCCCTGTACGTAAAGAATTTGTCACGACTCGGACGCGACGTTGGCGTTTTCGCGCAAGATCGGCGGGGTCGGCGCTGTTCTCATTGCAGCAGCTACGGTGGCTGCCGGATGATCTCGCTGTACGCGGCGGCGCTGTGCTTGCGAACCGTCTACCTGAACGCCAACCCGCCCCATGGCATCGGCCCCGACTTCGAAGAGACTCGATTGAACATCGACGTATAGAACTTGCCGTCACGGCCGCGGAGCGGGCATTACAACCATCTGCTGCTAAGCCGAACTGTAGTGTATCCTGCGTATGTAGACACAGACATACATGCGTCGAAATACATCCGCCGCCACTGTTGTCTACGTATGTGTGAACGCCTCTGTAAGCTTGCCAGCGTTGGCTGACATGTTTCAGTTGTGTTCATGGTGAACAGCCTTCACTTCCACTTCCTGGCCCGCTCCGAACACCGCCTCTAACCTGATCGGGCTCGAAATGAGAAAAAACGTCGAAACGACACCAGCCGCCTTTTCGAGATTGAACGTCTGGGAGCGAAGTTCTGGTTTCGTGAAAGTAGTGTTATAGTAGTAGTAGTAGTAGTCGTAGGTTGACCTAGTATATATATATATATATATATATATGAAAATTCTTTCTAAAAAAAAAAGAAAGATTTAACGTTTTTTTTTTAGGTTGACCTAGTAGACGTTGAGCTCCAGGCTAACTACTAGTAAAGGTAATAGAAGGAAATGGTAAAGGATATTCGATCAGAACCGACAGGACGATGGTAGCGCACCAGCCACAATGCAAAGGATGAAGGAATAGACGTGTACTTGTATTTCCGTCGTGTTCGCCTTGTCGATTACGACCTACAAGGCCAACTACTAGGTGACAAGGTTCATGGTGGTGTTCTGGTGCTGCCTGCTATGACTAACATTGCGGGTCCTGCTGCCACTATTCTCGTACGTACAGCCACGCTCTTGTTCCAGCTGCGCTCAGCATTATTTGTGATAGTGGCAAAACATCCAGCCAAGAGTCACTGGATTGGTTGGTCGATTAGGGTTCTCCTTCTCTCACTACCCTCTAGCGTTCTCGCTCTCTCTCTGACGCACTCGGACATCCTTGTCAGAAGCCACGACACTGCCGACACTGCCCTAGATGCCTCTTAGATCTTGGTCTGACCTTGCAACACCTCTCGCTCGGCTGCAGGAACAGCTTGTAGGAAAATACAGGCGTTATGTTCAACACAATTCGCCTGCCAACACAATGGCCAAAGCGTGCGTGGGAACCGTATGCGCCGCCCATACCTGCAACGTCAATCGTTGCACTATAGTTCCAGAAAAAAAGAGAGAGAAAAAACACTTTATCAAAATGGCTTGTGCTATTGCTGTTGCTGCTGCTGTTGTTGATGATGCTAGTGCTCTCATTGGCGCAGTTATAAATTGTAACTACTGGTAAAATAGTGCATTTTTTGTCGTTTGTTCGTAAAACAACCCGTATTATTGCAGATAATAGCTCTTCTTGCTTCTCACAACTGTATGTATATATATATATATATATGAAAATTCTGCTAATACTTGACGGAGATTATAGAGCTCGCAAAAAAATACACCAGAATGGGGGCGGAAATGAGTTGTTTACGAGTGAATGTGAAATTACTAGTGTTTTGTTATACCGATGTGAGTAGGCGTGCTAATAACGATAACTTCACAAAGTGTGGAATTGCAAGTGAACGAGAGTGCGATTTGAGAATGAGAGTAATTATTTTCTCATTCCAAAATAAGACATTGTCGCTCACCATTTCATTCCGCAAAATAGAACATTTTTTGAAGAAGTTCTATAATCCCCTCAAGTTTTGCTAGAACTTTCATATATATATATATATATATATTAATACGTGGACCCTTCAATATGTACAACTAACACGTCTTGCCCTCCTTTTCAGATAGTCCATTTCGTCTATCGTCAGTATTATTGTGTGGTGAAAATGTATACCCACAGGTCTTTCACACTTTCATGAACGCCGATGCATTTCAAGGTTCACTTGTCATAGATGCCTCTGTTTTCTAGTCTCGATATTTTTTCATCATCTTCGTTGTCACTGAAGATTTTCCTTGCTTACTCGTGGCAATATAATAGTATCCTACGGTCTGTTGTGCTCCGCTGCTTCAGAAGGCAAACAAATCCTGCGGCAGCCTCGTGTCGTCTATCAGTCGGATGGCAGGAGGTCTTGTAAGTTGTGCGGCACCAGGGCGACCTTGATGAAGATGATCTCCTTCTCAGAAACATAATTTGCCATGCATATGCTGCAGTGGATAGCGTTTGCCGTGTTGCCTGGTAATATATAGGGTAGTATCAGCTTATCGTCATCAACTTACTTTGTATAAGCATTAACGGCGAAAATATTATTCATATATTTAGTATAGCATCACACCAGAAATAATAATAATAATAATAATAATAATAATGCACAACTTAATCGCTAAACTATAGATGAATGTACACTTCTGCCTGTACTGTGTGCAGGTGTAGCCTATTATGTCATTGTTACTTATGATTTCTGACTTACTGATCACGTCACATCCTCGGGTATCTATTGTTGTTTACCGTCTGTGTACCGCTAGCTAGTTGACGAAGTCTTGCCGAGTGATCCGTGCGATCGAAGTATGTATGAGTACAACGAAGTATCGAGATTATTAATTAAGTGTCTCAGTTTGATATCTTGAGAGTTAATGATAAACCACGATTTTTTATGGTGTGAGAGCTAGCGTGTCGTCGGCCGGCCTTCGGCGCGTTTGCTTGTCCGTCACTCACCCCCCGCCCCCCCCTGCCCACCCCACCCAGTACGGGTTACGTACGGGGGTGGTGAAGAACAACACACGATGGTGGAAATGTCAACCACATCAATGATCAACATGTCGACCACATCAATGGCCCACATGTCGACCACATCAATGGCCCACATGTCGACCACATTAATGGCCCACATGTCGACCACATCAATGGTCCACCATATACATCGCTTGTTGACGTCGCGCCCTACTTCCCCGCTCTCACAGCCGCTACAAACGCCTGTCCTAACGTCTCACAGTCGTCCAGTTGTGTAGTTGTCGACTGTGTACGTGCGCTTTACGAGTGCATCACAATCTATTAAACGACTTGATTGAATTTGCTTGGTTGGACTACTCTTTGAAGCTTTCACATATACGACGTGCGGTGTCTGATTGCGTGCGTCTGTTTTTGTGTTTGCGTATCTGTGTGTGCGTGTCCATATCTACGTTCATGTCTCTAAGCTGAGTCGAAGTTTGCGTAGCACCGCGTGTCACAACAACTAGTCGCGGAAGCCGAACCTATGCAGTCCTGTGTTGATGTTTCGCCTGGTTGGCGGCGTCTAGTCGAAGCGGCCGCCCGCCGTCTGGTGCCAGGCCAGCAGTAGAAGGGCGCCGAGGGCGGCGGCAAGGGTGCCGGCGCCCGGAGTGGCGTGCAGACCCGACGTGCCGCTCGTGCACCGGTAGGCGTCAAACTGGCGACAATCGTTGTCGGCGTCGCGTACCTTCTGCGCGATGATGCTGTCGATCGTGTTGTAGCCGAACTCGCGGCAGTGGTTCGTCAGCGAATTGCGTAGACAGCTTTTGTAATCCAGCGTCGCACTGCAAAGACAGACAGACGGACGCACGGACGCCCGGACGAAAGAACGAATCAGCGACGTTTCGCCACGAAACGAAACCGCCACCCGTTTAGCCATACAACTTAAACGATACGATTTACGCTATGCTACGGCAAGCCGCAACTCGCCAACAATTGAGACGCTCCGACAACCAATAAGGAGTCAGCGGTGGTTTGCCACTCCAAAGGCCTGGCCCGGTATGACGTGGCAAACTTCGGCGGCTTGCTAGTTTGCGTGGCGTATGGCCAAATGGGCACACACTAATCGAAACAAATAAAGTGCAATCGCCTATCGGGCGATTAATTGCGTTCTTTTTGCGGGAGTACGCACGCTGGAAACAATACATACATGCTCCTGATAAAGGGTAGCACACACCCTACTTTCATGTGATAATAAAAGTAATTTTATATATATATATATATATATATATATTGGTAGAAAGAACTGAAACGGTAACAGAGAATAACATGTCAATTATTCAACTCTCTACGCACTTTACCCCACGCTGTTGCCAGCGCTGTGAGATTTAAGTAGATTTAAGATTACCCTACATAAAAATAACTGCGCAATGAGTATATATATATATATATATATATATATACATACAGGGTGTCCGGATAATCTCGTCTAAAACTCTGGGGTAGTGTCAAGCTCAGTGAGAAAATCATGTTTACCAATAAAAAGGGAGACCGGAAATGTTTCATATAGGAGTAAGATTTTAAAATAATCTTAGCTGTGATTTTAAGTACGCTGTCCACGTGCCGACGGCACGTGACTTCCCACATCAGGTCAAGAGATGGCACTTGCTATGTCCAATCGCAGAAGCACACAGCATTGGCTTTTGGTTTGATTGCCTAGCAGATTGCCAGATTAAATGGCCAAAATATAACCACTACTCCGGTTTGTATACTGCACGATGTTAAGCCTAAGAGTCTGTCGAGCCCGGTAGTGGCGTTATGGCATTCGTCTGCGCCTCGCAACCGGAGGAGACACACAAGTGCGCTGGTTCGAGCCCCACCGTTGCACCGATTTGTATTTATGAGGGTCGCCCGTCTACGAAGCAATGCGAAAAGCAGTCCCATGGACGTTAAATCTTGGCTGAGAGTCAGCCCAGAAAGGATTTTTAAGCCTAAGAGAGTCAGGCCGCGACATAACAGGTCACTGTGTAGCAAGTTAGCAGCTCTGCGGCTGGGAGAGAAAGAGAGAACGAAGGGGGAGAAACTCTCTTTTACACGTAACGTACAGTTTATGCACGTCTGTGAGGCCAACTTTTCCCCAAAAATTAGGTATACTGTCGGCTGTTCGAAGAAGGACGATGGCCTCCGCTCTGTCGCGTCGCTCAAATCGTCAGTGACGTGCCAAATGTTTCGAACACAAGCTTTTCGATGCTGCGATATGATACTACTAGTAAGAGGGATCAATTCAAGGGAAGCGGCGAGAATATGTCAAGAATTCCCAAGCAACGAAACCACATTCGCAGACGGTGGGTGTACGCATAAGTTCTCCTCGGCGAGGCGCCATTGGCGGACGCCGATCAGATCGCGGCTCCCATTTTCTGCCCGGCCGGCCGATGATCGTCATTGGCACGGGCCGGTAGCCGCAATAGCAGCAGCATCGCCGCGAACGGCATCTCACCAAACCTACCAGCAGCTCTCCTTGATGCGCTCATCGGCGTGGTATCGCCGGGCGTTGTACTGGCGCCGTTGATGGTTTCCGTCACACTCACGAATCTGGTCCTGAGCCTTATGCAGGCAGTACGAATCTGTCGACGCACAACCGCCGTGACCGACCGACCGACCAACCGGAACCACGGGCGGCCGTAGTAAACAATCGTAGTTAGAAAAACAACAGGCAGAATGCGATCATATATATATATATATATATATATATATATATATATATATATATATATATATATATATATATATATATATATATATATATATATATATATATATATATATATACATATGCATAAATATATATATATATATATATATACATATGCATAAATATATATATATATATATATATACATATGCATAAATATATATATATATATATATATATATATATATATATATACATATATACCAGCACACAAGCCCAGGCCTGCTACTGCCAATAGTATGCTGTATGATTCAGCCGTCAATGAATACACATAAGCAGACAGGCAGAGAGGAATCGTATGCGCAAAGCACTACTATTATTGTTATTATACATTATACACGTGCAAGTATTTTTACGTGTCGGAGGTATCTCTCCCGTTCTCAGACTTAGATTACGGTGATGAGAGAAGGCCAGAGAGAGAGAGGGGGGGAGAGAGATTAATTTCTAATTTGTGATAGAGAGAGGCTATGTTTCAGTTGCTTCGTTTCGACTAACAAATGCATGTGCGAAGCGACCACGGTAGACACGAAGATGAGCACGCACGGCGACGAGAGAGAAAGGCGAAGCGCCAGCTACAGATTGAAAATCACGCCTAGAATAGAGGCTGGTGTACTACAAGTGGCGAGGCAGAAGCTCTGACAGCCCAGTGAGGGCCTATCAGAGGCGTGGCAGTGGCGCCTGCCTACAGGGCCTATCCGAGGGCACGACCGTGGGAAAGGGGGGGCTTTCACAAGGTGCGGGGGGATGGGGAGTTCCCTGTTAACCGTGCATAGCCCACGAGGAGATTAAGCAACAAGCGAGCAAGTAGATATATGATCATGTCAAGCAAAGCGAAAGCGAAGCGTTGCGGCGGCGGCTATGGCGACAAAGATGGCGGCGTTGTTTATGATGATAAAATGCTCGCGAGCGTAAGGCAAAAGCGAACCACTCTTCACATTCCACCTCATTTCACGCACTCTCGTTTACCCACGCACTCTCTGTTTGTCTTTAGATGATTTTATAATCATTAATTGAAACGACAAATAGTATTTGTTGTTCGTTAGTCTCTTTGAAGCTTACACAGACATATGCATGCACGTCTGCGAGCGTGGTGGAGAAACCTGTCGTTTTCTATTACGTATCGCGGAACGGGGATGTCTACATTCATGTACATATACGCAAACATCATACTTATATATATATAAATATATACATAAATATATATATGTATATATATATATATATATATATATATATATATGAATACATGCATCACACACAGAGACACACAAACATTGGTAGATATGCAGACAGACAGACATACAGGCAGGCAGATAGGTAGGTAAACAAACTACGCTAACAACAACGCTCTGGCTGTTGCTTATACTAATAGTAGTAAATAACGTGTATTGTTTGTTACGAGGCACGCCGAATTCGAGTACCGAGTGGTTGGACAGAGCATCCGGATGAGAAGAGATGAAGCATCAATTGTACTACTTGCTAGTCTAATATGACGACTGTGGGCAGGGGGACGTTTTGGCTACCGTATTATGTTATGGGTGTTGTCACTGTTACTGTTATTGTTGTTGTTGTTGTTTAACGTGAACGCTGGACTGCGTAGTGAGTGACTAGTATAGTAGCAGCTGTGGAGTCTTTGCACGCAGTAGAGCACGCGCGGAATATTTGCCAGGACTAAACCTCTCCACGCCATAATCTTGTCTGACTTTGACCGCAGGAATTACTTGAAAATTGCCATGATCGGACACGATACCTTACTCGATATATATATATATATATATATATATATATATATATATATATATATATATATATATATATATATATATATATATATATATAAGGTATATATATATATATATATATATATATATATATATATATATATATATATATATAAAGGTATTCGATATATTTTTTGGGAAAATAGACTGCCAGTTTTTGACAAGGGCGTGTTCTCTTGACTGATCTTAAAACACCCATGTATATGTAGCTGCTGTTTTTATTATCTTGGTTACTGCTGTTCCTGTTGGTGTCGTTGTTGCTGTATGCTTGTTGCCGTCCTCATTGTTGTTGTTGCTGCTGCTGCGATTTGTGTTGTGTTTGTTGTTGTTGTTGTTGTTGTTGTTGTTGCTATTGTTGTCGTTAGTGCTATCACTGTGTTGTTGTTGTCTTTGTTTTTATCCCTGATGTTGTTGTTGTTGCCCTTATTGTTATCGCTGTTGCTGTCGTTTTGTGCTTGTTGATAATGATGATGATGATGTTGCTGTTGTTACTGTTGTTGTTGTTTCAAGAATCATTTTAAGTTTAGTAATTAGTATTAGAAATATCATCTACAATTTCATGGAATGAGCACAAATAGAAGGAAATTAAGAGAGAGAGAGAAGGATGACAGCCAGAAAGAGAGGTGTCAAAAAAGAGATAGAATAATCTACCGAACTTTCTACACCTAAGACAGTGTGTGTGTCTGAGCTTTTTAGTGGTTACGTTACGAAACAGATGGTAAGCAAGCATGCCTTTCTGTTCCTGCTACCCAATATAACATCATCATCGTCGTCAACAAATGCGGGCTGGATAAAGTTAGCTACCGGCTAGTGGGGACCGTTGGGGGCTATCGGTCGTTGACGTGGTCGTAATTCGATGAGGACCTGGCGGGAAAGGCGTGCCGTCGATGTTGTTGTTGTTGTTGTTGGCCGTCATCGTCATCATGTTATTGTTACTGCTGAGATCGCTGTCCGGTTGCGACGCTCCTGGACCCCCGTACCCAGCCCTAACCCCACCTCCCCCGTAACGCGGAGGTAGGTATGATTCGTTGCGCGCGTTGTTAGAGTACGCAGGGTTGTTTCGATCTGTGTAGCTGTTACGGTTACGCAGCGTGTCATCATAGGTGGAACCAGGGTAACTGTTGTTGTGATTGAAACTGCTGAAGTTACTGGCGTTGTGGCCGTAACGGTCATATGTTGCGTTACTGTTGTAGCGCTGATCAAAGCGGTCCGCTCCGTAACGGCTAAATGAGTTACTATTGCTGTTGTTGTTGTTGTGGGTATCGTTGTAGCGGTAACTACTGTATGGATCATTATTACCGTAACGGTTGTTGTTATAGGCGTTGTTGCTGCTGCTGCTGCTGCCGCCCGTATAACGGTTGTTGTTGCTGTAGTACGAATTAGTGCTGTCGTTGGATCTGTTATACGAGTCAAAAGTGTTGCGCCCGCTGTACGGGATGCTGCTACCGTTGGAACGATTGTAGTAGGGATCGTTGCGAGGATATGGCTCGTTTGGATTATAGCGGCTAGGGGTGTTGTTGTTGTTGCTATTGTAATCATTACGGTAGTTGTTGTTGCGGTTGTTTACTGCGTCGTAAGGGCTATGTGGTGGGCGGAGAGAGGTGGGGTAATTAGGTGGATGCGGGGGGCCCAGATTGGGAGAGTTATCCTGTGCGCGGTGAGGGGTGACCTCATCTGTGAACATCGAGTACAGATTAAATCCGATTAGCCACCTCCCATACGGCGACAGCTGTCACCTGTCATCAACCGCGGTAGTGCGGAAATGGCCCACCTATATATACTACACGATTCACCACCCGTATGCTCGGTGACAGAGTTTCCCTCCTGATAGTCTGAGTCCTGACAGGCTGCTGATTCGTCGACGGACGTCGTTGGCTACGTCTGTATGTTCCATTGAGAACTTTCTCCTCTCTACTTTCTAGAAAAAGCTCTCTCCTAAGCAAGGTGTGTATAGCATTAATATGAATATTTACCAATAAACCAGGCTAGAAGAATACCGCTCGCCCGAAATCGGCAGATTCGAACGACGAGACCTCGATGTTTTGTTTGTAGCCGTAACATGACAAAGCATGAAGTGCCTTTATATATATATATATATATATATATACAGAAGCAAATAAAAGCGTATAGAGATAATGAACACAAGACGGGGGATTACACGAACAATACACACAAACACGCACGCACGAGGAGACAGTGGCAACGTGGGCTCTGGTTGGGGAAGGACACGTACCACGCTACGATTTAGCAACATGACCACCACGACAACAAGGGTTATGACTAGCGAACGAGTTCTCGTTGTTTACACATTCACACGTCCCACTCAATCATCGAGCATCGTATAAGCAACAACACCAGGGCGTGCAGGGTGTCTGTTTGCGTCTGCTGTAGCTGCCGCTCCGCTGCTGGTTTTGCGCGTTCTGCTGCTTGACACCGTTGTTGTTGTTGCTGCTGGTCCTGTCACCACCGCCAATGCCGACCCCAATCAGTTAGCCAACCCATGGATGGATGGATGGATAGATAAATGGATATTATCATGAATGCATTAATCTATCAGTCAGTCAGTCAATCAATCAATCAATCACCTCGAAACGTGTCCGTTTACTCGTAGTGCAGTAGGGGCAGACTAGTGGTAGCCGAGATTCCGGATTGGAGGTTCCGGACAGCGGAGTGCTGTAAGGGGGCAGTAGGAAGGAAAAGGGAAGTGGGGCCAAGGAAAAGGGAAGTGGGGCCAAGGAATAGGAGAGAGGGAGAGAGAGAGATAGGGGAGGGGAATAGCGATAGTATGAGAGGGAAAGTCACTTACCGTCATACTGGTTGGGCAGATAGCCCGCCGGCCGGTTCCGGTCACCGGTTCCATAACGGTCGCCGTAACGGTCGTACCCGGTACTGTACCGGTTGCTGACGTCACTGTTGTAGCGCGAGTTCGGATTGTTGGGGTCGTAGTTCGAGCCGGTCCGTTCGTTGTTGTAGCGTGCCCCCGCAATCGCGGGGTTCGCGGGGTCGTGGCGGTTGTGGTCGTAGAACGACGACGACGAACCGCCGGGGATGGCCGCACAAGTCCAGGCCAGCTCGCGAGCCCGCTCGACCAGGAACGACGGGAAGGATTGCTCGTCGCTGCGCGAGCAGCGCTTCTGTAGCACCTCCTTCACGCAGTCCTTGAAGCGGTTGTACGCGCTATGCGACAACAAGCGGCCGCAGCAAACGCCGATGGCAGGGGGCAGGAGAAACAGATATACTTATCCATACATATATAAGTATATATTGTATATATATATATATATATATATATATATATATATATATATATATATATATTTATTTATGTATATATATGGTTTTTTAACACCCAGGTTTGATAAATTATAACCAAGTACATTAGTCTCAATTAGTGGTTCTTCTACATCACCGGATGATGCATATATATATATATATATACATGGTGTTCAAAACGTATCGCGACTTTTGTGTTTTTTCAAAAATTATTCATTTATTCATGAATATCTAT
Source organism: Dermanyssus gallinae (assembly GCA_003439945.1). Taxonomy (NCBI): domain Eukaryota; kingdom Metazoa; phylum Arthropoda; class Arachnida; order Mesostigmata; family Dermanyssidae; genus Dermanyssus; species Dermanyssus gallinae. The sequence continues at coordinate 73,121 of QVRM01006677.1, forward strand.
TTTGTCCCCTTCAAAGTAATCCCCATGAGATATTATACACTTGTGCCAACGGTTTTTCCAATCTTCGAAGCACTTAAAAAAACCATTTTTTTTTATCTTGTTCAGCTCCTCCTTCGATGCCGTCTTTATCTCGTCAAGCGTAGCGTAACGTCGTCCTTTCATGGGCCTCTTCAGTTTAGGGAACAAGAAAAAGTCACAGGGGGCCAGATCTGGGGAATACGGTGGCTGCGGCATCATTAGTGTGTTGTTTTTGGCCAAAAACTCGCGCACAAGCAACGATGTGTGAGCAGGGGCGTTATCGTGGTGCAAAAGCCAATTTTTGTTCTTCCACAAATCCGGGCGTTTCTGGCGGATTGCTTCGCGCAAATTGCGCATAACTTGCAGGTAATATTCCTTATTGACCGTTCTACCCTGTGGCAAGAACTCATGATGCACCACGCCCCTGCAATCGAAGAAAACTGTCAGCAAAACTTTCACATTCGACCGAACTTGGCGCGCTTTTTTCGGTCTTGGTTCGTGCGGCAGCTTCCATTGAGATGATTGAGCTTTGGTTTCCACGTCATAACCATAAACCCACGATTCGTCACCAGTTATGACCCTCTGGAGCAAATTTGGGTCGTCGCGGACAGAGTCCAACATCTCATTAGCAATGTTCATGCGATGCTGTTTTTGGTCGCAATTGAGTAATTTTAGTACGAATTTCGCGGCGACCCGTCTCATGCCCAAATCATTGATAAAAATCGAATGGCACGAGCCAATCGATATGTTTAGGTCCTCAGCAACTTCTCTAACGGTGATTCGACGATTGGCCAATACCATTTTCTCCACTTCATTAATTTTTTCGTCTGTTGTTGAAGTGCTCGGGCGTCCGGCACGCTCTTCGTCGTTCACATCTTCTCGGCCTTCTGAGAACATTTTGTACCACCGATAAACGTTGCTTCGGTCCAAGGTAGCTTCTCCGTATGCCACAGTCAACATTCGGAATGCATCCGCGCACTTAATTTCGTTTTTCACACAAAATTTGATACAGGTTCTTTGATCCATTTTTTTGAATAGGTAAAAATCGAAGACGATCCAAAACACGTGCAAGCAAAGCAGCTGTCAACAATTAAGTGAACATTCAAAATGGCCGAGCTTGTCGGCATAAGTGAGAGACATGAGTACCAACATAACGCCACAAAAAATCGAAATTCGAATATACGTAACCCGCGAAAATTTAAAAGTCGCGATACGTTTTGAACACACCGTGTATATATATACATTTGTCTAACGCCAAAATCACTTCTGGCTATCTGCTAGGCAAAATTATCAGACCCCTTATGTATTCATACGATGCGCCGACTTTCGGGGGGAGGGGGGAGATGCGGCCCTGAAACTGTCTCAGTAAAAATGTTTGCAAATGACGTGACAACCGACGGATAAGAACGTGGCGTCTTAATAAAAAGAAAACTATATTTTAAGAAGCAACAGGCGTCTTCGTTCAATGGCCACCGAAATTCTGTAATGTGCATAACTCAATCAAAGATCTTAGTGTTATTGCAACCGCGAGCTTTAAGCAGAGCGCACACATTTGTGACGTAGCTTCACGCTGTTCAATGACAGCCAATTCGCCCTTACGAACATAAAGTACTCAAGGACTCTGGCCGATATGTATAGAACTTAACAAAAAACATGCTTAACCTACGTTCATTCGTGTGCATTGCCTATATGAAACACGGCGCACTAAGGGTGTTAATCTTATTGTAAAGGTGCATTCACAGTTCATACGCCACGTTGTCAATCACTACGGGTCAACTCCGGTAATTTTTTCTATAACGAGATTGTGGCAGTACCCCATCTAAATGATGAAAAAAAATTTGCAAAGTCTGTTCAAACCAATGTTTTTGAAAATTTCCACGAACGTGTCGACAAGCGCCCGAAGTATTGTGCATATGCAACCAATAGTTACGGCAAAACGTACGTCTATGGCCAAGGTATTTGCCTTCAAAAGCAAAAAACGGCCTACCACAGATTTGCGAACCTGACCATTATAACAGCTCGTATGCAAATTAAGTGAGTGAGTTATATACATATATATATATATATATATATATATATATATATATATATATATACATAATTGTTGTTATTGTATTTATATGCATGTATAATGCGTAAATGCAACCGAAACGTGAGAGCATGCTAGGTCAATTTTTCAGCCGTTTGTTTCTCACAATTATTTTAGCCTTCCGTCAGTAGCCGGCGTTAAGAATCTTGGTGGTACAACTTACATGCAGGCGTCCGATCCCCTCCGCTGGTTGAAGACATTTTCGCAATGGGAGATCTCGTCGTACTGATAACAGCGGCTGTTTCTCCATCCTGTGTAGAGGAAGATTACAGTAAATCTATTAGGTAAACCAAACATATTAGGTTGTTATGGCGTTCGTGATATATATATATATATATATATATATATATATATTTATATATATATATATCGTTCACGTGGTGGTTTTGATTAGACTTTAAGCGGTGTCTCTAGCCGGTACCATGGCTCTGACTAGAAACTTACCCAGTAAAGGTCACGATTCGTTTAGATTACGAAAATCAAGTAGTATAGCAATAAATGTAATTGCGTGTTAATTTTTTTCATTACTTAACAATTCAGTTGCATTTTTTAAGTATATATACTTGGGAAATGCAACTGCATTTATATATATATATATATATATATATATATATATATATAAGCAGTCTCTTATTGCATGTGCCCTCCGAACGAGTTTGTGCTACTACTACAGGCTAGATGAGCGCAATTGAACGCAGTGTGTGCAAACAGACCGAGTGTAGGCCGACGGCCGCACGCTCAAAAGCACAGTCAAGTCAAGCCGACGTGTGGAGTTGTGGGAAGAATAGGATTGCGACAATAACACACTTACCCTTTATAATGTTCCGAACTGTCGTTCGCAATGTAATCAAAACAACAACAACAACAACAGCAACAAGTCGATTAAGAACAATATAACGTAGCGGTCAGACAACATCGTTATAGACTAGCGTCATGTTTTCCGCGTGACCGACTGGCCGACCCACAAGCAGTATCTAGCGCAATTACTCTCCTAAAACCAGCGACAATCAGCGACAACGACTAAGCAACAACGACAAAAACCACAGTAACATCAACATCAACCCTTTAAAGGTGCTCGGCTAGGCGTGTTCAAGCCGTGCTCACATAACGAGTGAGAAAGGTACTACGTTTGCTATCTGATCTATTGCTCTACACACGCCGCACATTTGATGCACCACCGGTTTGCTTCTTCTACTTAAATTTCTACTTAGTAATGAACACGTAATTAAATAAATTGCGTAAAAATATGAGGAAATTTATCTGAAATGTTCGCGTTTCTCGTTCTGTCGATTCCTGCTGTCTCAAGTATGCCTAACAAATATTTTACGCAATGGCAGACCTGTTCAGTAGCAGACCAGATGAAGTGCAAGTTTAGTATTATAACGAAAACTATGTCATTTTAACAGCCGATAAATGTATGATTGTTGCCATGTACTCAAGCTCCGTTGAGAGATTAATTGATCTACTCGGTAGGCTGTGTCGGTCGGTTGCTCGATACAGTTAACCTACAACAGCCAACTCAACTTTGTGATGACCTGAATTTCCCAATAGATAAACCCAGCAATAGTAGGTGCAAACCGTTGATCAACACATTGTATGACCGAAGTTTGAGGCTTGCCACCACTTCGTATGTGTAGACATTTGTGGGACCACAGGGTAGATCAGTGATCGATATCATTGCAACAAACATTGAAAAAACCTGCGTGACGTGCCCCGGCATGATGTCGCAACTGACAGCTCTCAGAGCCAAATCGCATCTTCCTTTTGGACTCAGTGCGCGGCTGCCGGCAGAATCTCAACGCAGATCAAAATGGCCGGAGTAGCAAGACTTTGATCGTCTGCGAGAAGCGATCCAGGCGCTCGAATCTTACTTCAGCGAACCTTGCCAATCTCAATAGACTCAAAACTGCATTCCTCAAACGCTCCCTGGGCGTCCACAGAACAAGCCGCAACCGGCTTGTCTATCTAGCGGCTGGAACGCCTTTTTACACAAAGAGAAGCTACTACTATTGCAACCTGCCTCGCATTGAGACGTTTAAGCAGCACATTCGGCATTGGGGGTGAGAACGGCCGATGTCAATCCAGCCTTCTATATGACGCCTCCTCTCACCTTGGACGCGTGGAAGAATCACAATGTGGAAAATCTTTAATTTATATTTGATCGCTATTCAACAAAACAGTACATTCTTATCGTTCAACATAATTTTCAATCATTTTCAATTCGCAAATGGCGTCCAGTTTGTGGTAGACAACATATAGGCCAAATCAATCAATTAAATGTATGTATTAACAACGATGTCATCAGCATACAATAGTACTATGGCATGTGGAAACTCTTGGCGCACATAGCGAACATGATCAGAAAGAAACGTGTGAGCGAGATGCAGCTCAATGGGTCTCCCTGAGGAGTTTCTATATTATGCGTTAACTCAAGCAGACCGATTCCTCCCTCCACCTGTAGCACGTTGCTCGTTACTTGCAGAAAAACTTCATCTATGCTAATCTGCCTGAAATGTCAATCATAAGATCGCGCGGAGCCTTGTCAGAGGCTTTTACGCAGTCAATAAAAACTGCATGCAAGCTGTCTCCTGAACGAGACACCGTCCGCTTTAACTCAGACTGAAGAACGTGAATTGCGTCGCGGGTCCCCATGCGCTTTCTGAACCCGAATTGCTCCGGAGTTAGAGCATATTTTGCTACATTTGCAATCCCTTTAACAATCAGTTTGTTGGGCGTTTGCTCTGACGCCGTTTTCCGGTAGATATATGGATCAGTTCTATCATCTCTGTGTTTGCCCTTGATTAACAGAGAGAGCTTGGCGATATGCTGAACCCTGGGCGTCATCCTAACTTCATAATCTAACGAACGAAATCACAGAGGATCCCCATCAAGAGCGGCTTTGGCAACACACGGTCCACCTAGAAAAATGTCATCTGGCCCACTACTTTGAACCTAAAAAAATGTCGGATATCCCGGCACACTTCCTCAACCCTAAGGGCAGATATATTGTATACATATTCGACCCTACAGTCACGACAAGGCCCTACGTAGGACTTTCTCCAAGCGGCATAGTCCTGGTTTCGCCTTGCTTGAAAATGAGGGTCTATCCTGCCCTTCGCTCCTTAGCAAGTAATATATATATATATATATATTTATATTTATATTTATATATATAGTCGTATGTGTAGCTGAGTTCATACCTCCATCAAAGTCGCAGAAGCGGTCCAGGTAGTTCTTCGCCGCCAAGATATGCTCGCCCGACCGCTGCTGCTGTTCACGCGTTTGACAGTTAGCAGACTGCCACAGAAGACAGGCCATATTGTCACGCAGGGTTCTGAAAATCCAATAGAGATATATGGATGTCAAACTCTATATATTTGTACATATGGATACTCATTTGCAAATTTGGATAAATGTATGCATATGTACGTATCGGAGAGACTTACAAGGTAGACATTCAAAACTTTGGCTAACTTGACATGTATGACCATAATATATGTATATATATATATATAATTTTTTTCATCATTTCATATTACATTTTTTTTAAGTGAACGTGTTAGTTTTCAGCCCAGAACAATTCTGGCGATCCCAGAATTGAGATCGCGTTGCCCCCAGTATATCCATATATATATATATATATATATATATATATATATATATATATATATATATATATATATATATATTAATATATATATATATATATAGATTTATATATTTATATATATATATATATATATATATATATATTTATATATATATTACGGTGCTGCAAAGGTTCTTGTCGTTTCGGTATTGACTCATTTCAGGCAGAGCCTTGCAGTGCTCTCGAGGCAACATCAGCATGAAAAGGGTGACATGTCATTACTGCATCGGTCGATGAGGCTCTGTTTTGGCGCCAAGAGCTTAATTGCTTTCTGAGATGGCGGAGAAATGGTGAGTGTAAAAATGCAAATTTGGAGTGTATTGCGTACGAGTTTCAAAAAGATGTCAACACTGGTTTGTTGAAACATTTCCACTATCTTCGGAAACGACTCAACTAACGAATGAATCTCCCGAAAATCGTAAACCAAGTTTCATGGTGTAGATTTTAACCTCGACGATGAATCAAAGTACGGTCGACCCTCTTTACTGTAAGAAAACGCTCTGCGCTTAAAAACATAACAAAATTCAACGGTTGCCTATCGAGAACTCGTAGATGAAGTTACGGTTGACCAAGTAAACACTGTCACACGCTTTAAAATTTAGAATCACGTCTCACCGCTGTAAGCGGGGTCCTCACAAACGGAGAAATGCCAACAACTGCTCCGTTTCAATTTTGATAAAAATCTCTACAAATTGGTCATCATTTACGAGAATGTAAGCAGGTAAATATTCCAACCAGGACGCAGGCGGTTCCCAGAGCCAACCTAAACAAAACGTCCACTGCAATACTGTTATGTTGAGGTGGAATATCAGAAACACTGTTTTCTTTGAACTTCTCAAAAGGAACAGTAAATGTATACCTCTACTGCCCACAACTCCAACAAGTTCAAGCAAGTCTTTTACCAAAACAACGCGTAACCCTATGCGAATAACACCAGCCTTAAAATAAAATACCTGGGCTAGGATCTTATTGAGCAGCCACCATACTCTACGGATCTTGCACCCTTACAGTATCATTTACTAACAAATTAATTCTTTCGAGTACCTCCGAGACAAGGTACAACACTTGTTTGCTTCCAGGAAATAAGGCCTTAAAAAAGAGAGGTTAAGAAGATGGTTGCTCGTTGGCAACACGTCATTGAAAGAGGGAGAACTATATTGATGATTAAATAAACCCATATGTTCTTGCTAATACGTGTTTTCCTTTTAGGCAACACAATATTTAGGTATATGCGTTTGTTTAGATAAATGCTTTTACATATTTATATCAAAATTTCAGCCAGATATAAAATATTTTTATATTAGCATGGCATATGCTACAGATTTATTAATGATGCCAATGGAGCGACAATTGTCTCCCGAGAACGTGTGCGCCGTAAATGTTACTCAATCTCGTAAAGAGTGGGCTGAGACCACATTAGCAGTGTGCCCCGGACGGACGCAGCATTCCCGCGTTGAACGTCGAGATCGAGACGTTGTCTCAAGAAACCTGCAGATCGCTTATCCCCAGTTGCCAGGTTTAACTGCTCACCGACTCTGTGGAGTAGTTTGCGGGTGATGTTGCCTGGGCCGCCCAGGGTTTCAAATGCTAGCGGCTGAAACTCATGTGGGTACCCGATGGAAGCGTATTTGGCAAGCTTCCTTGTCTCGGCTAGACTGCCAGCGTAGCCTGCCGAGACCGCCCCGCCACCGACCATTGAAGGTGCTAATGAGTCGGTGACTGTGGCGTCCCAAACAAGCATCCTTCCCCTACTGAAAGGGGTAAGGGTCATCCCATCTGGGCGCTTACCATCTACGGCGGAGAGACCTTAGGGCTCTAGAACGCAGGGGTATCCGCATGATCGAAGCGCTCGGCTGAAGGTGTCGTTAATACCGGCATGTCTGGCCCGCCGTCCGGCGCTTATGATGCACGATAAACCGTGATGCGCTAATTTGTCTACAGGTTGACCGCATCTGCATTGATGAGGAGTGACGAGGTCACAGCCAAGACGAAGACCTGTCGCAATTCTTGTTGTTTCATTGTCCAGGAGAGTGCCCAGTGGGGCGCTGGGAACTGCATGCAACCAAGCTCCGGATCCCTTGGCAGCGACCGCTTGGAGGCGAGCCTTCGTGGAGTTGTCGGCAGCACCTGCGAGTAAGCTGCAATACGCTTCGTCGTATAAGAACGCGCTACAGTCCCGCTGGCTCAAAGGGTTATCCGGAACGCCCCTGCATACTGTCTTTAGTTCTTCATGTAAGCGTCCCTTGAGTTCGTTGTACTGAACAATACCGGCCTCGTCTAATAGTGCGGTGGCGTTGCTCTCTGACCGGAAGAGGGAAGAGACTATCGCTGGCCCAGCCGAGACAAGCGGATCCGGGATCCCCAGGCCCCCCTTCGAGATTGGTAGTTGAGCCTGCTTTCAAGCGGAAGGTGCCAGCGATAGATTGAGAAGAGACTCGAGGCTGTTTACAGTCAACTCGTTCAATGCACGCAGATCATCTACTTGTTCTGTTAGGTTCGCTCCGCGAAGAAGATGGGTGACCCTGGTAGCTGAAAACGAAGATCGGAGTAAGAAAAGGGCGCGGTGGGCACCAAGCGGGGCGAGGTTGTCGGCGACGTCCTTTAGCTTGTTTTGCCACTTTGCCAGTGCGCGCGTGAGCCCTTGCGGTCGAAGCGGGACTCCCAGCAGCTCCAGGTCGCAGTCAAGTGTTACCTTACATCCCGGCAATAAGGTCTGTAGAGTGTCAAGGTCAGGAGTCTGTGTGCTGCTGCCTGTCACATAAATCTCGCATTTCTCTGGGTTTAGTTCTAAACCCGAACTTGCACGAAAATCAAGCACGCGCCGAACGTCGTCAGCAACTATGTTTGCATCGCCTCCTAGCACGCCATCATCAAGGTACCAAACATTCAGCGGGCTGTTGAGGGAGTCGACTAGGTCTTTAATGCTTAGGCAAAATAAAAGGGGAGCCAAAGGATCACCCTGTTGCAGCCCCGTAGCCGAAGCTATGACATCATCTGGGAGAACCAAGCAGGAGGCGTTACGGTACGCCTGGTTGAAGTAATGCGATAACTGGGGACAATGCCTTAAGACCGCCTTTAAGAGATAGTCCCGTCTTACAGAGTTAAAAGCGTTTTTAAAATCCAGTTTTACAAGGACCCCAGGGAGCGTGCGTGAATCAATAAAAGCTCGGGTGGCGTGAATAGCGGCCTCAGCCCCTTCTGGTGAGGCAAACCCAAGCTGAACTGAAGCTGGCATATGCTTGTATATATACGAGATCTCCCTTTAACATTGGCGCACTTATCGCATCGAAACCCCATCGTATCAGAAAAATCGGATATGCGCTTATCCGGTCCAGATTTCTTTGATGTCAGTTTACGACCAGTTCAGCGGATTATAGCCAATTACACGGTTGCAGAAGGAACAGAACTAGGTTCTAATATAGTAAAGAGAAAGTATAGAAAATGCATGCCACAGTGCACACAGCTAGGACTCAAGAACTGATAGACACAATCCAATTATGAATATATGAGAATCCTTCTATCTCAATAAGCAATCCTGCGCTTGAATTGAACATATTCATAACGTTTGCTTCGCTTTTGCCTTTATTGCTTCTATTTTTCTAAATATATAGAAGTTAGTAGAAAGTCAAAATGTATGAAATATTCGAATTAAAAACAACAAATGTTTTCTATCATAGAAATTGCAAAAACTTAGTTAGGCTAAGCTAGTGTATGTAGATTCGATTTCTTCTCACCTTTCTTTTGTCTTAAAAATGTATACGACGTAGACCACCATATGAATCCTCAATACATGAAACCCCGAGTTGCCACATTTAAATTGCAAACGGTTAAAACAACTAAACAACTATTCTCATATTCAGTAATAAGTAGATTTACGTTTTGCATTGTGTTGTTATTGTGAATATGTGAAGAGGCATACAGCTGTAAATATGTATATTATTGCCCCTGGTATAAAAGGATGACATGTGTATTAAGGTATACAAGTTGAGCGAATAATGTATCAAATAAATCATAATTAATTAATTATCCATCCAATATTCCAAAAAATCACAATGTTACAGTGTCGCAATGTTACAGTATGATTTCACAATATATAAAATCAACTTTAAAGGATGAGCACGATCTGAACAGCTACTAATGATGCGTCTTTTTAGGAGCATTGCGCTTCTACTCCGGCAAAGTTTAGCAGTTTAGCCACGTTGAGTTGCTTTGCTGGATGACGGTTGAGCGAAAGAAATGCAAATTATATATATATATATATATATATATATATATATAGCAACCTACTTAAGCATTCATCACGACCGAGTGCTCCACTGCAGTAGTCTTTAAAGACTAGAGCATTCGTTGACAATTTAGTCGAGCCGTTCCGCTGTCGTATGATGATTGTTGCGTGGTGAATCGATTAGCCTCTGATTACCTCTTGCTCATCATTTGTGTTGTTGCCATTATTATTATTATTATTATTATTATTATTGAAGTGGTTTTTATTGTTGTCGTTGTTGTCTATGTGCTTGATGTTGGTGTTATTGCTGCTATCATTGCTGCTACTGCAGTTGTTGTAGTCGCTTGTGTTGTTGTTGTTGTTGTTTTGACAGGGACAAAGGTACCCTATGTCCAACAGCGGGTAACCATCGTATCGCTTAATGCTACTCTGCGCTAAACGACGACTCCAATTGCGCGCACGCAAATTCCATCCGCCTGTTCTATGCCAGCGATAGATTGCTGTGTTGGAGGTTGTTGCTTCTGCTGCTGCTGCTGCCAAAGCTCCTGCTCTCTGCCAGCCAGACTTACCACCAACCATAGCAACAACAGCAATACCAACAGCAACAGCAACTACAACAACAAGAAGCATTTCTGAGTAGTTGGATTATTTTTGAAAATAAAAAATTATAACAAGAACAACATTAGCAAGAACAACAACGACAACAATATCAGCAACCACCACAACAAAGACATCAACAACAACAGCAACATCAACAACAACATCCGCGACAACGATAGCAGCAGCAACAACAACAACAACAACAACAACAACAACAACAACAACAACAACAATAACAACAACAACGACGACGACAACAACAACGACGAACAACAACAACAACAACGACAACAACAACAACGACGACAGCCACTTCGTGCTTGTTAGACCAACAGTAGAGACAGACGTCAACATGACAATAACTGAAGGAGCAGAGCGATTTTCAGCTGACGACCCAGCTGAAAACTGTCGACGATGATGGCAAGGGCTTCAATACTATCATCATCACCATCACCATCATCATTACTAGCATCACAACAACAACAACAACAACAACAATAACACAAAGAACAATAACAACAATGCCAAAGACAACAAGAACGCTGACGGCTTTTCCTGTGCTCCGGAAGGTATGCTGTGCGTCGATGTTGTGTCGATCTATGTCGTCGTCGTCGTCGTCGATCGCGTGTTGGTGGCTGCCGATACTTTGGCTTCTGCTGATGCTGCCTTTGCTTCTGTTGCTTTTGCTGGTGGTGGTGGTGCTCGTGGTGGTGGTTCTCTGTCTGTGTCTGAGAGTGTTTATGGGCGTGTTAGCGTATGTGTTTTGTGTTTGGAATAGAAGTCAAGGCCGCTGCGCAAATGGACAAGGAAGATGACAACGACGATGTTGATAATGATGATGATGATGATGTTGACTATAACGACGACAACAACAACAACAACAACAGCAACAACAACGAAAGCAACAACAACAACAGCGACAACAACAACAACAATAACAACGACAACGACGACGATGTTGTTGCCACATCGGTCATTCTCGTCGCTGGTGGCGCCGCTTTGGTCGCCGCTTTTCCAGCTTCTGTCGGACAGAGCTTGGCTGTCGCGCCGTGCTCTGTCTGCCTGCCCTGCCCTGCCCTACCCAGCAGTGCTACGCTGTCCAGTCAACTGGTCAGGACTTCTACCGCGGCCGGGAAAGGGAGAAGTGTTCTTTTCATCCGCAGTTCTGTAGTCCCAGCAGCAGCTGGTATAATAATAACAACACTCAGCAATAACAACAACAACAATATCACTCAACAAAAACAACAACAACAACAACAATATCACTCAACAAAAACAACAACAACAACAACAACAACAACATTATCACTCAACAAAAACAACAACAACAATATCACTCAACAAAAACAACAACAACAACAACAATATCACTCAACAAAAACAACAACAACAACAACAATATCACTCAACAACAACAACATTATCACTCAACAAAAACAACAACAACAACAACGCAGCCGTTGTTGACGCTGTTACTTGATGACGCTTGATGCAGCCAGCAACTGACGTTGCCAACCATGACGGCACTCGAGGTAACCGTAGCGCCAATGTCACCGTGGCAGAGTTTGCTGATGCACTTTGCATGCCTTTTGGCATAAAATCCGTTCCATTTTAGTTTTATCTTACCGCCTTGTCCCTTTCCTCAATCTGTTGTCTGGCGCCCTGATGAAGCCTGATGACCACGTCCAAAGGGAAAAAGGTGAAAGCTGCCTGGCTATATAAAGCGGTGGATATGAGCTAGCAAAAAACATCATCCAGAAATTTGCCTGTACGATTTGCTACGACGAGGACAACAATGATACTAACAACAACAGCAATAGGACAGATCAGCCCGCATTAAGGCACGCTTTCGTTTTTTCGACCTGGCCCAGAGTTCACAAATAGTTGTTTTGTTTTTGTTGTGGCCTATGTGGCTCAATAGATGACTCAGTTACTACATTAATCCGAACAACCGATACGGCGAAAGAAGGGCGACAAAATGTTGTTTTCCTTCGGAGTAGCACTTTTACGGTGCCAACAACATAATGTCATCAAAAGCATATGTACTTACACATACGGCGAGGTGCGACCTAACTGGTAACTTCGTAAATATATATATATATATATATATATATATTATATATATATATATAATAATAGATATATATACATATATATATATATATATAGTATATAAGATATATAAATATATATATATATGAATTATATATATCTATATATATATATATGATAATTATATAATCTAATATATCATATATATTACATATATATATATATATATATTATATATGAATATAATATATATATATATATATATATATATATTTAAAGATATATATATATATATATATATATATATATATATATATATATTTAAAGATATATATATATAACCATGATTTATTACCGGGCAATTTCGTGAAAACATTCCTATCGTCATATTGTACATATACTCTTACAAACATGTGATACTCTTCTTTATTCGCTTGATAAGTGTCTCTGTATACTCTATGTGACCCTCATATACCATGGGCAAAATCTAAACCAAAAGAAAAAGAACGAGAGAGTGTATGAGAGAGAGAGATTTAACAACAACAACGAGCGTGAAACTATTCTGACTCAGCGGTTCAGGTAAAGGTTGACAATGATGTTGTCGTCTTCTGCGGATCGTTAGACGGGTCGTGTTGTTTCGGTCGTGCTTGCCAAGAACGACCACGACGAGATAAAAAAACAACGAGCAAACGCAACGGGAAAGGACTGAAGCGCAGGCCGAAAAAAGTCGTGAGTGGTGAGATCGCTTGCTAGCAGCCGGACGCGTACACAGCTGTGGCTTCACCGCCTGTACAGCACCCTCGTACAGAAGAATCGCGCAAAGTCTTTGATTTTAACAGATACGCCTAATGACAGCTAACAGCCCGGTTGGCTATTCGTCGACACTATCATCAGGTGTAATGTACGGATATACATTAGCAGTATATATATATATAATTTTGTTTTTATTATTGTTTATTTTTGTTATGGAACCGGCTGTTCCGGACGGCAAATTTATGTACAATAAACGATAGTTATCAGCGCACAGTTTTCACGTTTTAGCCCACATTCAAACGGCAGGCGACAACTGTCTCTATCTGACGGAATGCCGGACTTTTGCCTTATCACATTGTCGCCGACTTTGCTTCGTATTTCCTTACAGAGAGGAAGACCAGGTGCAAACGGCGGCTCGGCGACGCAGAGGACAGCTTCTACTAGAAAATGTCTATCCTCTTCGACTATTTTTGCAACGCAAATGGCCTTAGACAGCTCCGACAGGTCGAGTCACGTAGTCGCTCAAGCACTTGATCATATCATTTACGCATGCATGACTATGCAAGTGCAATCTCTCACAAGAATATGCTCGTTTAGAACATAATGTTCAAACCCAGTTTGGTCCGACTTGAGAAGGTTGTAAAAAATATATATATATTTATACGACTATATTTATGTAGACATTCACACATTTATATATAAATATATATATATATATATATATATATATATATATATATATATATATATATATATATATAAGCAACATCAGCAAAAATCTCAAATCTGTTAAAAAAACACTTGCAGAGAGCGTAAAGGCTATAGGAAAACAAAGACAGCGATTAGAGTTCTGACCCGAGCAGTTTGTCTAGATAACTAAATCTTGCCAATCAAATACTAGCGTGTGGGTACGAACGAAGAAGCCTAGCTGAACATAGTTCCGTTTCTTTTATCATTTTTGCTTGGGTTGAGGTGCGGGTCGGTCGGTCGGTCGGGCGCGATTCAGCTGAGCAAGTTAAGTCAACGCTGAACTGCGTTACTGGCTGTCGAGGCGTGCGCGGCGCCAACGAATAATAATCCGTACTCTGTTCTTGACGCCCGTCACATCACGTGGTGATGAGTTTCCGCGGCAGTAGAGCGATTCTTCTGCTGCTGCGCGGGCTGGTGGCGTCACCACCATCGCATCGCCGTTGTAGCCTGTCACCACGTCGTTCAGCTGGCGGCCGAGGCAAGCAGGCAGGCCGACAGAGAGGCATCCATCCATCGCAACGGGGGTGTCTGGGGGTGCGCGGACGCCACTAAAACCGCCCGAGGGAAGAAGAGCTGTTGTACAGCCAACGTTTCGCGCACTGCGCGTACTGCTCGATTGCTTCCCGCCCGTCGGCAGGGCCAATATCTAACTTTTCGGCAATCTCGACAACAGCAAACGCTCAGCGGCTACCTACTTTTCCCTTCCTCCCTCCCTTCCTTCCTCCCTCCCTCCCTCCCTGTCGTTGTTTGTTGATGTCGTTTTGTTGTCGCTGCCGGTGCTATGATTGTTTTTCATCGTCGTCGTCGTCATTTTCCCTTCTTTTTCTTCTTGTGGTCGTTGCTGTTGCCGTTGTTTTTTCGGTATCTTCCCGGGGGTCTTCTGGCAGCTTTTGCAGGTTTGCAGCCTCCAGTTCCCGTTTGCAGGGCACGTCTTAGCCCAATACCTTACACATCACCACTCCCGCTGTATTTCGCATCTCAATCCCATGTCTCTCCTCGTATACTTCATACTATCTGCACTTCCTCTCATGTAGTACCCGGTAGCTATCCCCTGTTTCTAACTTCACTCTACTTCTCTTTGCTCCCCGCCCCCCTTACACTTCACACCTCACACATCAGCCCGTTTTCTACCCCAACCCAATTGATCTCTTCCTCCCTAGGTTGTGGACATCATCCCGTTCCCTTCGTAGACTTTATGCATTACATAATATATTTACATAATATGTAATTGCGGAGCACGTCTCGCTCGGCCCACGCCGCACCTAATCTTCACATTACTCGATGAATCTCATCTTTTCAAGACTCACTCGTAAACACGCCGCTCAGCATTCGTCACTTCCGTTTCACCCACTTAGAGTGGATTTATGCCACCGAAGAGGGATTGACGTGCACTTAAATATGCTGGTGAATGAACGAACGGAGCCAAGTCGAAACGATAATCATTCTATAATAACCAATAAACAAGAAGAATAGGAGGAAGACAATTAACGGGATTAGGGCAAACCCGCACATGCCATGTCGACCATGTTGATCACCACCAAAATTGCCTATAACATGAGTAGGAGTGTTGAAATCTTGGAACGATCGAACCGTCTATTTGTAGGTGACCCAGGTAGACGCATGCGTAGTAGATATGTAGGTACTTGGTAACGATGCCGACTGAGGAGTGTGCGCCCTATAACGAAATGAGGCTCCAGCCCAAAAGTGGTCAAAGTGACGTCACAAGCGAGCAACAGAGAGAGAGACGGAAAACGATGCAGTAGAGGAAAGCAATTGCGCCCCAACCACCGCAGGCGGACGATTTAGGCAGGCGGCTGGCCCATAGGGCGCATTCGGGCGGGCCTGTCCACCGGCCATGCAGGCAAACAGGCCCTCGGCGTGCAGGCGAAAACTACCACCCCCTCAACTGGTGCCGCTACTTTTACTACTACTACAACTACTACTACTACTACTACTACTACTATAGCTACCACAGCTTCTAGCACTACTACTACTACTAAAAATCTACTCATACGACGACTGCTTCTGCTACTGGGCGTATAACGAGTACAGCCGCCACATAGGGCCTCCGGCTATACCGTTCCACCACCATCATCATCAGCCACATCAGCCAAATTGTCCCCGGCGGCGGGACGGTAATACTTACGCCGCTCCCTCTCTCCGCTCTACTTCCTCGTTTCCTGCATCCACACCTTGCTTTGGATACTTTGTAAAGAGATTATGTACTACTACATATATATATTTATATATATATATATATATATATATATATATATATATATAGTTTACTGCAAAGCTAGCTGAGCTAAACAGCTGAGTTTTTGTGAATATGATGCTTCTATATATATATATATATATATATATATATAGATGCTTCTATATATATATATATATATATATATATAAGCATCATATTCACAAAAACTCAGCTGTTTAGCTCAGCTATCTTTGCAGTAAACTCGTGACATAACGACTGCGGCAGCAAGGGTGAAATTCTATAGACTACTGTTTGTTTTTATTAATATAAGTATAAAATAGATACTGATAACAGTCCATGTGTGTGAATATGATGATTGTACCACAACCCTTTTATGTGATAATAAAAGTGATTTTATGTTACAATATTTTATGTAAAAATAATAACGTTTTTGGGATTAGTCAAACGTTGAGCACACAAGCATATTGAGCTCCTCGTGAGACAGGGTGGTGTGTCGATGATACAGCGAAGAGCGTCGGACATGGATCTAAATAAGTAGTGCACTAAAATAATGCAAAACTCTCAGTCGTTATCGTAAGCCGCCAGTGCCGGCATTTATTGTGCAAGCGATTTCCAACGCGGCGCCGCGTTACGTTGTTTTGCTGCATTTAGATTTGTCACAAACACAGCAGCAGCAGCAGCAACAACAGAAGCAACACTATATTCGAATAAACTGTTAACATATAGGTGCAGCAAAGAGTCAGTTGCTTACAAATCCGAGTATAATTTCCACATCATGTCGTCGTTTAAGACAAACAAGAAAGGCACGAAAAAAATGTCGATGTCAATCTGCCTAGCAATTCGGGCTGCACTGGCAGGGAAAGCGTTATGCGTTGTAGGACTACAAGGCTTGTGTTCGTCAGCCACGTTGTTTTCACGTGGTTGTCATGTCAAGTAGTAGCTTCAATGGCAATAGCTATAGCAGCTTATATATCGACCACTGCACGTCTCACCGCACCTGTTGCAGTCGATAGAGCAAACACAAGCCAGTACGGATGCGGATCCAAACTACCTAAAGCGAATACGTAGCCTCTCGCTTTCATCTGACGGATCACGGATTACTGGCAACGTCACAACAGTGGCCCTTCTATTCACCGCCACATCATTGGGGCCATCTTCGGGCAGCTTATACAACTATGTTGCTTGGTATTGGCTGTGTGTCACGTGTGTGGCGGTTTGGATGTAGGTTTGTAGTGGCTCCTGGTGCCTGATTGGTATGGGATCTGTCGCTTCGCAGTGCTGCCGCTATTCGGGTACTACCGGGTTAGAGCACGTGCTCCAGATCAACGCGCGCACTGGGGTTAAAGGCCGATGAACGAGCCTATTATATATATATATAGTATATATAGAGTATATAGACAGAGAGAGAGAGAGAGAAGAGAGAGTACATAGAGAGAGATAGAGGATATAGAGAGAGAGATATGAGAGACACAGAGAGAGACAGATAGAGTATATATATATATATATACACATATATAGATACATATATATATATATATATATATATATATATATATATATATATATATATCTACAACTACATCTACAACACCACACCCACACTTCTATAAAGCCATAGCTACACGTACTTGCGACCGTGTCCAGGCATAGCGATTCGGCATAATACGAATAATAGTAACATTGGTATACTGCTTATTCCACTATAATGACGGGCAATGTGGGCCTTTTGTTGGGAGGCGGTGGCAGTGGCGATGCAGGCCAGGCAGGACTACCGGAAACACGGTCCCAAGATCTCGTCTGACACCATGATCATCATCATCATCATTAACAACATCATTAACATCATCATCATCATCATCATCGTCATCATCATCATGACGTTACATAACTGGCTCGCGCTAGCATCTCTTCCCGCGCAGATAGAGAACCACACAGCCACCGCTGAACAGGCGATATACGCAAACCGTTGTCAAACATACGTAGATAGACAGACAGATGTCTCGCTTGCTTTGTTTGCCTGGTTCGTCGCTACAACGACTGTTGGAAACGACTGCGGTTACTGCTGTTACTACTACGATCTACGACATTACGAGACTATGTAGAGCTTCTGCTCGAGCCGTTGGACGTCAATATTTTGCGTTACGGCGGCTGCTGCTGCTGCTGCAGAAATCGGTCGAAAAAGAATCGCTCGCCCTGCAAGTCATACGACGACAGCGACGGCCGCCGGACCACGCATGCCTGGCACTAGTCGAAGCAGCCACCGTAAGAGTGAGAACAACCAAGAACAATAGGAGAACTAGCTAGCAATTGTTGCATGTCACGTTCTCATATCGAGCCAGCTCAGTTTGTTCTGGTGACACGAAGTCATTCTATCATGTGAAACCTCATCAACAGGTTCTCTCTACCGCGTTTGTGATGAAGCCGCCACCTCAGCCGCCATAGCCAGGCGGAGGTAGAGGCTTAACGTTAGCAGTTAGGGTGGGCTCGATAGCGCGTGGGACAACTGTGTCGGTAGCCGATGCGGGGGGAAACCGTCTGCACCAGATATCATGCTGTAGAGTGCCTGTCCCCTTTGTGCTATCAATCAATTAATTAGCCCGCTTATGAGAGCTTGTATCCCTCGTGTATACTCGTACTACTTTGATAGTTGTCATGCTGTTGATCTACTACTTGTTTTCGTTTTTTTAGTGATAAATATTCTTTTTTTTGTGATAAATATATGTTACAACCATTTTTCAAGGGAGCCGCTTGCGCTTTGCTTTAATGCGTTGACCTACTACTAAAAATACATTTCGGACTAACCCTCAGCCAAGATTGAACGTTCAGGCAACTATTTTTCACATTGCTTCATAGACGGACGGACCCCCATAAATACAAATGTGGGGCAACGGTGGGGCTCGAACCCGCGCACCTATCTAGTGTCTCCTCCGGTTGCGAGGCGCAGGCGGATTGCCCGACGGGCTCGACCTACTACTACTAGGACTACTACTACCAGTAGTAACTTATCTATTTTATCTGCTATATACCGTTGATAGGCTACTCAATACGAGTTAATAAGTATAATATGATTGCACGTAATAAGGTGTGCTATAGCTCTTTGATACGCATACGCACACACGAATAGGATGTACGCAATGTGTGAACAATAAGCATGTGTGCCTTGTATATATATATATATATATATATATATATATATAAATATATGTGTGAGAACTAAACGGAACCGAGCAAGCATGGCTTAGTGGCAAAGCCTTTGCCTTGCATTCGGGAGAACTGGGTTCGAGACCCAGACCGACCACTCTTAAATTGGTTTGCATGGTTTCCAATTTAGACAAGGTAAATGCCGGAGTGGATTAAAAATTAGCCATGACATAAAAACCCGTACAAGGTCATTAGTCTCACGGAAAATCAAATAAAAAAAAGATTAGTTCCTAACGGCCAGCGACCAGCCTGTGGCGATGCTGGCGAGAAGCAGCCAGTTTCTGTCAGTCACCTGTAGATCGTTCGATTGCGACCAGACCTTGTGGGGCACGGTTGTGAACATGCCGACTAAACGTCGTGTCATGTTTGCCGATTGAATTCGCCGACACTTTACCGCTCCGGGTCGCTGCTGGTGCTGCTGCTATTCCCGGTAGTTCTGCATCTGCTACTGCAGCAGCAGCAGAAATGCCTGCCGGAACAAAGACCGGTTTGGTTCCTGGCGAGAGCAGTGACAGGACGGTCTGTTTAACTGCATTGTGAGAGGAGATCGACGGAGGCCTGGACTTCGCCATGATCCGCCATGCTCCGAAGAATGACATCGTCGCTCGGTGCCTACAGTACCGCCACCACCACTAAACAATGGGTCGATTAATGAAAGGCCTGCAACACAGGTTTAACTAATCATCGGATCTACGAACTGATGTATCCAACGCCACCAACGCCGGAAGCACAGGCCGCCTGCCAGGACCGGAACCCGTTAATGCTACATCCGCATAAATGCAGCAGCAACAACAACAAAAACAACATAACTCAAAACAACAACACTAACACATGTTGTTGGTGCTACATGGTAACGCCAACAACAGCAGCAACAACAACAACAACATTTTTGTTTCATTATTAACACTCAAACTGGGTAAATGTATTTATGTTACATCAAAATGTTTCGAGACACCAACAATCTAGCGTTTTGCTAGTTCTGCTATAGACCTCACCACCAGGCATACCGCGGCGTAGTATCGATCACATTTGCTCCAGCATTGTTTGCATTGACATTTATCCTGTGGTTCATGAAAACCCTCCGCGTTGCACAGAACGTGCTGAAATCCGTGAGCTGCAAAGGCCGTAGTTAGATGTCGATCTTTTACCCCGATACCCCTCCATTCAGTGCTCGTCATTGCTGCTGTTCCATAAATACCTATGTCCACCTCACTAATTTTGGTTTCCCAGTTCCGCATATAAACTTCAAAGGCGCACGTTTTCTTCAGATTACATCGTTTTTGTAGGTCTTCCGTCAGCAGCGGGTCACCCTCCAAGACGTGAGCAATTATATTTCTGCATGTTTTCGAAAACGCAAAAACCCTCTTTAAAAAGAAAAACCTCACTCCATCAATTAAGCGCAATTCGCCTATTCCCAACTTATCCCATATTAGTGGAATGCCGTATGTGGCTATGGGTGCTATCTGTATCCCGAAAATAGCAATTGCTGCATGAACTGAAAGCATATGTGGCCAGCTGCGATGGTGGCCTTACTGACCCTCCCCTGAATGTGTGATCGAAATCTGTTATCGTTTGTTGATAAGGTTATGTCTAAGTATGTAAATTTGTTTACAAATTTAATTTCTGTACCCCTGATTTGGATCACGTCACACAACAAGAATTTTAACTTTTCACACAGCTAAGCTTGTTCTGTGGCTACCTGGAGGCACCTCTGAGTATAGGTTTATTGACGATGTAAACGAGGTGTCAACGCTTATAGCCCCAAACATCAAACGCTCGTACATTTGAACCACTTAATTTAATATTAATCATATTAATACTTTTGTAACATCTCATGCTGACATGCATGTTTATGCTCTCATGTTTCGCATGCTTGGCCTGCCTCAATTGGATATGTGAGAGTAAAATAATAGACACCTGCTACTGTCACCAGCAGGTCTATTGATGGGGAAGCCAGCGTCTCGTACTAAGTCGGGCATTAATTACTTTTCCACTTCGTAACGAACTAGTTGTGTGCAGATTAGGGTCGAGTCATCGGCAGCATAGAATTACGTTTTCAGAAAATAAAATAGTTAAGGCATTGCTTGCTTTGCGCCATATAGCGTTTCTCTCTCTCTCTCCCAGTCTTTAAAAACCTTCTTTTTGAATGAACATGTTTTCGTCTCCCGTTTTCGATTAAGGAACTTGTCTGTGAGCATTCACTATTTGCATCGTCCTCACTATATCTGTATCGTCATTCCAGTTCCTAATTTGAGATTTTTTAGCGACGTTTTGCATCGAAGCATAGCATTCAGGCCCGATTAGAGCCATCATTGAGAAGGGCGGTTAAACGAAAAGAGGATATCATTAAGGAGTGTTCTTATACAGAGGCGGGTACCACTGAAGCCTGCAATTATACAGAAGCAGATCTTACTGAAGTGTGCTTATACGGACGTGCATAGCACTACAAAGATTGTGGTTACTAAAAAGAGGTAAGTACGACGGTATCGTGTGTATACAAAAGCGGATACAACTGAAAAGTGTGGTTATAGGCAAGCGGATTCTATAATAATGGAAACGCTTGCCGAGTAACCGTCGGTTAATTTTGCCTGTCCTGGTTATTTGCAACATCGGGGCAATTTTAGCTGACTTAAATATATATTAAATTCAGTTCAGAGTTCATAAGGATTTCTTCATAATGCTGTATCTTCTTCGAGTTTCCGCGTAGAGAAGTAGTGCAACGATTTTTGCTCCGGTGCTGTGCATTCCACTGTATGGTACACCTTTCCCATCGCGGACGCATATCGCCGTCAGCCTCGTACGAAGGTGATGTGCAAAGGTAAAGTTCGTGCTGGCTCTTCTATCGTACGTATGAAGGGTAGCTGGCTTGGCCACGTCACGCGCAACGCCGTGGTCGTGTGCACTGTAAATACGAGGAGCCCGCCATGGCGACTCCCTTACCGTCTCCGGAGACACAAGCCGTTCAGTTGAACGGGATGGACAATTACTGAACTGTTAAGAAGAGATCACTGCACTGCCTCTCTCGTATAACATGCCGCGAGGAGCTGAGTGTATAATTGTATAATATGTATAATTGTTCATGTTATATGCATACTCAATATAAATGAAATAAATACGATGATGATGTATGGTACACCTTTGCAGGCAGAACCGGCAGGTGCACAACTCATACTTCTCGTGAAAGGCGGCGTTTGAATATGCCAGGTAGTGACAACCATGCACTATATATATATATATATATATATATATATATAAGATCGTAGCTACATTTTAAATGAGGCCTAACTGTTTCGTGCATAGCCGCAATGCATGGTGAATAAAACATGCCCTTCTTGCCCTGTTACAGAGTGCCGCAGTACTACCGATCTAATATCGGCGAAGTGTTTGAATAAAAAACATTGAAATAAATCAACAGTGGTCAGCGCCGAGCCAGTTTTTCTCCAGTGAATCTTGTATAGTTGGTGATTCCATTATTTATTATTTACTGTGACGATCGCCTTTAGCTAACACCCCGTGTCTGGCCGGCCCTCCTTTAAGGGTCCCTTTGTCTTGGTTAACAAGGTTCGCTCAAAAACAATGCCATACTCTGTGTAAGGGAGTGCAAAAGACGAATGACAGCAAAGCGCGCTAAATTAGGCATTATTATAATTGTATGTTCTGTCTAGGTGACATGCCCCACAATATATTTTCGACTGCTTTTACAAGACACCTGTTCACTTAACGGTAGTAAACAAATCTAATATATGACTTTATTCCGACAGTACGTGCTATGTACTATATATCGCATATATAGCACCCTTTACAATGGTAGTACTTATTCCCTGAAACGGTGCCCTATTCTCGTCTATTATAAACGTAACACAATGCTATTGCATCACACATCTAGTATTACCTACGCCTATCAGTATGGATGAATCTATGTACAGAAATATTCGACAGTTCCAGCAAACAGTAAGTACAATAGGGCCACGGTTGCGTTGCTACACTAATAATGCACCCAGTATAAGGCTGGTTCGTTAAACAGCAGTTATAACAACAACAGCAACAACAACAACAGCGGCAGTAGCAACAACAACAGCAGAAGCAACAACAAAAACAGCGAGGCAACAATAAGGCCGATGTTCTGTTGTCAGACAGCTTAGCATACACACGACGCGTCGACACCGTTGCTAACAATGGATGTATGTATGTCTGGCTCCAGCTTGACGTATCAATCTCCTATGGACTCATTCGATATACGACATCGCTGCCAGCTGATCGGCCAGTTGTCGCTCGTCGCGCGTCGGAAAGATTCTCTCTTGTGCGTTACTTTGCAAATACGACGACAGAGGCGGCAGGGCTGGCCGACTGAGACAGAAATACAGATAGGTTAGCAGAGACAGTGTAAGTGTGGGAAATAGAAAAGTAGTTCCAAATCAGACGAGATAGAGGAGAGAAAAACGCGAGCCACCGAAACCAACACTATGAGGGGGGTGATCAGCCGCCCAACTACGAGACGGCACCTACGAAGGGATCTACGTAAGAGCGACGATGACGATAAACGGCGAAGCTCACGACTATCGCGGCGATTGAGGTGTTGATGACGACGACCACTACGGCAACTTCGACTGAAGTGCGTTATGCTAGTATGACCGAAATACGAAAGGCCAAACGAACACATGGCTAGGTATTAAATATCGTACGATAAACACATAGATATAATGGACACGTGGGTACAAACAAACCCCACGTACATACCCCCTGCACACGGGAACAACGGGGCCCACCACAGTGTGCAACAACGGTATATATATATATATATATATATATATATATATATATGGGGATATAGTATAGAGAGATATGGGGAGAGAACGAAAGAGAGGTATAGATTCGTCGATGAAGTTGACGTGTTCGGTGTCATATGTTGTGGAAGGTGACGTTGATTTGCGGTCATATGAACGAGGCACGCTTGGTGTCGGCCTTGTGAGACGGGGCTATGCGTAGACGGGGCAAATGCTGCGTTGCTTGGGAATCTTGTCGACTTTTTCCCGTTGCTTCGCCTAACGTCTGTCTTTCTCTTATATATATATCCACCTAGTTATTTCTACTGCTGTACGGAACAGACACCAGAAGGTTATTCTCTTATTTTTTGGGTGTGGGAATACTGAAAAAGCTGTTACCAACGTCGCTGCAGTGGAACTTCTCGCGTATGCGCGATTGACTCATGACACCTGATAAGTGGCGCAGTTATCTGGCAGTCTAGCTGAAGATCGGGCCAGCTGCAGGTGCAATCGACGATTTCCGACCAATCGAATGTTTAGGCGGTTAGATGCTTTCCTAGTTAATGTACCGTGACCGCCCGATCGCATACATGTGTACGAAAACGCCGAAAAACATCTCATCGTTATTGGCCGACGTCACCTCCGACGGCTCCGGATTAGAATGTCAGGTATGCAAATACGCCACCAGTAACCAACCGCTCAGTGATCCAGCTCAAATGTGAGTGTGTGCCCTAACGAATTGTAGAAGGAAACCAAAAAAAACACCTGAGATAAACGGCCAGCACCTTTATGTATGGGAGTTGACGAGACGATCATGCTAATGTATTCAAAACGGGGTGATTATGGTAACTGTGATATGTCGTCGATGACGACGACTGAAATTACCTTGATCCAATCGCCCCAAACACATTTTTCCTGGACTGTTCGTAGTTATGACCTTCTTAATATAAGCCCCCGCTTAGTAAACGCATGAGGGTTCTTTCGTCCACTTGCTTCTAGAGATCTAATGACTTGGAATAGGAAAGGGCGCTTCCAGTCCGTATGAATCGTTTGTTATCTGAATAGAGGCGAGCTGAGCGAATATGAGGTCATCGTTTTTCTTTTGAAAGTGGGCCTCGGCCACTCACAGATGATATCTGTCATCATTTTCTTTCGACAAATGCCACATCGTCACTCCCACCCACATACAGACACACGCTTCATCCTGTAGCGGGTGTGATGGAAATTTCAATGCTTTCGTCGGAAACATTCGTACTAAGATCAGTACTAGGCACAAAGAGCTCATCCATCTTTAAAGTTTTCACTTGTATCCTAAATTTATTGCTAGATACACTCTAGCTAGTATAGAACCCATTCGCTCTTCTCAGGTTTACCGCCGGGCGTCCGTATTAAGTTCGTCCTCGTTTTTGTTTTTTAATTATTCGCACTCTAGCGATCAAGTGCCAATAGTATGCTAATATTAGCTAAATGACAAAATCGTATCAGTTAATAAGGAAAACAAAGCACATATATACGTTAAGTTGTTAACCAAGTTAATTGAGTTCAAAACGTTTGTCTAAGGAAAACCAGCAAATGTCTAATTTAAATTTTTTTGTATCTCTTATACCCCCATCATAGAAGCGCAGTACATTTTTCCGACCAAGATTTCTGAGCATCTGTACCGTCTGAGTAGAAGCATATATATATATATATATATATATATATAGAGAGAGAGAGAGAGAGAGAGAGAGAGGAAGAGACAGATGATGAACTAGAAAACGTTCGAGGAATGGACGAAAACGTGAATAGAGATTGGACAAGCTTGTGCTCTAGCCTACGGCAGTGCGCCGGGGGTCGTCCACAAAGGTTGTCTGTGTTTTTGCCGTCATGATGACCTAAAGTAGTCGTACTGGTCATCATAACGATTGGTAGCGGCGTCCCCTCGCGTGCCAATAGCTCTATTGCGTTGGAAACACAAACACACATGCTGCCGGCAACACCTTTTCAGAAGCGCATTCTTGAGCGAGAGCCAAAGAATAGAGGGCAAATATATATATATATATATATATATATATATATATATATATATATATATATATATATATATGAGGACAGAGGGAGAGCATTAGAGAATATGCAAACGGTTAGTGCAATCTCCTACAGAGGCCTTGACAGTTTCCTTTCGTGACCAGAAAAATACGAATAGAGAGAGAAGGTTGGCTCGTCAGCTGATTTATGCATGTATATATATATATATATATATATATATGCATATCACAATTCCATCATAAAGAAAGAGAGAGATACCTGCGTCGGACGTCGAGCATATATCAGAAACGTCATTCTCCGAGTAATAAACCATGTTTCACACACATATATATTTATATATATATATATATATATATATATATGCAATCATGTGTATACCCGTGAGTATATATATATATATATATATATATATATACAAACACGTTTGTGTAGAGCCAGTCAGAGGCCGAGAGCCGAAGAGAGATCATTCGGTGGTATGTTGTAGGAACCACCGAGCTAGAAGACTAGATGAAGTCGTATCTAGTCAGAAGGGAAGAATGGAGGGGAGC
The DNA here is from genome assembly GCA_003439945.1 of Dermanyssus gallinae. Taxonomy (NCBI): domain Eukaryota; kingdom Metazoa; phylum Arthropoda; class Arachnida; order Mesostigmata; family Dermanyssidae; genus Dermanyssus; species Dermanyssus gallinae. The sequence continues at coordinate 100,015 of QVRM01006677.1, forward strand.
AGCTATGTGTGCGCACGAGAGAGAGAGAGAAAGAGAGAGAGACAGAGAGAGAAAGAGAGAGAGACAGAGAGAGAACGAGAGAGATGGTAAGGAAAGGAGAGGTTACCACCGGAACCTCAAACAATACCATGGTCATCACCATCACTATCAATATTCACCACCACCATCATCATCATCACTATGATTCATCAGCGTCATCATCATCATCGTCATTAGCGTCAGGAACATCATCATTACCACCGCCAGCACCACCACCACCACCATTATCATCATGATGTCAGCATGGTCCCTCGCGTCGGCCAGTTGGCCGGGGGGGGGAGGGGTGAAGGGGCGCTAACATGCTAAGCGGAATGCCATCCAAACAGCAGCAGCTGCAGCCAGTCGAAAGGCACAATCCACACGCGATCGGGATCGCAGCTAGCTGCTACCAACACTGCACCACACCGAACCAGTCGAACGGCGCACGTCACTCATTAAGCTGGACGGGCGGGCGGGGCGGGATGGGGGGACGGAGGGGGGAGATGGGGTTTGTCGTTCAGCAAACACTTTATGCTACCACGCCACTGATGTTAGTCGTTGTTGTTGCGGTTGTTGTTGCTAATGTGGTTGCTGTTGTTGTTGTTGCTGCTGCAGATGTTGTTGCTGTTGTCGCTGTTGGTGGTGGTGTTGTTGTTGCTGTTGCGGCTGTTGTTGTTGTTGCTGTTGTTGTTGTTGTTGCTGTTGTGGTTGTTGTTGCTGTTGTGGCTGCTGCTGCTGCTGTTGTTGTTGTTGTTGTTGCTACGGATGTTGTCGCTGTTGTCATAGTAGTATTCGTTGTTATTGTTGTTGTTGCTATGGATTTGTGGACGTTTGTTCACCATCAACAGTGGTGATATATGAGAGGGACAGTGGAATATAACTCGTTTAGCTTCGGCCTGGTTTAGCTTTGTTTTTCGCTCTTGTCGTTGTTGTTGTTGTTGTTATTCTCGTCGTATTGTTGTTGTTGTTGTTGTTGCTAGTGTTCTCGTTGTATTGTTGTATGAAAAACACGTGTTGCCACTGCTATTACAGCGGTGGTGATGTTAATGCTGCAGCTGCTGTTGCTGTTGATTCCGTTGTTACTGTAATGTAATAGCCGCAACTGCCAGCGTTTTCGAGAATGTTTTTTTCTGAGATGCGCACAAAATTATTCCAAAAAAAGACCTTTATTTTCTTAGTTCGTCCCTCTCTTTCTGTCTCTGTCTGCCCTTAGGCGCGATGGTGAGACGCTCTTTCTGTGCGGAAGCTGCTGTTGCTTCTGCTGCGGCTGCAATTCGTATTTTTTCATACGTCAAAATTAGACACCCCGCAGCTTTACAAGAATGGAACGTTTTCAGTCATAACTTTTAACACCATCGTTAGGCTCTTGCAAAACTGTTTCAAAGTCGCTATGATACAAGCACCATTTGATTGATGTATACGCATACATATATATATATATATATATGCAAATACATGCATGTAGTTACAACATATGCCTCTATATACATATGTATCGTAACATCGAGACGCCGTCCGATATAAGAATATGCCCCAAGAAAGATCGCTGTAGGAAAAATTCGCTAAAATTTGATAATTAGCATTTTTGGTGTACTGTTTCCAAGTACTCAACAGTTCAAAGCAAACGACGGCCAACTCAAACACCACTCGAGAGCCGGTCTATTGGAGCGTCCCAATAAATTGCAATACGGATAAATTATAGAAGCATTTACATTACGCAGCTGTTACCGCGACTTTGACAATAGCAACCGTTTTTTTTCTGTAATTTGCTGCTGAAATATTCATCTTTCTGAAATATACCTTGTTGGCTATCCTTGTTTCATTAATTAACTCTCTCTCTCTCTGTCTCTCCTCTCTCTCTCACATACGTACATACATGCTCTCTTTCTCTTCCCCAATTTTTTACCTTTGTTGACATCTTAACATGAGACCATTTTAGTGTACAATAATACACCTACCGAAATGAGATCGTGAAAAAAACGAGGTTTTTCGGCCTCTGGCATGCCCCTGGTATGAAGTCAAACTCAGGCGAGCCGTCCACCATAGCCAGCCGACTATCTTGAGGCGTAAACTAGTTAAATGATTTTTCGAAATCCGCGCACCAGTGAAGTCCCGAGCATAACCGTGCAACTAAATATACACGTTCATAATACAGAATACGAACACAGGGAACAGGAAGCAGCAAAACTGCATACAATTAATGCAAACTGGCCACACGGTATTACCCTATTCTTCACACCAAAGGTAATTATGGCATAATCCCATATTTGCAATACAATCAGCACCATTTATGAAACAACAGCGTTGGATAACCAAACGTACAGAAGTGCCCCCAGACTGAGCTTATTATTCGCCCATAGTAGCATATGATGATGATGACGAGAGCCACATCACAACGACATCTTACCTCACTCACTGCGTAGCAGAGATTCAGCAAGCCATTTATTTAATTCGCGCGCAAAGAGGCTTTGAAAGGTTAGCGTCTGTTTTGGTGGCGTATAGATCCCAAAATAGACGGTAGGTGACACGCAAGCAATTTGAATGACTATAATTTTTCATAATAAACAAAAGGCACAATGAAATGTGGTGACAAACGCGTCTCGATGATCTACTTGCAGTGATAGTACGAGCGGAACTGAGAGCAAGTCAGAGGGGAAAGTCCCACGCGAGATCTCAAATGCAAACAGAGCGACTCTCAGCGCATACAAATTGTCCAACCAAGAATGGAGGTTGTGTGAGAAAAAAATGTTACCGATTGATTCGCTTCGTTTTCTAGAAAACATAGCACGGAGCGTATCGTTCTGCATGATATGTTTACCCTGAGAGAGAAAGAGAGAGAGAGTTCGTATCGTTCTGCATGATATGTTTACCCTGAGAGAGAAAGAGAGAGAGAGTTCGTATAAACATGATTATTGATTATCATTATTTATTGTTCACTTGAATGTGTACTAATATTAGTCACACTTAATAACTAATAGTTGCATACGTGTGACGTATGAATGTCTACTTGACCTTCTTCCTGACTAGCTCAGCCTATGACGCCGACAATGAATATACGGATAGCTAAATAGAGCATCTGCCTCAAAAACGGCGTCTTGTGCCGTTTATCTATCTATAACACCTCTTATGATCTCTTGAATGCGTTAAGCTAGATCTTTGAGGAACAAGTCAGTGTCTTGACTGACAAGTCCTAGGGTATAAATAGCGATAATAAAAATAATAATAATAATAATAATAATAATAATAATAATAATAGCGCGTAGTCAAATTGATCGTAATGGTCCACCGTAATTACTGCATGTAGGACACTATGCCAACACAGTTGTTAACTAACTACATTCTTGTTGACCCGTCTTTCTTCGACCTGCTCTAAAGTTGTGTTTCATTTTACGATTCGGTTGTAACAACGATACGGGAGTTCTCGGAGTATTAGCTGCAAGTAAACACTAAGAGCGGCTGTGACTAGGCTCTATCTAGAAGTCTGTGGAGAGCAAGACACGCATCATCATTTGGACTTTATCAAGCTCGATCCGGCTAGACGTCGAAGGCCGCCGAATAAAACCTGAACAAAGATCTTTGTAATAGGCACAGTACTAGTGATAACAGCAGCAACAGCAACAACGCCGGTAGAATTAATACGTCAGTGTTAGTAGAACTACTCGACTAATGCGATGATTTACGACGTAAAATACCAAAAACGAATGTCACTACATTTGGTGCAGGGTTTTGCAACTAGTGAAATATGCAATACGTAACGACAGTGCGTGCGGAATGCGTTACAATTTCTGCGACCAGTGTACTAATTGTTGCTGTTAATTAAATCTTACTAGCATAGAGCGAATGGCGGCCCCTCCCATGGTCTCCAACGAATATGGACCTTTGTTCAGTTTGAAATTCAGTTTAAAAATAGAATATAAATAAATTGCCTTAGAGGTGAGACATGTACTACACTCCATGTATGCATGCGTACGTAAGTATGTTTATATGAATACATTCATGTACGTCTAGTTAGTCTATAACTATGAAATGCACTTACAAAAAAAAACAGCGAGAGGGAGGCCTGACGAGGACACTGTAGCGAGTATATATACCGCTTAAACATGTTGGGCATCATTCAGCAAAGGGAAGCCGTACGTCGCGTAGAACATAAAGCACTGCCGATGCTTACTTACAATGCTAACAAAACATTACAACTTCTGAAATATTCGTGTTTCTGTGGTGGGTGTGAGGTCAAACAGCGCGCGTTTCCCCGGGCATTCTGGGCTCATAATAGGCAAAGTCTGCTGTTATGCAACCCAGCAAGGTTCCATTCGATCGCGTGCTTTGTCTTGTGAGTATATATACGTATATATATATATAATTCAGCATTTATTTTACCACAAACTTGGTAGACAATATTGTGGTGGTATATACATATATATATATATATATATATATATATATATATATAAAGTGCTTTAGTGGCTCGTGGAGAGGCAGGTTAGTCGGGCGGACAGGCCGACAGAAGCAAGTGCCGTCAAGAGCGAAGATGCTGACAACGCCGGACGGCAAAGAATAATTCGGAGGCAGCTGACGCAAATGGCGGCCGAGCTATCAGCGGAATCAGCGTGGCCGGGAACGAATCATATTATTGTGTATTGACCCGCAGCTCCTTATGAATAATACAGTGGGCCTGCCATTTCTCTGTCGTCTGGCGGCAACCCCCCCCCCAAGAACGCCCCACGTAACCACGCTCCCTACGACGCCCCACGTAACCACGCCCCCTACGACGCTTTACGTAGTCACGCGCCCGCGCCGCCGCCCCCGCCGTTCGCCTCTGTCGCCTGCTCTTCCATTTTGTTCCGTATTTTGCATTTAGTGCTGCTACGTAAAGTCTCGTGTCGTCAAAATGATGACCAAACATTGATTCCCCCCCCTCCTCCCCAAACACACCCCCAACTCCGGCGGTCATCCCGAGTAATATGTAACAGCGTCTTTCGCCACGGGCGCGCCTATACTTATAGATGGTTTGCTATGAATCCATCTTGATCGCCACGCTTCAGCAAATCTCCATTCTATGCACACGATGTCATTCGATATAACGTACGAAGTGCGTGGAGTATACGATAGTAATCTCAACGAATATGCATACATAAAGCCTCCATTGTTTAGAAACGAGTGTGTTAGAATTTTGCTAAAAGAAGTCAGCACCCGCGGGCGCATCGAACAAGCTTCGTTTCGTTCAAAAAGCGTTATGAATCACATATTATAAGGGAGGTTTCGGGATGGTGTGATGCATGTGCGTCATGCATTCACGAAACCTTCTATATGAAAATATAAGTAGTCCTAGGTAAGGTACTAGTATTTCGATTTAAAAAAAATTGTATTCAGATTACTTCCATGGCGCATTCAATAGCGACCTACTCAGGGTTGTCCGCAAATATGTGCCCGACCTTTATCATCACGCAGAACATGCCTACATACAAGAAATGTTTGACGCTGCTATTACTTGAATTCTCCATTACATCAGAATACCAATACAATCCCCTAGGCCCACCTTTATTTTGTTTTGTCTTCTAAGAGGTTAGTCGGCTTCCTGGAGTGTGTGGCGCGTTCTTTAAGTATCTGGCACTTGGCCGAGGCGGCATAGTTCTGAGACAATTTAATCATTTTGTGAGTGCTCAAAGCTAGCCACAAAAGACCAACAATCCAAATAATTTTTCCACCAGCGTCTGTCAATCGAAGTACGGTGCGCAAACCCCGCTTCGCTACTGGCCATTTTATGCAGGCGGTCAACTTGACTTATAATCGTTACGAGTAATAATACTTTTAAAATTTCAATAGATACAATTATAAGCAAATGGTTGAAGGAATTATACCCTGTTATATATATATATATAGGACCGACATAGCCCGCCGGCAAATTGATTTGTCCATGTTGTCTGTTATCACAATGTGTCACATAACATATATATATATATATATATTTATATATATATATATATATATATATAGAAAGAGAGAGAGAGAGAGATTATGATGATTATAGACTCTTAATGCAAATTCTCGAATTCATACATCAATTTTATCCATACGGTGTCAATTCAGCCAATCATATGCATAGCACTACTTGTATAGCCTCTGAACAACTCTCACTTAATGAGAACATTGCATCTAAATGTTATGTTTTAAAATGCAACAAAAGGTGACTCAGGTGGTCTTTAAAACCCTCAAAGCGTTAAAAGTTTTCTTCTCTCAGAGAATTTCAACGGAAGATGATAATCTGAAAGGCCAATGTCAGTACTATAAAGTGGGTGCGGTAAAACGAGTACAAACATTAGCTATTACGGCAGATTGCCACAGATGTATGCATGCGGACGGGCTCATGGAATATGAATAATCCTCTACAACTGCAAGAGACGCTTCAAAACGGACAGAGCTTTTTACTGTTAATTGTTTCGTTGCTCTGCAAGAGAAAATAGTGCACCATGTCCCTCCAATGCCACATATCATGAGGGCCTGCTTTTGTTGTTGGGCCTGCTACGTTCGTTCGACGTTGCACAAAATACGTTGTTTTAGACGATTCACTCGTCTTTGGTGAGCAAGTTGTTCAAAGAAGGTTGCTCTTTATCTTCTTCAAGAGCGAGAAGCGCAAGTGTTTAAAGCAACCTGTCCACTAAAACTTTTCGGACTGACCGTTAGCCAAGATTTAAGGTCCTTGGGTTGGCTTTCACATTAGCTTCATAGACGGACCCCCATAAATACAAATGTGTAACAGTGGGGCTCGAACCCGCGCATCTATGTGTCTCCTCCGGTCGCGAGGCGCAGGCGAATGCACCCCACACGCCACCGGACTTGACAAAGGCTGTTCACAATGCTGTTGCTTTCGGTGAACCTCTTTGGCACCCCATACATCGACACGACGTCTCACGTACGCACAATAAGTTAGCTGCGAGTGAACGGATTCATGTGACACATTTACCATGTGTGCGGTCTCGTCGAGTGGTGTCAAATACGTATCACAGGCCACTTGAGCGGATATACTTGATCCGTATATAGAACCGGCAGTAGGGAGGGGAAGATATCGGCAAGTCGGCAGTTAAATGTCTCTACCTGAAGTCTAGATCAGCTGCCAAACCAGGTGTAATTTATTATGCACTAGAAAGTTATTGTTTGCTATATAACATTCACGTAGTTTTGAGATTTGAGACATGGTTTAATGAAAAACATACGTTATGCTGGTGTCGGTTTTGGCAAGAAATATAGGGTGTTTCGCAATCATAGAGGTTCGCGTGGCGGAGGCGTCTGTGTACTCGTCACAAACTCGATAGGTGTCGTAGGCGCAGAAATTAGCTTGCCGGGTGAATACATTTTTGTTGACTCAGTCTCCGAACAAGACGGCTTTCGTCACGACTGCTGCTATGCATATCCCTCGGGGTACAGGTCTCTGAGGGTGAAACGCCTCAACGATATTTGTGCTATTATAAACATCTGCTGTCAAATAGCCTGTCCTGTTAAATTGGTCAGTGACTTCAACATCCCGAAAATGAACGGGCAATCTCAAATTAACTCGCCGCTCTCATTGCGAGTCATCTTGGTGGTGTTAACTGAGCTAACTTTTTGTGGACTGTCCGAATGTAAATGTCATATACAACAAAATTGCTGACTAATGTTGATTTTTATTGAACTTGTTTACTCCGCCGGCTGTGTATTCTCATTAAGGACATTATGTCTTACAAAAAAATAAAGTCGTGTAGAACTGCACCCCCATTTCTTGAACATAAGCTAATGAAAATGACTAGAAGACTTCGTATTTTGTCAGAGTTCAGACTGTACACTAGGAACTTTCGCTCGCTTTTTCACTACGCCAACATTGACTAAGGGGTACTGGAGTTATTTCGATGTCATATTTTGTCGTACGGAGACCGCTACTGATTCACAAAAACTGAGCTTCTTGCTGAACATTTTTCGATCTTGGCCCGTGCGTCCGGTTGAAAGATTTTAGTGCCAAATAATCCACGCAACATTTGACACCAAGGTGGCTTCGTTATCTTTTCTGAGTATGCAATCTATTCACTTTTTTCCGGTCCTAAACCAAAAACTAGCCTCACGCCTGAAAACATTGGTCTCTCTTATACACGTGATCTGGGCGTATACATTACGCCTGATCTTAAATATAGCCTTTACATTACCAATGTTGTGGAAGCATTATTGCTTCTTGTTAATACCATCTTTCGTTGCTTCATTCTAAAACCATCGCATGTACTATTTTGGCAAGCATAGTACATATGAGAGTCGAAATATATATAAATACGATATTTATAAAAGCAAATGTGCCGAACGTGCACATTCGCCTATATAAATATCGTGTTTTCCCTAAACTTACATATTGGTCTCCTATTAGGGAGCCATCTCCATCTGACCAAATACATAAAGTTGAGTTAGAAGGCGTCCAAGACACTTTTATGAGGCGCCTGCGGATCAGGTGCTCTCTAAACGTGTCAGCTGATGTTGTTTCTACCATGGACTCACTTTTCGAGCAAGGCAACATATCTACTCTACGACAACTAAAATTCATTTTCTCAAGGAGGTTGTTTTGATTCTAGACTATCCTCCGTTTCCAGCGGGCTTGGAACTCACCGTGATATCTAGGGTTTTCCCAACAGTCCTCGTGGCAACATGGCCGCTGACTGTTAGCTGTGTGATAATCGATAATAAACCTATCATCTATTTTCAACGAGAATCGCTCAAAGAAAGTTTAATGAACAACAGGGATCGAACTGGCGACATGCTGGTAGAGGACAACATATGACTAGCGCACTAGTCTCCTAGACCACGCCGCCACATTTAACTGACCACGTCAATTAAAAACATGCTAGAATACTTTCTTAATATACGCCAATAACCTAAGGAAGGAGCCAGCGATTCCTCACTCCAAAAGCCGCGGCTAGTTATGAGTTCGTAAATAACTCATATTTACGAACCCCGCCAAGCAAACTCTACGTTTGCTTGGCGGATGGTCAAATGGGCGCTTGCACATTCAAACCGTACCCGCTTATTTGGCGATTATTCACGTTCTTGTATACTAAAGGCAATGCATATATAGCCATAATGAATTGTAGCAGGCACTACTTTTATGTGCTAATTATAAAGGTTAGTTGCAACACGAGTGCACGTGTGTTACGCGTACATTCTACGCCGAACGTGCACTATACGTAGAACGGGATGGCGCGTTACGACGTCAACAAAGTAAGCAAGCAAGCAAGCTCTCGATGTACGACGCCATCGAGGTGGGGGTGCCGCCATGAAACGCAGGGCATCTTGGTTCATCTACAATAGTTCTGTTCGGAAGGCGACCTCGGCGCACCTCAACGTCGACGTCTCCATGGCGTTCGTACGACAAGGCTTCCGACGGCGATGGTTGCGACGAGGACGAGGCTCCGGTAAGCTAGTGCACGGCCGCCCCTGTCCACAAAGAAGGGACACGTAGCTGTACAGGCTACAGGCGGCTCAAAGGGCGGCTGCCGTTACAGTCCGTGGGCTGCTGCTGCTGTCCGATGGCACTCATGATCGTTCCATTATTCAGGATTACAGTAAATAAGAGGAGGAAGGAGGATTAGGGCAGCAAGGGCAGCAAAAGCCCCCCCCCCCTACTTGGGCTATGGAACAAGGCCCAGGAGCTCGCCAGGCCAACGGACGTTGACTGACCCGTTGGTCGTCCCACCGACCCGACAACTGTTGCCGCCGTTGCCGGATAACGGCACTGAGGCGCGGCCTGAAGGCCTGAAGCGAGCTACGCCTGATGCTGCTGCCTGATGGCGTCGGTGTAGGACGCTTGGGTGCCCCGTTTTTTGCCACGTTGTCGTCGTCCTCGCCCCTCCCCCTTTAACGTCGCGCCCATCTTGGAATCGTCCGTCCTGGCCATGCGCACAGTTGAGCGGGCCCCGGCAATGCTAACATCACTACTACTACTACTACTACTAAAAATACTGCTGCGACTGCGTCTACATCTTCTACAAAGGCTACTGCTGCCTGCACTATTACCATGCCTGCAATAGCTACTCTTAGCTGACGCACGCAGATGGAAAAGTGAGTGCACAGGTAACTCATAATAGGGGACGGAAATGGCCCACGGCTTCCTCCTGTGAAAAACGAGTGTGCTCTGCGCTCATATAAGCATGTTTATGCGTATATATATATATATATATATATATATATATATATATATACATTTTATTGGGTGTGTGAAAATAGTAAGAGATCTTTAAAGTAACAAAAATAAGCGTCTAAAAATTTGTATGTTTTTATTGTAATACAAATGTCTACTAATAAAATCGAATATTGGTGGGCTTGTAATTTGTTGGTGTTTACAAGCTTTAAATAGAGCATCTAATATTTAAGCACTTTTTCACCTAAATCTGGCTCGGTTACATTAAGCACGCTTCACTGTTGTTCTTACGTTTTCTGATGGTCGTCACCTTATTAGCGTACACTTTACTCTTGGAAAAAAAACCCTTCTGGAAAAGTCTAACAGGGTTAAATCGCAAGGTGTTCAAGATCAGTGAATGCCCACATCATGGGAGGTTTTTTATCTGGACTACATCATCCTTGAAAACTCAATTGTCTTGCCAGTTGTGCGGCTTGTAGCACCAACCTGTTGGAATCGGAGTTCACTCGCATTGATTCCGTGAAAATTTGGCCACAGACAATTAAAGATCATGCAATCAAACGATATGATCGCTTTTCATTTACCGTGAAGTGAAACAAAGAGGGTCTAATGATTCTTTGGAATGGAGGCTGTATTAAACTGTCGCATATGGTACATGTAATGGTGAAGGTTCTTGATTGCCTAGATTCGACATTTTTGTTTGTTCACACTTTCCATCAGATAGAAACAGACTTTGTCGGAAAAGATCATTTTCGTACAAAAATCGGCGTCACGCTGCATAATCATTTTCTTCACAAAATCGGCGTCACGCTGCATAATAAAATTGCGTTTCTGCGTCAGCGACTCTTTGTCTAGATACATAGCTACATCCGACCTCAAAACTGACCAAATCGAGATGCTCGAACAAGCCAGTTGTTGGGCACGTCGCCAAACTGATATTTCCAGATATTGTTTCACATTATCGACCCCAGTGGAGATATTTTCAGCCAAATAAGCGCTCCGTAATCTCCGTAGTCTTCTATGGCCTGACATATCACGGACTGAACCTGTTTTGTGAAACTCTTGCTTAAGTTCACTTCATTGCTTTCCCTTGAGTAACTTGGATTTTTTGCAACCCTACCCCCCGGTCTGTTTACGTATAGAGCAGAGCTATGCACAGGGTCTTTTGAAGAATACGCGGATATTCTATATATATATATATACTTGATACGTCAAAAAGCAAGTTAACTTACGGGCATAATGTCGTAGCATCGTTTCCCGTGAAGTCCTGTGTGTGTTGCTGGATGATCTGGAAGATGCGATCTCGACATTGTTGTGCAGCTGTGCTGCGGCAGGACTGTGCCTCAATCCGGCCTGCGCCGAAAACCAGGAACACTGCAATGGCATACCACACAAACGCTTGATATTTAGTGGCTTATTACTATTGTGAAACCAAAACATAATTCCCTGGTTAAACAAATCACAATGAGAACTGTAAAAGCATCGTTTCGTTACTTCGATTAAACATTGAGCATCATGAGCGTCTCCAGCTTCGGCTAATTGTAATTGCCTATTTGTGAATAACTGACTGTTTGCTTTTGAATTGCCCTGGAATTGCAGTGATTGCATAATGTTGTGAGTCTAAGCTTGGTGCGAGCCAATTCTGTCCAAGTCTAGTTGTGTGAAAGTTCGAGTGCTGAGTAAGCATCCACATAAAAATATATAAGACACGTAATCTAAATGGCTCTTTAACTCCAGCAAACTATAAAGAAACATATGAGAAATAAGACCGTACCACCCGGATTTTACAAAACTCCGGCAAAGCAGTACTGTACCTGGCGAATGTCTCATCAAAAAAGACTGCTGGTTATCGCACGCCGAGCACAAAATGCATGTGAAAATACTGCGATAAATATGTTCAGAGGACATCCTGATTAAAATACAAGCTATACGTGTTGATATATTTAAACTTATTGCCTCAAATGTGTAAATTAGGAGACGTCTGTTTAAATATATGTAGAAAATATTGTGATGATTTATTAATCATTTACAATACGTTTGCACACTCGGCAGTGCTCGCCTTAATAAAAATGGTGGTACAAAGGTGTCACGTGAAGTTAAGAGTCAGTTGTCCGTGTCCTTGCTTGATGGTAGCCCCCGCTCTTATGAACCCGGTGCGAGCGATATATCCTCAAGGTTCCTTGCAAAGTTAAAACGGTGAGATCCATAAGATTCTTCTTCTTATATATATATATAAATATACTATGTAGAGACACACAACGCAATCAGCAACGGTTCTGGCCAGAACGATCTTGCGAGATCTGGCGATGACTGAGGGGCGGAATTGTATAAAGGGACGATCCGAACGGACTTGCGGGGGGATATCCTCCAGGGACTGCTGCAACAAGGCTGGAAGGCCGCAGACAAGACGAAATAGACCAGGCGCTGATGACAGATGTCCGAGCGGCTGAGACCTGACGGGCTCACGGGGACCTGACCCATCTCACGCAGGTGTTGACATGCCGGCCAGGCCACAAGTGCTGCCAGGAGTATGTACGAAGGATTGTGAAAGCATCCGGCGCAGACTTTGTACAACTGGCAAATGAGAGCTTTAACGTGGGGCACCATATATCATAGCGTTGCCTTCTGAGTCATATGAGGGAAGGAGAGCCAACTCGAAGGCAAAACTGAGACTCAGAAAGTTAACGTGTTTATGCTGAAGAACGAGCAGATCAGAGAATTTGCTGTATTGTGGTTATGTAGAATAGAGAGGGGCAGGATAAACAGGCGGACTTTTCTCATAGATTTTTTTACGGTCGGCCTCCGTTATTTTTCTGTCTTTATATATATAAATATATATCTGGCCATAATAAACGAATGCTGAGCGCGTCAGACTGACTCTTGTCTTAACTCAGTTTAATCGTCTGATGGCAGCTACGCTGGTTTGTAACGCCAGTGTCCATGGGAATGAAGCGACATAGTGTGATAGCGCTCCATTTAGTGGCAAGCGTATGAAGGACATTGTAAACGATGCATAGCATACTAAAGTCTGCAAAAAGTTTTTTTATAGGCATGATACAAATCTCCTTGGCCGGTGGTTGTGCGACACAACGCGGACCAAAGCCCACTGCAGCTAGCCGGTAAACCATTAGAAAAGCGCTGAAAAGCATCGCAATTGATGTTCGTGATGAGGTGATTGCTCGTGACTCGTGAAAACATCGAACAGCAGTATAGTACTGGTCAAAAGAAAGTATCTCAGCGCAGAGGCCTACAAAATACGACAAGTTCATAATCTTACGCACAAGCAAAATGAGGTGCGGTCTATAAGAAGTAACGTCCTCGTTGCCCGTCACGCTTGTAACGAGCTTCCAATTATCGTTTTGTCTGCTGAGAAGATTTTAGTGTTGAACGGTCTGTGAATAGTTACTGCAAAAAAATTGGATATGGCTGCGGGATCTAACGACGTGCGACAGCAACGTCGAGCCAGAAGCGTGCCAACATCACTAATCATGTGAGCATCACTAATTATAGGTCAGTGATGGGCGCACGGGCTCGTTTTCATCGCTGCAATCAAACAAAGGCTCAGGCCTGGCTCAGGGCTCACGCAACGGGTTTTTTCACTTGTGACGAATGACTACAGTACCCGCCAGATTTGGACCCGCCTCAATATTCCCTGTGGGCCATTTTGGACACCAATGTTTGCATCTGATACTCAAGATCCACGTTTCGTAGGTACGTACGCACGCCGTGTGCTGAACGGCGTATACGTAACCCGGTGTAGTGCGTTGACTTTTGCCATATCAAAAAACGTGTTCGGGCTGACTCTCAGTCAGCAGTTAACGTGCACACGGAAAACACAAGAATTGCTTTTGCCTTCTTGTCCCCGAATACAACAGTGTGCAACGGCGGGGATCGAACCCGTGCTGCACCTACGTGTCTCCTCTGGTCGCTAAGGCGCACGCGAATGCACCCACCACCGGGCTCGACGACTTGCCCTATTTACAATATAATAGTTGCAAGTACTCGCGTTACTCAGGGGAGTGCTTACCTCCTCACAAAGTCAGGATAGCCAAATCGGCACGCTAATCGAAATGTTAGCTGACAGAGCTGACAGCAGGTATTGTGCGCGTGCGTATTGTCGCCGGACGGGACTACATGACGACAGCAACGACATTCCACGAGTATGGGCCGAAAAATCTCAGCTTGGCGGTGGTTGTATGCTGCATGCAAAGTACGCTGCATGCATGCGAAAGCAACCCGTTGTGTACGAGTGACCGTTTCTCTTGGCGGCGACAGAACGAACCGAAACCAAATGACCACGCATACGAGTGAGGTCGCTGCTGTCTGAGTCGCTGCTGTCTTGTTGTTGTTTTCATTGGTCGTCGTCGTCGTCGTCGTTGTTGTCGTCGTCGTCGCTGTCATCCTGGTCGTGAGCAACAGACCCCAAAGTATCCTCCTGAATGGGTCATGACCGCCGCTTGGGCCCGTCCGACAACGCCTGGCCGGCGAGTGGGGTAACTGCGGGATTTAGGCTAAGCCTAGTCAAATATGCGTTGGCGATCTGCTACGAACGTCGAGAGAGTGAAGCGACCAAGAATGTGAGAAACACAGCCAGAGAGAGAGCGAGAGAGAAGATAAAAAGAGAGAGAGGGGGGGGAGAGAGAAAGAGATTACGACTGAATTCCAACAAGCTCATGGAAAGTCTAAGAGTTACAACGCCTGATCCGCGGGTGGCAGCATAATGTCGTAAGATTTTTGTTGGTAACTTCTTGCGTTTGCCTCAAGCTCGTCTATGTGCGGACACGGACGGGGCGGGGGCGGGGGGGGGGGGAGTAAAACAACAAATATTCGAGTGTCTGAAACAATACAAACAGTAATAACAAACCGCAGGCAGGAGAGCTTTGTCCAATGAGCACACATTGCCGCCGGCAGGGGCTGCAGGGGTTACATTTAGCGAGAAACTTGACTTTTTTTGCTCCCTCTTGAGATAGAGCTAGAGAGAGAGGGGGGGGGAAGAGTAGGCGTGCTGACTTTTTATGAAGCACGGAATTATTTGCAGGTACGCGCCGGCCTATTTGAAATCAGCTAATTGCCTTTACCCTGCAGTTTGTCGTAGCATTTGTATGTGCGTATGCACATATAGATAAACACAACATTTGCTTACACACAGTTTAGAGAGCGTAGCAGTATATATATATATATATATATATATATATATATACACAGAGTTATACCCTCTGATCTTACGCGTACTTTATCGTCTCTTTTTAAGCTTTTTGATATTAAATATAAACCGTTTACGCTGATGGTGGCGATTTCCAATGCCGGGTCAATGGCGCATACAATTCCATGTCGGAATGTCCGTATCTAATTCGTTGAACGCCCTCTTAATATCAGCAGTGAGCAAGTATACGTTAGCATGCCACGCGCAATCACGCCCTGCGCATAGTAGTCCAAAGAATTCTAAGCGGGCCTGTTTGACAAGAAGAAAGAAGACGACTTATTGTTGCCTGCTTACCCATAGAATTTAAACAGAGTGCCCATAAATACTAATAATTATAATATAGATAACTAGTGCGACAAGTAGGTATGAAACACAAATGTTCTGTAAAGAGCGTATGTTTGAAAAATTATAAACTGGACTGAACAGAACTAAGACAAAAGAGCAAACGGCCTCGAGCAAGTCTGTTGGTTTTAGCGGCCTCAGAGCATATTTGCCTAACTCGTGTGACCCAGAAACTGTGCCTGAGGTCCTCTAGAATAAGTCTGCACATAGTCGTTATAACCATGTTAAATTCACGCGCAAGGGTTGATACATCGAGATCGCTTGACTCTCCGAAATTCGTAGTTGAACCGTATCGATCAGTACTTGAATCTTTGCTATGCGCACTGTGTCGTGAGACCTTTCTTGTTTCTCTGTTACTTCTGCAACAGTGTGGTATTTGCTCAGATTTCAAGGATAACGCATTACTTCCTGCCATGGTTAACACGTATTCGTGTTGTACTGAACATGAGCTTTCACCTGCTGTGCATCAACCGGGTGCGTGCGTTCCTGACACGACGAAGGTTCGAATAAAAACGCGCCAGTTTAAACCGGCATGATATATATATATATATATATATATATATATACTCAAATCAAAGATACTCGCTACGGAAAGTTGTCAGTGTAGTGGTGCGCTGTTCGATCAAATGCAGTTTCTATGCGCAAAACGAGGAACGTGTTGCTGTTCACAAGGTGCACATCTGTTTCGCTTCCCATAGCGGCCGATCGTTCCAGTTTCGATACGAGTCGCTCCTGATCAAACCTGCAAGAACACATTCTATGCAACAGCGTGGCGCCGGCCGACGACCACGACAGGCGAGATTGCAAGTAAGATTTAAGGCGTAACTAGCGCTTCGGGTTCGAAGGAAATGACCACATTATCCCATCCAATGTCCCTCCCGCGTGCGCTCCCTCTATCTGCCCTTTAATGGCCTAGCTCATACCATAGCCATTGTCTGGTGCTTAGGGCTGCGTGCAGTATTGCCTAGCAGAAGAAGCGAGTGCGAGCCGCTGCTACGGCTGCAGGGGCGGCAATGGCTGGTGGTATGTACCGTCGCTAGCAACGTTTAACACTGGCGACGCGAATGCAACCCGCTCTGAGCTCTGCACGACCCCTTTTTCTCCTCCTTCTGATTGGGGTTGAATCCTTAACAACAACAACAACAACAACAACGGAAGCGACGACCGATGTGAGGTGAAGTAACGGTAAGGTGCATCCCTTTTAAGGCTGTTGACTCCGAAATGAAACAGAAAAAGAACGAGATCGAACGAGCAAGACAGAGAGACAAAGGAAAAACGTATTGTAGAACGTCTTCCGCTTCCCCATCGGCCAAGTTGCGTTAGAGAACTTTGGGCCTTAGCAAAGGGGGGGGGGGGCAAGAAGCGAAGCTGAAGATGCCAGTCGACCGGACAAAAACGACATCACGGGTGGGCGAAATGGCTGTAGCCGGTCATCATCGTCGTCGTTGTCGTCGTTGGTGGCCTGGCCAGGCCAGAGGAGTAGCCTACGAGAAACAAAGAATGCTGCCGCACTTTAAGTAGTGGCAATCTGGCAAATGAAGCAAAAAGCGAGGAGGCCGCGAGCAGGCACAGGAGTAGTGAGTAGAAGTGGAAGCGTACGACGTCAGACCGAGGGAAAGACGTCTCAGATGGTGGGTTACCACTTCGGCGGGCGTCCTGAAGAAGTCCTTGGACGTGACCGGCATACTCGAATGCTCGAGGCTCGAGCGTCCTGGTCTCGCGTCCTGGTTGGCTGACGTCGGGCAGCCGGCGCCCGTCTGTCTGTCTGCCTGACTTTCCTTCCGTACGTTCGTATGTACGTAAACGACATGCGCACGTAGGACAGCGTCCAAGCGGCAAAATAGTGTTGGCGGTAACGGCGTCGGCTGCGGGAATCGTTGCAGGACAAGAGCAGTCGGTGGTCGCTCGGATACGCTGGAGGCGACAGGCAACGTCGAGGTGGCGCAAAGCTCCATGAGGTAGTGGGACCTAAGAAGATCTCGTTGCCGACTTTCTGTTATGCCTCTCTCTCTTTTTCTCCCTCATCTTTCTCTCCCTCTCCCTCTTCATTTTTCCTCGCGCTTCCTTTGTCCCTCCGTCCTATAATCCGACTATCTATATACGGGCTCCTACCATCTCCCACTTTGACTCCCACCACATTCTAGCGGTGTTCCGGTTGCTTTCCCCTAAAAAAAACCCAACTGGCGTTACCTAGGTGTTTATCTTGGTTTCATTTTCCTAACATGCGACCAACCTAATCTTACTTAACGATCCCCTCGACTAGGGTAGCGTCGTTATGGCTGTGGCTTGTCATCTTTGTGGTCGTGGTTCGCTCATCTGCTCCGCCTTGTTGCAGGATTTAATGCGGTAAAAACACGATGTGCACAGAGAAATGCTCGAACAGAAACTAGTCTGCGTTCCCACAGGTCCCACGGGTCCTTTACAAAATACGGCAAACAACAAGCAGGCCTGCTTTTTTCTTACACGGGCACCAGGAATTGTCAGTTCCACATTAAAATCATCCCACCACTAAACGTGGACAAGTGGATATTTTGGTAGCAAAAGGAAAAGAAAGAAACATGTCGTGCATTGAAGCCTTTTCGTTTACCAAACTGGCACGCGAGCGGGCCAAAACAATACAGTTCGTTGTAACGTTAATCACTTTCTCGCAGATGTCTCGTCTCCACAGCTTGGGCCATATATATATATATATATATATATATAGGCTGAAAGCAAAATAGACGCTTCTGGATTAAAACCCACGTCGTCCATAGGTTGCTGAAATGAAACTGCTTGACAGGTACGCTTAGGCAATGAAATGTAAGTCGCGCAAATTTGCATTCTTCGTTTTACGAAAATTTGGTGATTAAACTATTTTTATTTTTTTATTTATTTATTTAAAATGCACCCTGTTTGGGTATGTAAATACGAACATGATATATATAACAAACATGGTAAATCGACATTTTTGCAACTTCAGCCCCACCAAATTGTGTGACATATGAAAGGCCGGCTTTCCACGTCTTACTGACGGGGATTAAGAAACATAACCCCGTGGTTCTCAAGCTCTCTATTAAATCGATTAGTGCTAATAAACGACGCACCGGTGTAGGGAAGCGCCTTGATAACAACATGGTTATTTCGCTGCTTTTTCGGATTAACCCTGACCGGCTACAGCGCGGCCCCCCTTGATGAGGCAATAGCTGAGGTCACCAGCGTCCTTATAAACTCAGCTTCTAAATCACTACCAAATATGCGGCGCTCTCCACGCTGGTACGACAGTGATTGCTTTGCACTGAGGCAAATTCTACTTAGATTAAACTATTATGTTTGCTGACATTGCATCGCTGCGATGAAGGTGTGTTTAGCACTCGGTTACGGCATAAATGAAAACCGCGTTGGCAATGGGCCGTTGGTCAATAAAGTTCGTTTGTCTATTGACGTTACTATGCGTAGTTCTGCGCTTCCACGATCGGAGCGCTTTATGCAGCGAGACGCTTGACCGCGTTCGGTTGTGCACTTGCTCGATGTTTTCGAGAAATCTTTTTTAGCTATGTGTTTATACCCCCTCAATTAGATGTTGTTATTAGTGCTGTTCTTGATGGCTATGTCGATGATGATGATGAATTTCGACGACTTGCAGTCGATCTACCCGTCCACTTCTAGTTCGGCACTGCCCACAAGAAAGGGCTACATTCCCTTTGTCGTTGCTGTTTTTGCTGTTGCTTCTGCAGTTGTTGCTACTACTTGATGATGCAACTGTTATAGATATATATATATATATATATATATATATTTATATATATATATATATATATATATATATATATATATATATATATATATAAAAGAAATACGAGCGTTTCTACTGATCGTTAGGACGGAACACCAAATACGCATAATCTAAGCACCTACTCTAAACATAATAACATTTTTGGTTGTCGTCGTCGTCGTCTACATTTGATATGTATGATACATTCCAATTGTCAGTGATGTATAATTTGTGCAATCATCTGTGCCATTGATGCTGGTCGATTTGAGAGCTGACTGTCGTCCGTCACGTTATGTTTTTGTGCTACATTACTAATGATAGTCGTTATAATAATAACAATAACAACAGCAGCAGCAGTAACAACAATAACACCAACCACAACAACCAACAACAACAATAACACCAACCAACGACAACCAACAACAACGCATAGAGTGATTGATAGGTGATGAGGAGCTTGTTTGATCAGAGATCAGCTGAACTGTGTGTGCGTGTCTCGAATCTAGAATTGTCAGCTGTCCTCTGTCAACGGCAGGCGGCCACGGCGGTCACTGTTTGGTTGACCGTGGCCAAAGTCATGCGGTGCGTATCTGGTCTGGCGGGCAGAGTCTACATCTCAATAAAGCTCCAACGGACCGGTTGAATCGGGTGATTCATAATTGATTGAGAAGTGATCGATTGTAAGCCGGCCAGCGGCCTAAAAATCTGGGCCTTACTGTTGTGTGGCTGTCGATCTGTGGGTGGGTTCAATCGCAGTGCGGTTAGACGTCGCCTCTACGTCGATCCGGGGAGGCATATTGGGCTGCGTGATATTCGTGATGCTCGTTGTCAACTACCAATAAATAAACTGACTTACTAGTTAGTGAACCTCGGGAAATGTATGTCGTTTGATATCGCCTGTGTTATTGTCGAAATAAATAAACACGGTTCATACGCAACGCGGGAAGCAGCACCTTCTGACGGTTGGTCTGCGCCACCTCGCACAATGGCTTCCGCGGGTTACGCGTTCCCCCCTAAAGGCAGCGCTCGAGTTGTGGTTGCTGGCCAAGAGCACATATAAAAGACAATACCAGCGCCAATTTCAACGAATGGATTCGTCATAATGCCGCCGTTTTGGCAAAATGTGTGTCACCTACGTCCCCTTAACGTGCCTAACTAGATTCCCTTCACGTGCTTACCTAATAAACTTTTCAAGCTGACCCTGAGGCATTGCTTCATAGACGGACCCCCATAATCACAAATGTGCAACGGTGGGGCTTGAACCCGCGTACCTATGTGTCTCCTCACATAGGGCGCGACTCCGGCGAGGCGCAGGCGAATGCACCATGCCACCCTATCTCGACATCTTACCTAGATTCCGGTCTCAACGTGGTTACCTAGATTCCGTCACCGTGCTCACCTAGATTGCTACGAGGGAAAAAACAAGGAGAGAATGACGACCCTACCATGTCAGACGGATCAGTATGGATCAGACAGCCGTATCATCCTTCTGGGTAAGTACAGCGCAGGATAGTCTGAATGCAATTTTTGCAGTGTTTCATTTTCTGGCCAGTGCCACCTTTTGGATGCCACTGTCCGCATTGGGTGTTCCGAGGAAGCGCACCAAGGGATGTCTCCTGCTGATCTAAGCTCAATAACTACTGAACTCTTAACTGAAAATGCCTTATCCGCGTATGGATCCGCCACTGGTAGCAACGAATAAAATACAGCGCAGTAACACGCTGTATGTTAAGACAATCCTCACGGATCTACGTAAAAGATAAAGAAGTATAAGCAATTTTCTCTGCGACAACTGCAGGAGCTGCAGTGCTTCTGCGGTAACATCGGTGGACGCAAAGCATCCATCAAAGCAGCGCTTTTATCCCGACTGGAAAATCGATTCCTGCAAAGCGTGGAACACATACCGTTGACGCGGTTGGCGTCTACAAACTTTATCTCATTTGATGTCACGTAGGAAGGCATATACTGCAATTAGGTGTCCAAGAGCTAGCAAAAGCGGACTAATTAACCAACCTATGCTCTGCGATCTATACGTATGTTGTACCAATAGACATTCAAAAATTCGCGTACACCTTGGCTGATGTCGTTACAAGATAGGCATCTGATGAACACTGTCATGTTTAAAACTCCAAGGTGACGTTAAGCGACCAGGGGTACTTTGACAAACATAATAGAAGAAGTTTAAATTTCCACTCGAGTTGGTTGCTAAAGAGTGACCATGGGAAGCAGCAACAACAAAACAACATCAACAGCAACAACAATACAATCACAACGTCCCTTACAATACCACCCTCAATGGCGGTTGTGGCGGCATTTAATACCAAAGAGACGCCAAACAGAAGAGCCCGAACAACACGTGCATGAGTCGTCGGAGTACTCTCACTACTAGTTTTTTTTTCATTATCATTAAAAGTATTATTGTTATAGCGCTATTGTTGCTTTTCGTACTACTCTAGCAACAGCAACGACAACAACAGCAACGACAACAACAACAACAACAACGACGACAACAACAACTAGCACAACGTGGCTGCTTGAGCTTCTGCTCGGCCTCAGCAGCAACAGAAAACGTGGTAGAAGTGCACGAATCGTGCGTGACACGCGGCCGCCCACCGCTTCTGTCAGATGGGGAGGCGCGGACAGGCAGACATACAGGCAAATGGGCGGGTGGCTTGGCTGCCGTGTGCTCATCTCCGCTGGCCGCCCCGTATGCCTCGTGGTGGTCGCGTGACTTCAATTGGAGGAAGGAAGTGTCCGCGCGACTCTGTCGGCGACGACGACGACGACGATGAGGCTTCGGACGCTTCCGATGCTGCTATTCGCCGTGTTGAAGTCAATCGTCGTCTTCGTTTGTCGTTGTCATCGTTGTCGTCGTTATCGTCAACATCGTCCATATATGCCATGGTTCTCCCCGATGTCGAGGTCCGTCATCATCGTCCGACGATCACATGATCGTACTACTAACACGGGTGCACAACTCTGCCTCACTAACATAAATGAAGGAGAAAAATCATCGTTCTACCCCATGGCGACAGTGGCGACGACGGCCGGGGCGGCCACAAAGAGGCAAAATCAGCCATAGCAACAACAACAACAACAGTAATTTCAAACGCGTCATAGGCCACTCGTCGCTCGCTAGCGAGCCTCTTTGCGCTCCGCCACGCAATTCGAGAGAACGAGAGCAAAAAAAAAAGATAAGCGAAGCCAGTCGAACCAGTCTTGCTCAAGAATCATTATAAATTCCCATCATTATCTCAATATGACAACTATACGCAGCTTCGACATTCGACAACGCTATATATATATATACATATATATAGACTTGTATAGACTTTATCAACGTAACGTGAATAAGCGTTTGTATATATATATATATATATATATATATATATATATATATATATATATATATATATATATATATATATACAATACCTTCATCACTGTCTCCGGCTATATCGCCAGTCACTGTAACCGTAATGCTCAAGGTCAATGACCAGAAGATTCATTCATGCACGAAGAGCATGCTGTTTGCACGGATGAAGAGCTTTTCATTGAAGTTTGACTTAAGCTTTTTATTATTTTGAATAAAATGCCCAATATTAGAAAACGGAGCTTTTTCTAATAGTAAGATTGGATATTTCATAAGCATGTTCTCAAAAGGTCTGCTCGCCTTCCAACGTTGTCATGCAGATACGTACATTCGACTGATCTACAACAAGAATAAGAGTAAATTTGTGAAGAGTAACTTCTTCTCCGACAGGCGTGGAACGGTCCGCCTTTAATTTTATAATTACGATAAGTTTAATCTGAATCAGCAAATCCTAAGAAATATTGTGTTAAAACTGGCAGCAATCTCTTACAAATTATGTATTAAAAATTAAATTGATATCAGTAGCAAACGACTGCTAGTAACACAGACTAAGTATTTATACAATATTTAAACGCCCGTCAAATGAAGTTTACTGACCATATGTCACGCTGACCTCACGTAGTTACTTAGTGCTAAGCAAACAGACATGTATTCGATGCATCTCTGGGGGAATTTTCTTTATTAGGTCACACAACTACATGTACCACACATGTACCACACTTTTTTTTATATGCAGATACTGCGTGCACTCACCGACATGCGTGCAAACTGTATGCCGGATAAATGTTATGTTTAAGCCCCCCACCCACACCAGCAGGACGTTATAACAGTGAAAAGTGTGAAAATAGGCGGCGACATTCGTTACAAAGAATGTACTGTCTCTCAAGCTAACGTGCAATAAGTGAGACAACAAGCAATTACGCATTTTGTAAACAATTTCTGTAAACTCTAAAAAATTAGCATATAAATCGTAACAAGCCTAAGGAATTTTCAGCGACTGTAGCAGACAGTATAATCACTACCATACGATACAATGAATCCGTATCGTGAGGTACACTATATGCCTTAGGTAGGCAACATTGTCGAGCCCAATGGCGCGGTGCATTCGCCTGCGCCTCACAATCGGAGGAGACACATAGGTGCGCGGGTTCGAGCCCCACTGTTGCACATTTGTATTTATGGGGGTTCATCTATGAAGCAATGCGGAAAGCAGTCCCGTAGACGTTAAATATTGGTCTCCGTCCGCAAAGTTTAATCAGGTAGACAACATGGTCATACAGCTTCATTAATAGTATGAGCTATCCTCTGGTTTGTATATTTCGAACTCAAGCGCGTGGTACTGTGTCTCTTATCGTTTACCCAATTGCAAGTATTGTAGAACGCCTTTTACCCGGTCGGTCAACCCACTCTATCTCCCACACGATCTTGTATTCGGCCAGCCGCTCCTTTTGTAAAGCCTGAACTGCTTTCGCCAGCGAAGCCCAGTCGGGCCCAGGCTATGACAACGGACACAACCTAGCAGCACGACGCTTTACCGCCTAACCTAGTTCAAGGGAGCTGAACCTAGGTTAGGCGTGACTTGAATATGATAAATGGCCCGACTGCCGAACTGCAGACTACAAAACGCTGGTCCTGCTAAGGATGCTTCCTGTTATCCTGCGGGGGCCATGCTAATCTCATCGGGCCGGCAGGCCTATGTTCTGGCAGCCTTTGTATGAATACCGCCACCGCAACTCCTTTACAACGGAGATCAGGCCCCGCGTCACTATACTGGCTAGTCTTTGATGTCATCATGATCGAGTAGGTACCGCTACTCGCTGTACTTTACACTCCACTGCAAAATGCCCCCTATTAGTTTAGCGCGTGTTCAGATTGACTGACTTTTGACACCCTCTTTGACGTCTACGATCTACAGTTATATGTATTTTTAGTATTATTATTCGTCACTTAAAGCTTTTAGTAGCCAAGGTAATTTCTGCGGATCACTAAATTGTTTGATAGACAGCAGAAGACACGGATTGGCATAAGACTATTTGCCCCTGGAACCAAAGCCCGCACGCAGCTACAACCCTCTGTGCATATAAAAGCTCTCAATACATTCCGTGGCGTCGTCTGCGATAGGGTGGCTCCGGCTATTGGGTACTACTACACACGTATACATTCACCATTCTGGCGTTTGCTTGGATATGCAAAATATCAGTAATAAAACATCTAATTTTCTGTACATATGTCTTTTTTGCCATTGCTATACAAGTGGTCCATTGCTTTTGCGGTAGTGACTGCTGCATGGTTGTTTACGAGCCTGCCACCTTTGACATTAAACAATACTCGCGACAGTTGAGGGTTTTGTTCTGGAAATGCTAATTTGCCCTGTAATGTATGCGACAACACTGTGTTGTTAGTCGGCATCCGCTTAAGTGCGCCAGCGTGAATCATTTCAAGTGCTGCTGCCAAATTGGACACTATAATAGGAAAACCCTGCCAAAAATAGTACTATCCACTAAAAAATTCCAAACCTCTCAATCATAATGCTTTGGCTTAGAAAATCGTATTGACTAACGCCGCTTCTGGTTTGTAAAATTACGAAGCCAACGCGGCTCAAAAGAAAACATTGTTGCATCAACTAGCGAAAAGTTGAGTAAAAAATGTAGTCGTCCCAGAAGCTAGATTTAAATAGCCATTGCGTAGCATTGCGTACTCTCTCTCTCTCTTTCCATATATATATATATATATATATATATATATATATGTATATATATATATATATATATATATATTGCTGCCGGGCACACACATCAATGCATGCATCTGAATATGTTTGTGTCCATAGAGTGAAGTAATGCTCTCTCCCTACTCCGCTCTCGGGCCGGGCAGTTTCATCCGTTGGGAATATACCCTCACAACATCGTTATTCCATCTGCCCCGTGCTTTCTGCCTCTTTCCCTTCATCGATCGATTTCTCTCTCTATATATTCATTTTCTTTGCCATTTCCCTATGGCCTGGCTCGTATCGACGATGGCAAAAGTGCCGGCCCAAAGTCTCAGATACAAAGTGACCTCCCAACTACATCCCCCGGCCCCAACTGCCCTAGCAAGCCCAAGAAACCACGCAACAGTAATACATTCAGGAGCAGCGTGCTGATAGCCCTCGTGAAGTCTGTTGTTGTTGTTGCTGCTCTTGTTGTTGTTGTTGTTGTTGTTGTTGTTGTTCCTCGAACTTCTTGTTGTTCGGCACCCACCCAGCGACGCCTTGTCGCAATGTTGTCCATTTTAAGAAACTCTGTCACGCCACGTTTCCTTGGAAACGTGTATCAACTACTACTTCAACGAGTACGACTCGAAACCACCCCCCCCCCACCAGTATTGAGATCTCACTAGCCCCAGGCCCATCATCATCGTCGTCGTCGCAGTCTTCTTCTTCTTCATTTTCCTTCTCCTCGGAAGCTGCGCAGCCGTGCATTACCGTGCTGTGTCCATTTGACCACTCCAGGCTGATCGAGCTTTGCGGCTCTTTCTCCATATACATATATTATATATATATATATATATATATATATATATATATATATATATATATATGTGTATGTGGGCGTGAGTGCGCGTTTGTTTATGCGTGTCTCTGTATATCGAGCGAAGGGGACGTAATGAGGGTGGACGAGCTTGATAATCGGGTCATTCGTCGCCACGCAACGTTTCTTGCTCACCCGTGCCGTGCGTGTCGTCATATGTGCGTGCGCGGGGCCGGTCATGCACCTATCTCTATTTTGCGTTTTCTCTCCTTATTATATATACATATATATATATATATATATATATATATATATATATATATATATACACATATATATGCGTGCCACAGTAAGCTGCATATTAGCATTACTTAGATACGAACAACAACAACTGGTGAGGTAGCTGTACTGACGACGACATAGATGTTGACTATTTTTTATTGAATCGGAACGGACCTTCCGAGCGGCGGTCGCACTTTTGCTGTCTCGTTGACGTTGCTTTTGCTGCTGTTGTTGTTGTTGTTGTTGTTGTTGCTACTATTTCTTTCATTGCTGATGTTGCCAATGATGTCCGCCCGATAAAATGTGGCTGTGCTGACCTACGGTCGTAGATATCATCGTAGAAAAACGTGCCGCATTTCTATTCGGTGCGCGAGTTGGAGTCTCGGGCTAAAAGAACATTTTCTCTGTGTGGGTTGTTCTTGCCACTTTGCTGTCGCTATTTGCTTGCGGTGGAACATCAATCATTGGCCTGTTGTTGCCCAGAGCCTTAAAAAGGGAAGCACGCCGCGGATATTGAAGCCCTTTTTGTTGATCCATGCTGAATACCGTGCTTGGAATGCGCAAGCGTATTAAAGAAAGCCGCTTGAGAAGCGGAATAGTGACGCTTTACAAAATGCGTTGTCTGGCAGTAAACATACACAACTAACTATCTGATAATAAGAATATATTAGTAAGCATTAGATATTTGCGCAGTTTCATAGTATTAAGTTTAAATTTGGAAAACTGCTAATTAAGAGCACTTGTGCATCATATCAATTATTATTATTATTTTCATAGAACGGGCACGAAACCCTGGCAAGTCATACGAAGCTTTCCCATGTGTAGCCTTGGACTTGATGATGCATCTCTGTTTAAGGTCTTCCTAGCCCGTTGGCCCCTGCCTGCCGCATAGGTCCCTTTACAACAGCGCCATTGTATGTGCAAAAATTGGCTTGGCCAGTGGTTAGTTAGTGTTTGCTAGAAATTGCTGGAGTGGGTGTTATTATTTGCCTTCATAATAGATGAATAGATTTCGATGTAGACAACTCTGGTTGGATGACGTTATTGTTGCTGCGTTGATAAGGCCTTAGCGGGTGTACAGCGATGATTTTGATGTAAACCTCTTCCTCATCGTTCATCTGTTTAGGCAACCCGTGAAAGATCTTCTCGCACAGTATTTCTGCCTCAATCATTTGAATGTCGAGATTTATGGTGGAATTAACGTTCAGTCGCTGTATTTTGTTTATCCTTATATTACCTACCAAGTTTTATCGTTGTGGGGTTTTTTCCAAATCTTTTGTTTATTTTTCGATGTGGTTAAACGTTGCAAAGGATTACAGTTCCGGTGAAAAAATTACTTTTAGTTGATTTAAGCAAAATATAATGATTTGTTTGTCCTACATTACTCTGTGCTTTTCATATCGCATTGAATATATTTGAATTTTATACATATATACTATTTTACCAGGCAGATTGAGGTTATTCGATGTCGTGGTGCCACCGTTCAAAAATACCCCCTGAGATCGAAAATTAATTAAGCCTTTTCAGCTTGGAGTAGCCCTGCATATAACTCTAATTAAATTTGCTAAGACACGCATTACTGCTACGCACTATAACTCGCGCGTTCAATCTCTGCACAAAACATACAACATTGCACCGATCTTTCTTAAGATTTGCATGTGTGATTTGAAAAAATAACAAAAAAGAAAAGGACAAGAAGTGTATACATAGTTATATATATATATATATATATATATATATAATTTTTGGGTATATAAATTTTATATTTTTTTGGATATATATAGGTCAGAGGGCTATATTGCTTCTCCCTCGGTCTTTGAACAGATTCCTTTGCCACAACCTCGTTGCTGCTCGTTGCGCCTATTTGCCAGGAACAAAAGCATCATACGTCACTATGAGAGCGAGCGCACCTCGTGTGAAGCCAGCAGCCAGCCTGTTGCTGTGCTCTGTTCTGCTCTGAAGTCGACATCCCGTAGGCGACGGTAGTCGCCTACACCGATATATGCCCTTGGCCACGGGCGCGTTCATCCTTCTTCCATTGGCTCACTTGGTTGCTACGCAGCCAGGCTCCCTCGTTGCCTCGCCTTCAAGCGTCTGTCTTCACTCGTCCGATTTGCAAGCGTGGCCCGTCCCGTTACAACGCGACACAACACCTCTCGCTAGCGGATGAATAGATAAATCACCAGCTGTTTATTAATTCCGAGCAGAGCATAGCTAAGCTTGGAAGTTTGTCGCTCTTGAACATATACAGCCCCCCGGTTTCTGCCGTCTACGTGGCTGTACCGATATATATATATATATATATATATATATATATATAACAAGTATACAAAAATGTTTCAATTACTGTTTTAGCATAATTGATCTTTATATACCATGTAGCAAGTGCGTGCGAATAACACCTATGGTAATTTGGGTCAGAAATTAAAGTATCTTGCCTTATACATCCTACACATGGATGTAGTCAACATAACAGACACTTGCAGGGCTCAAGTACGGTCGAGTAAGTACATAAAATACAGTCGAATAAGTACATAAGACAGACAAACAGGCTGTCATCAAATGGCCGGCAAGAGTACTCCTAGCGCAGAGAAAAATGTGTGATTGCTACGACCATGCCGCACATAATTGTGACTATCAAGTAAAACTAAAACAAAGAAACAATATTAATAACATGGCTGGTCTTTATTTGGTTGCAGCCCCACATTATCAGTACGCACTTGCAGGCGAGTGTGCTGCAGTGGTGTTTTTATTTTCCAATAAGTTATCTTTAATAATAATAATATAATAATAATAATAATAATAATAATAATAGGTAGAACCAGTATGATCGGGGGCACGGTGAACTGCTCGATGTGGTGTGCTGTGATCTTCTTCCACTCAACGCTCGCCGCTAGAACCTCACGAAGCCAACCAACTGCCAGTCGCCAAGCTTTACAGCCGTATTTGCAGTATAGGGTAAGATTTACAATTAGCAAGAACAAGCATCTTACCAGCGCATTACCGACTTCAACAAAATCGCCATCATTAGCATCATCATCATCATCATCGCGCTGATTAACACCAGTATCATCATCATCGACATCATCATCGTTACTAATACCATTGCCACCCCGTCATCATTATCATCGTCATCATCCTTCTGTCGATGGTCGTCAGCCTCACGCTTGTTACAATGTGTTGATGATTGTGTCAACAAGATCACAATCATCAAAACAATCAAGACCACCACCATCAACAAAGACAACAATAGCAACAACAACAACAACTATTACTATTGCAACAACAACATCAACAACTACTACTACTACTGCGACGACAACAACAACAGCAGCAACGACGACGACGACGACAACAACAACAACAGCAGCAGCAAAGGCAACAACGAGAACAACAACGACGGCATTAACAAACGCAGCAGCTGCATCTCCGGCCGCTACGCCATCAACAGCTATACGAAAGTAGTGCTTAACGCCACTACGACGCAGCACTTGCTAGACGACAGCACATATGGCCGAAGCAATAGCAGAAGCAGAGAAACATGCCTTGCAGTATCGGCGGCAGCGGTAGCAGCAACTGCAGAACCATCAGCACCAGCAACAGCAGCAACAACCGACCTTGCCAACCTTGTCGTTTAGCAAATTTCTTTCAAGGGGTCTTTCGACGCAAGCGGCACAGTGGCTGGGGCGGCTGCGACGGCGGCAGCGGCAGCAGCAACAACAACAGCAACAACGAGAAGCCTATGATAAGCTATCCAGGTAGGCCTGTTGTCCATCGAGTTGTCGCAGCCTACGTGGGTCGTCCCTCAGTCGCCAAGACAGCCTAGATACAACGCCGCCTAGCACTCCTCTCTTCGCCCGTAAAGCCCTAAAGCCCTCTTGCCTCTTTGCCCGCCAACCCTATTCCCCTAACTTCTCCCTTCTTCCCCCTCCTTAATAGGTCCTAGGTCGACTCTTTAAGGTGACGCCGGCGGCGGTGGCAACGGCGGCGAAGACGACACGTCTTCGGTGACTTCAGTAGGTGGCCGCCAATCGTGCCGCCGATGTTCTAGGTGGCTAGGTCACGACCTCGGCGCAGCGCAGAGCGGCGTGTCCTTGCGGTGGTGGTGATGGTGCGCTGCTACGAATCGTAGGAGCGTCGCGTCATCTTGCAAGTCATCCGGAGCGAGCGACCGGCCTGGCGGTCGAACGGACGGACGCGTGTCTGCCTGTCTACGTTCTCTGTTGGTCTAGGCCATCAAAGGGCGACGCGGCATCAACGGCGTGTTGTCGATCATCATCCATCGACACGGCGATGATGAACCGTGCATCTGCTCCGTGCTCCTAGATATATCTATCCTATCGAAGCAACAAGTTTCGCGGTTGTAACGCGCTAACCACCGCCGTCACCGCAGCAGCAGCATTAGCAGCAGCAGCATTCAAGGTAGCGGCTGCCACAGCAGCCCGTTAACTAACGGTATCAATAGTAGTAGTAGTAGTAGTAGTATCATAGCAATGGTAGAAGCGGTCTGTATACTAGGAGCGGTAGAAGTGGTATCATAGCAATGGCGGCGCGATCTGGCTTACTAATTAGGCAGGGCAATACTTCTTCTGAGCTTCTTGTAAGCAGCAAGCAGACTTGATTACAGATTGGACCCCCCCCCTCCTCCCAGGGTCTCTCGGGGATCATGGATTTCTTATGTTCGAACGGATGTCAGGAGTGAGAGTGCATATGAAGCAGTGCATCTGCAAAGAAAAAATGACCGCACCTCGGTTCTGTACCTGGTTCTGTACCTCTGGTAATTAGCCATCTTGTCAAAAGGATGTGTTGTTGTTTTGTTGTTGTTTCCGTTAAAAAAAGGTCCACCTAAAAGTGCAACATTTCCGAACAAAGCTGGAGATGTCCAACCACATAGGAACATACTTCTTTAGACAAAACAAAATGAGAGAAAACAACCCACTGAAACATCCTGGAACAAGCTGCTTGGAGAGTTCTGTATAGGCAAAATCCGAAAGTAAACAATCTGCACTGGCATTCAGAAGCTCATGTCTCCTAAGAAGCTGTTTCGATGGATCATACGCATAACAACACGCACACACCTCGGGGATAGCCCGACCGTGGTTGGTTGGAAATGCTTTTTCAGAGTCGCCACAGTAGATATATGCCGATTGAACGAGAATCCACCATTATAGCTGAATAGGTGGACCGACCAATGGGAAGACAAATAGCGAGGCGGAACCAGGAACGGCTGTCGAATGATCTTGACAAGGTCCTGACAAACACACGGTATACGCAAACAACTCACATCAATTGAGACAGACCTGCCCACAGAATAGGCCCATGTTTATGACGGTGGAGCCTATGACAGATGAAGCCTATTTGTACAAATTGGCTCTACTAACTTCAAAATACAACGCTGTGATTGTTCGCCTTGACGGAACGGTGAGCCACGCATACAAGTGCAAAAACACGCAGTGCGTTAGCAAGATTCCAACAAACCTATATATATATATATATATGTATATATATATTTATATATATGTATATATATGTAATATATATGTATATATATTATATATATGATATATATGTATATATATATGAATATATATGTATATATATATATTTATATATATGTATATATATATGAAGCATTGTCGTATCTCCTGCTGTCAGCCAAAATGCTCGTAAGGTTTCCGATGAAATGGGGGCCTCTGGCATTCGATTGTATACAAAAACTTTAAATACGTCTCGTGATATCCGAGTTAGGTTCCCGTCCTTTAGAAGTTACTGAAATAATCGTGCCTTGAAATAGCCTAGTAGATTTTGCCTTTGCGCAATATCTCACACTTGGGTTGCCTTTCGGAACGTCAGCTGATAACTACACGCCGACGGCTTAACCGTATATAGATCTGTGCTTAAAATAGCTAATGTCAATCTAATCTCCGAAAAGCTAGTGACGCAGCATTAGAAAACGCACAACTGAGCCACATGAAAGTCTCCGTGAATGCGTTGGTAATTTTAGATATGGCAGAATTCCGATTTGCGTATTTTATGTATGGTCAGGTGACTATGAAAATAGCATCATTCACGGTCTTTGAAGTACATTTAATCGAGTAATTAAGTTTTGACGACGCTTCGCAAAAGTAGCCATATTTGCGTCACGCATGTGCAAGAAGCAAGTATTTTTATGGATTTTGCTATTGTTAAGAAATGTAGAATTGCCTAACGCATTACTATATTCTTGCTCTGTTTGAGCAATCAACATTTGCGTACGTTTCCCTAGATTAATGAGGCCGTTGCTCTTTGTATTTTTGCTCCCGAAACCCCAAAACGCAAGTAAATTTTGAGGCTTTATAGTTCGTGCGTATACGGAAATTATAAATCTAGTCTACGCTGCAATTCAACCACTGTGCAGTGTGCGGACTGGTGCAGGAGGTTTTGTAATGCTTTTTCAAGGGAAGTTGGTATACGTATCCTATTGCACTCCTTAGCAGTGTCGTATTATCCCCAGTTTGTCAACAAACACACACCATCTGTGAGAAAATCGTCGGAAGTACCTCCTTAAATTCTGGCGATCGTAAATATGGGCTTGTGACCTTTAAGTGCCGGACTACTTATTGAGTCTTTGGTGTACAAAGATCTTTATATCAGAGAACAATCAAAGACGACCATAGCACTGTCTTTAATGGGTTCAAAAAATGCATTTTCGCCAATAAGACATGAAACTGGTATTTTTTTTACAGGGGCCAGGAACAAAAATGCATAACACACACCCTTTGGTCTGGGTAGTGTGGGACTCTCAAACTCACTAAAAACCTGGTGACCCCCTAACCTACATGACCAGGATACTTGTGGTATTACTTCAGTGAATAATGAAACTGGTACCTAAACTCATTACAAATTATACGACTAGTAGTTCCCTAGGAAAAGTGAAGTTCGGTCTTCAGTGGGCTTATCAAAACACGAGGATCGATAAAACACCTTTTTGCACCGATTCAATTAAGTTTGGAGCCTTTACATAAAATCCTTTTTGACCGATCTTTTGTTCTGGGAATTACATATTTAGCTCTGCACTCCCAGCAGTCGCTTAAACAGTTGCAATGCGATACACTGTCTCTTCGAAAAAATGAAATAGATGAATAGTTGTAGTTCATAGAAAGCATAACTGCCAAATATTTTTGTACTGAAATGCAGGATTTTGTATGTGTTCATATACTGAATGTATTGTTCGTGTAATATTAAAGCAATACATTTTAAGACGTAGACTGGAGTTTTTTGTTTTAGATTTGAACACATGACCTTTCAAATGCACGCAAATGCTTTCGCCACAAACTCTTTGCTTTATCCTCCCATTTACCCCTCGCTCGTTTCACACATATATACATATATACATATATATATATATATATATATATATATATATATATATATATATATATATATATATATATATATATATATATATATATATATATATACGTTCTTCTTTCGTATATTAGTGCGTATGGATGCACATGTTTAAACCGTGGTTCATACATTCTGAATATTATCAACTTTTTCTTGTTTCTTTTGAATAACTGATCTGAATTTAGACTGTATGTGGCGCTATTCAAGTGTATTAGTGTGATACCCCGACCACCATCCGTGCAATTACGTATATATATATATATATATATACTCAACAAGACGTCTCCTTTCCGTTAAATATGCTTCACATGTACGAGCATTCTGAAGAGTGTGACGTCAGCGGTAGAACGTAACGACAGTCTGGTCGCTACAGAATTAGGACCCAATCATATATTCTAGTGTTTGAGATACGCTGAGCTAATTAGTTTGTACTGGACTTCAGCAATCGCTTCAGGTGAAGTGCCGTCCTTGAAGAAGCCCTAACGACGATTCTGCGCTCAGCAGCTAACTTGAAATATGCTTGTGTTTCAGCGTTTTACTTTAAAACAAAGTAAATCTCGTGGTCTTTCTCGGGTCACGTTACTCATTATAAAATCCCCCCCCCCCTCTATCTTGTTCTCTGCCCTCTTTGTTTTCTCATCGATCTATGCATGTTTGTTGATGTCGTAAATGTTGAGTCGAGCCCGCATAATTAGCACATGCGCAACGAACATCAAGACGCATTCCGCCAAAAAAGAAGGCGAAGTTTATCACTGAACTGCTCACTACAGCCATGGGCCAGCATTAAGGACTTTATTGTGAGCAACAGGAGCAACAACAACAACAA
>QVRM01006678.1:0-120000 GCA_003439945.1 Dermanyssus gallinae
TAGCTTCCATAACTCTACTCAAATCTACCACAATCGGGTTCTATTTTGGCTCATGAAAGGCCGCCTCCCTACAAAGCTTCTGGTGGAAGCCGTGTACAACAGAGCGGCTAACAACACGGCGGTTTGATGGGTTTATCTCCTTCCAGCTATTGTTTTTCATGGCTTCCGATGCTTTGCATTGTGAGGCCTTCCAAAAATATAGTTCAGTGCAACTTTCAGATTGAACACCGCAATAATAGAGGTTTCGGGCTTGGCTAGCGTGCCTTTGATGTCCGACAGGAAGATTCCGCAGCTATTTTCGTTGAGCGATTCTTCTACATGCTATTGATCAAGGATGTCCTGAGCAGTCTTTACGAAGGAATGAAGCAGTTTTGCTAGCAGACCTGCAAGCAGCTCATAGTATAGATTCGCAAACCCCACCACATGACAGGGTGGATTCTTCTTTATCTTTAAGTTAATACGATAATCTACAGAACGACATCTCTCAACTTTCGTCGCACAGACTTGTTTCAGGCAGTCATTGAACGTTATCGCGCCATTCAGCACGGCGGCGTCTGAAATATAGCGACATCGAGAGGCATCGCGTCCCTTCTGGCCCGACTGCTTTCTTGTTCAGTAAGCTCTCTATGATCACACATGTTGTTCACATGTTATCGCTTTTATCCAGTACAGCGGAGCAAAGCGGAGCCGCGTAGGACATTGCGTCGCATGTTGCAAACGATGTTGCATCGGCAAAGTAATCAGTTCAGGGTACGTGAAACATATGCGACACGCCGAGAAGCTGTGTCCGAATTAGTCACATTGTGTGGCTGTTGCTCAGCTTCTGCAATTAGACGGTTCGCCGTGAGCTCCAGATACAGTTCGTGCGTTATCTGACGTATGTTCTCCTGCATATGGTTTTTTGAACACAACGGGCAGTGGGATCTGCGCTTTCCAAGCAAACGGGGCAGTGATAGCCGAAACCATAGTCTGTACCTTTTGGTGGGGAGTACTGTGTGTACAGAGGACTGAAGGATTTCAACAAGCCTGCTAAGTAAAGGATCTCAGTACCGGACGACACGAGCACGTTCTAGAAGCACCATTATGTCTAGTTACCGCGGCAACGGCTTGTCATACGTAGTGTGTTTCACTCTCCCTCTTCCGTGAAACGTCTGTCGCAACTACGTCGTCGACAATCAAGTTGACCGCTTATCTCTAGAATGTTGGCGCCTCTGGAGCGGTGCTACATAATCCAGCAGCTGTACACACATAGACAAGGGTATCCTTTTTATGCATGTCCACGTATGTAATGACAAACGAACATGCTCATGTTAAACACATAATAAATCCTGGAAATAAACATACAGGTTAATCGGTGCGAGGAACAGTAGCGAGGTAGGGACACGACAGTGGAGTGCTAACTGTGGTTTGTACGTTACAATTGCAGGACATCGAGAAACACCGGAATATTTATACGCTTTTTACTGAAACCGTTTCGCGACTTGTTGCGGGACATTACCGAGGGCAATGAACAGCCGAAGACACTATTAGAAGAGGCGCCTGATCACGTATGTCCGTTTGTCGAAAAGCGACAGCGAGCTCCTTATCGATTTCAGGTATCCCCAGTATTACATTCACTTACATTTGAATCACAAGATTGCACAGCAGGGTCGTTTCGTTCTATATAGCACTCACAACATACGTTCGAAGTGCAGCGTTAGTACAAAAGCGGGAAATCCTTCTTAGTAAAGGATTGCTAACTACCTTAGGTTGGGCCTTCGTCAGTCGGATGTGTAGTTGTACCTCGGCCGCAATTACACTCAGCCACATAATACGCGACGAATACAATATATAATCATAGCTGTATGTATGAGAGACGTCACTCTCACAGAACACGCACAATACTTTTGCCAAAATATGTACGTTCAGCGGCAAGGTGATGACCGCACAGCTGCGTCGTTGTCGTTTGGAAAGCGGAAATTGTGTAAGTACTAAGCCGTTCTAAACGGACCTTATACACTTGCAAGAACAAGTGCTCCTTCCCTGTGTTTGACCAGGCATTCGAGGTTATCGGTGAGTCTTGGTTAATTAATAGTGCAATATCTAGTCGACGCGTTATGGCCGTAGTAATTTATAGTTACCCTTTGGTTGCACTAATAAGGCAACAAATCGAATAACGGTTGTCCTACTTTAGCTTTTTCCCCAGTTCACACTACAAAGCCACTACGACATAAACCCGTCATGACTCAATTTTATCAGACCACTATGTAAAGACAACGCACTTATTGTCCGACTGAATAGTTAGACATCTGAGGAAATTGAAATGACGAAGGGCCTGCAAGAAGGGTATCTCATACTATGACCCGGTATGCTTCATACATTAGCGAGCTGAAGGAAGAACAACTTGACTTAAATAATAATACATTTATACGAAACATGCTTTGTTGATATTTGCATAGAAAGGCAAATCTCATGATCCTAGGACTACGAACGTTCTGATTATTGTGTGAAGCCCTACTAAAATTACTTCACAGATCGGATAAAACACTTACTGACTCTTAACATGAGTAACAGCGCCGTAGTTGTTCTTGTGAACACAACGCGGGGTGGAACAAACCGCTGTCTATCCAAGAGAAACAACTGCCGTGGAATAACCTTATAAGTACCTTGGCTAAATGATAGTCTAAACTGCGTGTCAGTGCAAAGAAGCAGGGAGACCAGGCAGTGAGAGCTCTAAAGCAGTCATTCGCGCCAAAATCCAGGACTTGAAATAGATCAGGAAGCCGGTATAGAATTGCAGAACAAAGTTTCACTGTACACTGGATTTTAGGTCAATACAGATTATCACGCATTGAACATTGGCGAATATGTACTAACAAACACGCATATATATATATATATATATATATATATATATATATATATATATATATATATTGGACCCACATAGCTCGCCGGCAAATTTATTTGTCCATGTTGTCTGTTATCACAATGTGTCACATAACGCACTGAAAACTAACGACTCAAGGCTCTAGGTCCAACATGGGGCTTGTCCACCTGGCCAATATATATATATATATATATATATATATACGTAGCCCCTTCAATGGTCGGTACTGGCGCAGCCCGCCCTGGGCATGCGGTTGCCTTAGCGGAAACAGCCAAGTGCAGGAAGTACTCAAGGCTGGACTACCCCCACTTGTTCTCACCTCTAGCTTTTGAGACGTTGGGGAGACCAGGGTTGCTTACCAAAAAATTACTCAGAGACGTCGGGAGAAGATTAGTGGTTGCCACAGGAGACAAAAGAGCCGGAGAGTACTTACTGCAGCGCTTGTCGTTGGACGTTCAGAGGGGAACGCTGCGTCGGTGAGAGGAACTTTGGCCAGGTGGACCAGCCCCAGCTTGGACCTAGAGCCTTGAGTTGTTTATTTTTAGTTCGTTAAGTGACACATTGTGATAACAGACAACATGAACAAATAAATTTGCCGGCGGGCTATGTCGGTCCATAATATATGCATAGACTTCCAGAATGCGCCCAACAAACTTTGAGGTCTAGTACAACTCGGCGAAAAAGTCCTTTTTACCATGCAACTGGTTGCAATTCTAGACTATCCTCCGTCCCCTACGGGCTTAGAACTTACCGTGAAGCATATCTTCAATGCACCGAGGGCCGGACATGCAGAGACGTCAAGGGTTTCCCCATCAGTCCTAGTGGCAGCACGGCCGCTGACTCTCAGCGGTAGATGGTTTATTATCTATTCTTAATAAGTATCGCTCAAAGAGAATTCGATAAATAATGAGGATCAAACCTGCAACACCCCGGTAGATTACAACTATTACTAGCGCACTAGTCTCCTAGACCACGCCGCCACAAAAAAAGCAGTCGTTTGGAATACAATTTTGCGTCTGTTGAATTACATTCTACGTTAGCTCAAAGCAGAGCTAACGTAGTCTTATATTTTGGCTTTCATGCTCAAAAACTCCTTTCTCACATTATACTCATATTAGTTTAAATTTTTTGTGAAGGGGCTAAGTGCAGTTACGTACTACCGTTAAGAGTAGGAAAATTCGCTTTCCATCCCGAGTTGTGTGGGACACGACCCCAGCGGATGGATGTTACCCGCTAAGACCCATGCCCACTAAACGCACCTCCTCCTTAAACTTCACTCTTTGATGGACCAGATATCCATCGAACAGTGCTATGGGCCATCAGGAAAAGTGGCGAGTGCCCTATCGGATCAATTGGCCGGAGTCGCTCGCGGGTTCTCCCACCTGTCAGGCGCACTTTGTCTCAGCCCCTGCAAACCCGTTTGTTTCAAAATTGCGCTTTCTCTAGCCGTACCGGCCTCAAAAAGATTCTGCCTCTATTTACATTTTTTGTGCTTTGTTTTTAGCACCTCATGTGCTCCACGAAGCATTTTAAGCAATTTCGCGGGGAGTCCTGAATGTCAGGATGTGTTATTCCCATTACTCATATTAACTGCTGCTGCGTCCAAACGAATGCACATCTAATGGCGATCGTTTTGGTACAGAATCCATAGTGCTGTGGGCTGTGGTTGAGAAGTAAGACAGGATTTGTGACATACACATCCATTCGTACATACTGCCCTTTGACTTGCGTTATCAAATGAATCACTCGTGTGACTTCTAACAGCACTCCAAAGATTTGATAAACAAAGTCGTTATCAACAGTCCATCTATTGGCATATGTGCCTGCATTTACGTTGATGTGTTTCTCACAAAACCTGTGTTATTTCTCAACCACAACTTGCAGCACCAGCTTGGACTTAATACCAAAATGATCGGTATTAAATGTGCATTCGTTTGAACGCAGAAGTTTATATGAGCATACTGTGAAAAACAGTAATTAGAATTACTAATAAAGTTATACAAAATTGCAGCTGTATTTCTTGATAATTTCCCTCAACACATCAATTTGTATGATTTGAGCTAACGTGAATTGTAGCGTAACGTGAAAAATCAGAAGAAAAAAAAACAGAAAATACGCAGGTATGATTGGTTTGTCGATAGGATAACTGGGACTGTCGCAATCGCAGGTTTAGTGAACATATGTCAGGATAAATGGCTCGATAAAACAATTTTTGGTAATTTCGCTTTCACTCTGAATAGAATCATTTCCGCCTCTCGCTGCATTAGAAAATTTTTTTTTTTCGCCGAGCTGTACTGCACGTTAAGGTTTGATGAGCAAGTTCTTGAAGACCCTGTATATATATATATATATATATTGTATATGAAATAATACGTTCGGGGCATAACTTAAGGCGTATATATATATATATATATATATATATATATATATATGTTTTGCAGTAGTAACCCTTGGCGCACAATAATTCTGCTGTTAGAGTGAGTTTTAAGGTGATAGACGAATAGCTTTCATGTCTTTTTGGTTATTGCAGAGCTTCTTACAGTGGAAACGGATCCCTAAAGTGGAAGATATGAAAACGTCTGTGATCTCATCAACGTCAAGTCAGACAGAGGACATGGCAACAAACGACTAGAAATCTAGATAAATCTAGACCTTTGGCACATACGCACACACATACCCATGCATATACAGTTTGAGTTGAGATTTGCAATATAATAAAAAGAGCAATGACATCAAATACCATCCTGTACCAGTACGGCCAAGCAGCGCGCAACAACAGGTTATCTATAAAATATATACATACTCTATTCAACATCCATTGTGACCTTCGTCAGGTATGTTTTTCCAGTCTTCATTACCTCTTTACACAATCGCATGTTAGTATATCAGTTTAGGCCTTTTCATACAGACTTAGAATCGCCGTGAGACATAACTTCAATGCACCGAGGGCCGGACATGTTGAGATATCTAGGATTTCCCAGCAGTCCTTGTGGCAGCAGCGGGGCCGCTGACTCTCAGTGGTGATTTATCGTTAGTCATCTATTTCAAGTGAGTATCACTCAATGAAAGTTCAATCAAAAACAGGGATAGAACCGACGACACCCCGCTAGAGGACAACCATGACTAGCACACTAGCCCCCGCCCCTAGACCACGCCGTGACAATTTATCACGACCAACAATAGATAGCCTTGCATTACATTCACTTTCGTGGTATCTTGTACACCGCGCTTCACATTTTTTTGAAAATTCACTTTTTGTTATTTATATATATATATATATAGGAGGCTTGCAGCGCCGGTGGGTCCCAGGTGGCCCACAAATACTCAACAGAATCGAGCAGGCTTTAAGAAGGGAGGTGCGGCTCCCGGTGAGTTCCAAATGTCTGTCTGTAGGCCGGAGGAGTGGTTGCCCACTTTCGATAGGTACCAGGACACTGGGCAGCAGGCTACACCGCAACAAAGGAGGTATCCAAGGCCTGCCACCTCTGCAGTAACCCCGAACATCTGTCAGTCAAAGAATACAAGATCGCCTTTGTGCTTATGGAGCACCGAGATTGAAGCAGTGCCAAAGGTTTTCGTAAGGTACAAGATAAGCCACACAAGGGCTTTGCAGACACGGACACAGGGTGGCCTTTTCTGCTTTTCTGTTTCTGACTATGTCTCGCTTTATGTACGATGTATAATATTGAGATATATGACAATAATGAATTTGACGTACATAATGTATTATGGTCGGTTCCTTTAAAAATAGATCCAAGCGCGACGTGGGCGGAGAAAGAAGGGAAACGCTAACATTCAGGCAGTAACAGCCAGGGCCACAATCTTTCAGACGCGCTACGTGTTGCGAGATCCGCACTTAAATCTGTACGCTAGTTGCTATGAGCCAACATCAGAATGATACGCGTATCATAGAGTGGCCATTACTGCATCAGCCTGTAGGCCCTACTTTAGCGGCAGCAGCGTAGTTGTTTCACTAAAAGGAGAAGGCGAATGTGATAGTGCAAATGCCGTTGTGTGTTGAAAATACTCTAATGCAGTTGTAGCTTGTTAGAACATCTCCATTACCTCCTGGAATGGCTCAAACAATGCAAGAACATGTGAATTTATTTAAAGATCAGTAGAGTCTCCTTGCTTTTCAATGGCAGCTTTCCGAACGAGCGCTTCGTAAAAGTCTGGAGACGGAGAAATGGTGTACCTCATTTCGGACGTCTTAGAAGGACTTGAATCGATTCCATTAAAGCGTTTTAGAGCGACCAGGATAAGTGATAGTACGAAAGTGCAGGATCTGAGAGTATAAGGGGTGCTCAGTAAGTTGCCAGTCCAGGTCGTGTGTTTTTTAAAATTAGTGGTACTCACAATCTACGGTGCAGGGTTGTTAAGAAGCCGCCCAACAAAACACTCTAAGTTTGCACGCCTACATTCACAATTTTTCCGTCTTCTCAGAAAGCAACTAAGCTTTTGAAGCCAACACGAAGTCTATTGATTCAGTAAGCCGCTCTCTCTTTCTCTCTCTCTCTCTCTCTATATATATATATATATATATATATACACCTGGTGCATTGAGATGTAAGGTGAAGCGTAGCATTCTCGACTTAGCACATACATCAGAACGACACTCGAGCGCAGCTTTCAAAACAAGACTTTTTATATTTGGTAATATTCGCAACAATAATCTGCGCAGTACTCAAACCATATCGTCGAAAATAGTTGCACGATCTGACCGAATCAACAATGTTTTCGTGGCGCGTAGCGAGAATGTTGAGAACCAAGAACTAGTGATATATTATTATATACTGTACAATTACATATAATACGCAAAGGTACTATTTCGATCTATTATATAGTAAATGGTTCTCTATGCCTCTTATATTGTGCATTGTATATACTGAATACAAGATTTTCGTGAATAATTATGTATATCATTATCTACCCTTTGAAAACAATATAAGAGCACTTGAACTGAATTAAATATATATGTACAAAACAACAAATCACTTCAATTTCATATATATATATATATATATATATATTTTCTTATCATTAAAGTATTTTTAATATAAGTTAACAATTTTGTATACAAATATGCATTTTGTATATATATATACATTCACTTCAGTCCCAATAGTCGATCGAAACTACCCCTATAATCCTTAGTCAGTTGCATACCCTTTTGCTTAAAAATAGGCCCTATTTTTTTTTCGTCTTTTCTTTCGTCTAACTTTTTCGTCGCTCGTCAGGAATCCCACCTTGTCGTTCATTGTATAGAAAATATTGTGATGATTTATTAATCATTTACAATACGTTTGCCGTTTGCACACTCGGCAGTGCCCGCCTTTATATATATATATATATATATATATAATTTGTTTTTTTGCAAGATTTACGAACGCGGTTTACACTCGAATTAA
Organism: Dermanyssus gallinae; assembly: GCA_003439945.1. Classification (NCBI taxonomy): domain Eukaryota; kingdom Metazoa; phylum Arthropoda; class Arachnida; order Mesostigmata; family Dermanyssidae; genus Dermanyssus; species Dermanyssus gallinae. The sequence goes on from QVRM01006678.1 coordinate 8,278, forward strand.
CTCCAGCGTACACGGCAATCATTGATGGCTACAAGCTTAAAATTGCAGAAATACCCTGGCGGTTTACCGTGTGGGGTCGGTGCCCAAATAATCATGCTGTGCGTTGTTAAAATTTGGTGTCGCTGACACGCGCAACTGCATCTAACCGCATGACCCAACCTTGTATAAACGTAAATAAATCAGTATTTATATCGCCTATGTTTTGGCTATAAAACTGACAGGGAATATATTGAACACAACGGCCGAATATGTCATGTGCGGCAACCAATTATGTCATAAAACATCTCCATCGATACTTGCTGTAAGCTTTTGGTTAAGACTAACGTCTGTGAGAGATTCCAGTACTTCTCCAAACAATCTATCGGGACCAGTCGGCCAGTGCTGAAACCTTATTTACCCTCATCCTTAATTGATTACTACAGCACTCTACTAAACATCCGTACGCATGTCTATCACATTTTTAGCTAAATTAAACCAGAGAGCCTCTTAACTGTAAATAACTCAAAAGTTCTGCCCACACTTACTTTCTGGTCATACTACTTTGTCTAATCATTTGTCAATCATATTGCTCTTCGTACGATTTATATCAAGTGTAAATTGTGTTAAATTAAATGGCCCCTTCACGTTCAAGTGTTCTACCAATTTATTGTTTCTCACATCAAAAACTATAAAGTTAGAAGATGCACACAGAGGTCCTACAACCCATACCAAAAAAACTTTTTTTTTGGGCTGACCCTCAGGCAACATTTACTGTCCACGGGATGCTCTCGCATTGCTTCGTAAGACGGACCTTTACAACCCATACCTACCTAATTATAGTACTAGTAACGACCACTTTATACATAGACATTTGTTTTGCATCTAAATGTCCTATACACTATAACGACTCTGCCAAATGTTCTTACACCAACAAGATTCGCCCACCTATACATGCCTCGCTGTAAGCTCTGGACAATGCAGAAGAAACGCTCCGTAAAATCCTATGAGGATTTGCATTTAAATCGACCTTCGAGGTTCGTCATTTGGTCACGAGGAGGCGATTGTTAGCGAACTTTGGTCACGAGACGAATACTGGCTTTGATCGGATGCTTTAGTGCTGTTGTGCCGTGGTTGACACATTTCCAGATAGAACAGAGTCATGCTTTGTTGTGGTTTCCACAAACACCACTTGGTTCACACTCGGATCGGGATTAATCTCAACCGGGTTCGCTCGCTTCTCGATCAGCTGTTCGGTTCGATTCATAGGACGCGATGTCGTCGGAATTGATGCAACCCCCATAGTAGTGACGACGCTTGAATTTGTCGCTCTGGTTGTGCCGTTGCTGGTGCGGTTGTCGTCGCTGTTGGTGCTGCTGTTGTTGTGGGTGTTGTTTTTGCCGCGGTTGTTGTTGTTGCTGCTGATTGTTGGGGTCTCACCTGACGTCGATTTTTCCTCGGCTAATATTGTAGTTTTAGTCGTGCTCGTGGAAATAGTGCTCGCACTGCCGCTGTCGGCAACAGTGGCGCTGCTTCTGGTGCTGTTTCTTGCTTCTGACGCCATCACCGGAGCCTGAGATGAAGTCGACGATAGAGGTCGAGCTCGAATTCGCGTTAACACCTTTACGACTCGCTGCTGAGGCTTCATGATGGAAGACCCGGCGGCCGACGACGCGTGGCGAGTACTCGGTGTACCGCTCGGGCCAGTTGTCAAATCGGTTGCCACAATATTTGATGCTGCACTGTGGCGCCGGCCTGAACTATCAGCGCTTCCTGCGGGGGACGTTCGTGCAACGCCTCTAATCGGCAGTGCCGAGGTGGAGGACGTAGCCAGTGGGCGAACGACTCCGACGTGGTTGCTACGAGGCGGCTGGTTCGTCGACGATGCGAAGCCCGCATGCGCATGGTTGAGGAGGAGCGCCTTGGCCCGGGCCACGTCGTCGTCGGTGAGGAAGTTCTTGTCAACGTGTCCAATGTTGTCGTTGACATAGAAGAATTCTGGCGAAGCGGCGCACGGTATCGACTCGTCCTCGTGGGTGCAGGTCAGCGTCAGCTGATTGAACACCGTTTGATTGCCACAGATAAACGACCAGTGACGTGGGACCAACATGAGGTTGGACCGCGCAGCACCTCGTTTCTCGCTGCCCACCTGTCTTGGCTGGCATATGTGGAACACTCTGCAGTCATTGTCAACGTCGGCAAAGTAGCCATAACGGTCGGTGCACCGAAACGAAGTCTGGAATTTGCCTACCGCCAACTCGGATCCTGGTGGAAGCTCCAAGCCCTCCTGTGCCAGTGCGGTCACAAGTGCTGCAAACAAAACAAACCCGAGGAATTTGTATATTTTTGTTTTACTTCTATATGTGCTTCAATACAACGTTTAGCAGTAGATAGCACTAGCGCTCCCATTGGCTTTACTAAAGTTACCATATCTGTAAAACTATGAAAAATTGAACTATAAATAATAAATTCAGGAACAAATAGACGCTAAGAGTAGATACGTTGGTGTTGTCTCAAATACAAATAGTATACTTACATAAAGGCTCAACTGCGCACAATTAAATCGGTGCACCGATCCCCAACAAAAACACAAATAAATTTAAATATCAAAGGCGGACGCACAGCAGTTAAGCTGACAGCGGCCAGGCGTGGTTAAAAGTAAATAATTTCAGGATAATTAACGTCTTGTTTGTTCCTCAAAGCGATGGCTAGATATATATTATAATGGTACTTACTTGAGGCGGCGACAATTATTGTAGTTAGCTTCCACATTGTAACCACTAGAAGGCACGTTTTACACGTCGTATCCGATTTTGCGCTGTCCCTTACTTTGGTCAACGAAACACTTTTCCTTCTACACACTTCAAGACTACTTCTACTAAAATTTTGATTTGTTATGAATACTCTGTCCCTGCATGCAGTTACTTTCCTCAGGCCTTTACGATTCTCCACCTGACTCTCGTTATACGAATTGACGGGTTTGTCGTCTCTGGAAGTTCGAGAAGTCGGCAAAATGCTGCTGTTATGTTATCACTGGGGATCCACTCGTCGAATTGTCGTTGGACGGTCAACGCTTATATAAGTGTGACACAAACCAGCTTAGCGGGGCAGCGCATTGCACCGCCCACCCTTGGTAAGGGGGGGGGGGGGGGGGGGTGAGGCGAAGGCAGGAGATGCGCGCGTAGGTGACACCTCAGCGGGACAGAAGCCTCGCCTCTGCTTTCTTTATTCGCTATCGGCCACGTTGCCCACGGATCCTCGTGTCGGTGTGGGGTCATGCAGCAGAAATGGCATCAGCAACCCCAGCAGAAGCAGCAGCAGTAGCATGGTGACGAAAATGACAAAAACGACAGCGTGGGGTATCGCTTGGAGCCTCATGACTAAGCGATCCCCACCAGCGATCGCACACCCACTGATAAATCAACAACGACTTCTGCTACTGATGCTGCATCTCGAACGTCGCTTCTGCTGTGCCGCTTGTATGATTATTCTCATAGTGTGTCCATTACTACTTCGGTCACTTGTAGTTTAACCTCCGCTAGAGCAACAGCCAAAGCATGTACTAACACCGCGTACAGCTCATTGCACACAGACAATGCGTATATATATATATATATATATATATATATATATATATATATATATGTTTAAATAACACTAATAATAAGGATTATATGCATGCAATGCTTGTGTATGGATGCGTGTATACGAAATCGTCGTGAAATGACCGGCGAAAATCGGTCGTTCCCATGTGGCAACACTGTTGGTTGTGTGTATGCCGCTGATGAGCGAATGCCGATAGACAACGAGAAACGCCATCGCAGAGTCTTCTTTCGTACCCTGCAACGCCCATTGGTTTATCATGGTTTGGACGCTTTTGGTGGCTACAACACCGTAGGGGATCTATGGTGTTGTTGTTCTTGTTGCTGCTGATCTTTCAGCTCTTGGTGATGATGTTAATTTTGTTGTCGTTGTTATTATTGTTGTTGTTGCGGTGTTTCCATTTCTGTCAGTAGTGCTATTTTAGCTATAGACGACAAAGCCGTGAACCACCGCGTCACCTGTGCTGACTGTGCCGCACTAGCCAATCGTCTAGGCGGGCGGCTATATCGTGCAGTTCTTAGCCATATGATGCTTGGTGACGGTGACAGAGCCGATTCGATTTTGGTCTTCGATGGGCTAGCTAGGAACTGTCGGCGGTCGATCAACGAACGCCCTTTTGCGTAAAGGTCAAACGCAGCCCTTATTCTTGTTGTGTTCTTCTCTGTCGTCAGTTTACCTCGGAGAGGCAGCTGCAGCTGCAGCAGCAGCAGTAGACGGGACGGGAAACAACGGGCCCCGTCAAAAACAAGCGACCGGATCAAGGTGGGCTCGTAAGAGAGTCGTCAACAGCAAAGTCAACAGCAACGTCAACAGCAATAATGACAACAACGAGAACAAGAACAACAACAACAACAATGACAATGGCAACAGCAGCAACAACAACAGCAACGTCAATGGCAACAACAACAATGACAACAACGGCAACAACAGCAACAACAACAACACTACCGCCAACAACAACGGCAGCAGTGATCAACGGACAAGATCAGCACAGATCGAATGTTGTCAAAAAAACAACCCTCGCCGATAGCGTTTCCCTGGTTACGTGATGGTTCGTTAATCACTAAAAAAAGCTGATGCCGTCTCAGTGGGGCGTAGACTGAGCGATTATCAGCGACGGATGAGTAGGTCAGTGGGACATGTTAGTTAGGCAGTTAGTTAGTTTGACAACTCGAGCGCTCGCTCATAACAGTAGTAGCGTAAGACAAAGTGTCGTCAGCCGACGAGAGAATCTCTGACCTTGCCTATTCATCTACGTCTTCACACATATAACACAACCCGCCCTGATTGTCAGACTTCGGGTCAGCAGACTCGCGTCGAGCCAGCCTAAGGGCGTTTCCAGCGCGCGCCACACACGTCATATAACAATTAAATCAGCTCGGTTATGTGATAACCACCATAGACGCCCGCCCGGCACATAGACTTAGCTAATCCTTTATTATATATATATATATATATATATATATATATATATATATATAATTTACAGAAAATAAATCTTTGGAATTTAATGTATCTCAGTGCGAAACTATTAGACAAGTAGAACACAAGTCCCAGGAAATCCTTCGCAAGAAGATCCCAGACGTATATATACATACCTTGTACGGGGTAGAAATGAAAATCATATAATTATCTATTTTTGACCCCGCGTTGTAATATCATGCTTACTTCTTCTATACTCAATTGTAGTTTCTCGTTTGTGTTACAACTTCATATAGCCACATGGTTATTGCAAAACATATATGCAAGTTACAGTAGATTTCATACATTATCACCCTAGTATCTCGTATTATTACAAAAAAATTATCTATGGATTGTGTACATATTTCATAATTATGATTTAATCAAACGAAAGTAAGACGAAATTGTATGTCCTCGTAGCGCTTTTGAATTGATAAATGATACAAGTGTATATATATCACTAGTCAACTTGTTCCAGAATGTAGCTACTAAATTACAAAGTGCAAGCCTCGATTGTGCTCTTGTCGCCGAGAAAACAATAAGCAAGTGAGATGCTGTGCTTCGGATGTTTTAGGTTCTTGCAGATTGGGTAAGGTCCAAGAAGAATGCGAAACATGCAACGATAGAAACTAAGTAGAAGGCGCTTTATTTTGACAGCAATGGTTAATTTAATTAGGTATGGTAACGGGAGATTATTTCATATTGTTCTGTTATTACTGACATGCGCTATGTGGCATTATTCACATTTATTTACGCAATATATATATATATATATATATATTTGCCCGTCAGTGCTGATAAAGCGATAATAATACTATTTTTATTCAACTTTTTTCTTAATTGATAAGTGAAAAAATAACACACCACTAAATTCGTGATGAACAGCGATGATTCGGTAATGGTCTTAATGTCAATGGCTGCCAGAAAACAACCAACCTCAGGCAACGCTATTTTGAGCAGACTTTTTCAGAATCGCTTAACAGCAAATAAAGTATACTCGTCTACCCCACGGCTCGAGGAGCAGATACCGCGGCGGCTGCCACCAACGATCTTTCGTGGCCGACTTCACCTGATTTGCCAGCATGGAAACAAGGCTCGTTTTTGATATAGAGAGCTTAAGATAGCAATAAAGTTCAGTATAGTGGCCGGCCGTTCATTGCTATGAATTAGTTATTAATTAAGATTGGCTGGCTCTACATCTAGTTCGTGTGAGAAGTGTTTAAAGCATTGTAGCTCGCGAAGCGTAAGTAAGTGAACGCTCGTATTAACGTAAATTGACCTCTTAAAGTAGCCCATGTATTAGCTATCCAGATTTGTGTAGAGCGAGCGCGCCACCGTGCACTGTCGACATTGCCACAACCGACGACTGCGTTAGGTCAGATAAGCGCATCAACGTATAATAATTGCGATGTTAAGCTTTTGCAGTGGGTCAAACTAGGGATTTGGCAAGGGCCACGTCATTAGCGTTGCGCTATCGAGTCGAGTTTACACTACACCACGTTTTTTTTTGCACTTGCATTTTTGTTGGTAATTAAATAATGGCGTCATACTAGAAATAAGTTCGATGAGGCCTAAATATAGCTTACCGCTCATGGGCGATTTTTTCTGCAAAAAATACAGATCTTCCGGTGTACACATGCCTGCTGGCTCCGGGCACTGTAGTTCCTAATGGCCTTGTTCGATTGCTTCACTACGCGCACATCGATCTAATTGCTATCATTCCTTAGCGCCCATAGATAGTGTCCGTAGCGTTGGTATCATCGAATCAATGTTTTGGTAAGCCTGGGGCACATCTGACTTTCGTCTATACACACAAGTCGCATGAATTATATGTTATGTATGCTCTGGTGTGCACTTCTCCAATGTGTGCTGAAATTGCATCTCTGCTTCATATTTCTTCCAGTATCCTTCAGCATCGTTTAACGTGTGCTCTTCCTCAGCTCATTGAGGAATATGCTTAGGCTAATTACTGTTACGATCTGCCACTACTCGTTTAGCAACAACAGCTGCGTTGCACCCTGTGAAACCCTTGTTTTTGCACATGTTTTGATAAAATAACAAATAAAAAAGATAAGGAATACAAAATATATAGCCAACCGATAGACGCCATCCTTATTTGACGTGACAGCGCTACTGTTCTAGGCTGGATTCACGCGAAAGGTAGAAGCCTTTGTTTTTAATATTACATTTTCTCTTATATCTTTTTGATTAGAGCTATGCTTGTTCTTGAGAAATCATATCAGATATCTTGAACAAGGGTCGTTCACTTCAATGACTACTCTTGCCCACAAATTATAATCCTAATCATGCTGTCTTTTCTAAGATAATATTGGGCTGATCGTATTGGCGCAAAATGTATAACAGTAAAACACTTCGTACTTAAAGCAGAGTGTTTGCTACTCCCACGACCCGCGACTGTTACAACTTCGCCAATCTTTCTCTTAAATAGAGCACGTCCTCTGCTTGCTAAGGAGGCACGAGAATAGATGAGGCAGTTGCCGTTGGTCGTGGGAGTAGCAAACACTACAAAGGGAATTCGAACGGTTACAATGTTTTCTCATCAAACAAGATCGCAGAACTGTCCTTATAATAGAGGCATTTTGGAGTCTATGCAAGGGGATTTGACGCCTTTCCGTTCAATCGCACGCTTTACGAACACTAACAAACTCACATCGGCAAAACACGGTCTGTACTGCGTCAAGATATTATGCTAACGAATTCGATCGTTGGCCGGTTTGTCTGTCCGGTCTTACAGTCGAACTGATAAATCAATTTTAAAACTCAGTAGATAAACTCACTGTAAATACGTATCAGTATGTTGTGATCTATGTACGTATGTATCACTTTATGATAAAGCTGGATTGTATATATATATTTATATATATATATATATATATATATATATATATATATATATATATATATATATATATAAGAAGTTTATTTCCGTATAATACATTAGGTATATGTTACACACATCAACTAGCTAAGCCAATGCGCATTGAGACTGTCACGTGTCCGTTTCGATGAGGCCAGGGCGAGACCACTTCAGGAGTGTGCCCCGAACGGAGGCAGCGTTTCCACGTTGTATGTCAAGATCCAGGCGTTGTTTAAGAAAGGACGATGACCTGTTATCACCGGATGACAGGTTTAATAAGGTCCCAACTTTGTAGATCAGCTGCTTGGTCCGAACGCCAGGGGCACCCAAAGTTTCAAACGCGAGAGGGCAAAATTCATGGGGATAGCCGATTGATGAGTATTTTTTCAACTTGTTAGCCTCCGCAAGGTGGGCTGCATAACCAGCTTCGGATGCGCCGCCACCGACCATAGAAGGAGCTAAGGAGTCGGTAACGGTTGCATCCCAAACTAGCATTTTGCCATGCTCGAATGGTGTGAGTGTCATACCATCTGGACGTTTGCCGTCCTCCGCGCAGAGACCTGGGGGTTCAAGAATGCACGGACGACCGCACGACCTAAGGGCGCTGCTAAAGGTCTCATTAATAGCGGCATGTCTCGAGCGTCGTCCTGCACTAATAATGCACGATAGTCCGTGATGTCCTGGTTCATCGACAAGGTGACCACATTGGCACCGATGAGGGCTAACTATGTCTGCCCCTAGTCGTAAGCCTACTGCTATGCGAACCGACTCGTCATCAAGAAGGGTACCTATGGGGGCACTGGGAAGCGCGTGTAACCAGGCCCCTGAATCCTTGGCGGATACGGCGTTTAAGCGAGCTCTGGCTGTGTCGTCGGCAGCTTCGTTAAAGAGACGTCGTTGTACCTCGTCGTGCAGAGGTGAACTCCAGTCGCGCTGGGACAGTACGTTTTCAGGCCTACCCCCACAGCGCGCCTCAAGGTTCTCTTGAAGATGGGCTAAGCGGTTTCTAAACTGGTCGACTCCCGCTGAATCTAAAAGAGGGGTTGCCCTGTTTTCCGCGCTTAGCATCGACGAGACTATAGCAGGCCCGGCCAGGGTCAGTAAATTTGGTACACCGAGGCCTCCTTTAGAAACAGGTAGTAATGCCTGTTCCCGTGCGCTGGGTGGTAGAGATGTATTCAGCAGGGACTCGAGGGTGGACAGTGTCAAATCGTTGAGCCTTTGCAACTCATCGGCTTGGTTAGATAGGTCGGCCCCTCGAAGAAGGTGGATGAGTCTTGAGGACGAGAAAGAGGACCTGAGTAAGAAAAGTCCCCGGTGTGCTCCCAGAAGAGGAAGACGAGCAGCGGCATTTTCCAGATTCAATCTCCAGCGCTCGATTGCTGCTGGGAGCCCCTCGGGGCAAATTGGTACGCCTAGTAGCTCCAGATCGTTTTTGACGGTCATCTTGCAGCCGGGCAGGAGGTCTCGAAGTGACTGTATTTCAGGGGCCTCGATGGTGGGGCCAAGGAGGCATATTTCGCATTTGGCCGGGTTTAACTCCAGCCCGGATGTAACACTGAAGTTAAGAACCCGTCGAATATCATCGGCTACTGTGCAAACATTTCCTCCTAACAGGCCATCGTCAAGGTACCAGAGGTTCAGCGGGCTCCTGAAGGAATCCACCAGATCCTTGATACCCAGACAAAACAGAGGTGGCGCTAAGGGATCCCCCTGCTGCAGTCCGGTGGCGGACGAAATTACATGCTCGGGCAGGACCAGATGGGAGGGATGCCTATATGCCAGTCCGACGTGGTTTAATAGGTGAGGGGCGTGGGATGCAACGGCCTTCATCAGGTGATCGCGTCTTATATTGTTAAAAGCGTTTTTAAAATCGAGCTTTACAAGAACCCCGGGGGGCTCGCGTGAGTCGAGGAAGGCCCGGGTTGCGTGAATGGCTACTTCGGTCCCAGCCGGCGTCGCGAATCCCAGTTGATGTGCACCAGTTGCGTGAGAAATAACGGCTTTGTTGTGGTTGCATCCAATTTTCGCGGCAAGCCTGCGTAGCGATGACGAACATGCAATGGGACGTACCGATCCGTCCTTTTTCTTAAAAGCAAATAATCTTGCACCAAATATCAACGGCTGGAGGCAAGATGGGGGGTTACCCCAAAGAAGAATATCTACAACTTTTGCCAATGCGGAGAGCAGGCTAGCAGCGACGTCTTCGAGAGACGGGGAAAGAAGGTCCATTAATAACCGGGGTCTTATAAAGTCTAGCCCTGCGGCGGAGCTCTTGGAGAAGCTCTTAATAGCCGCCTGAATGTCTTCCTTTGACGTGACATAGGGCATAGGGTTTCTGGTGAGTGTCGGCCATTCCAGGTTTTCGGGAGCTGGTGGGTGTTGCTCTCGCAAGGCCTCTATACGGTCTATGCCAGGCGTTATGGTATCTGTAGACACAATAAGTCTGGCGGCGCCAGAAACATCTCCTTCGGAGAGTTTAATAATAGACTGGCGCACAATATCATTCTTGAATGGTTTAAGGGTCGAGACACGGGAGTGAGATGTGGCAATCACGTCTGACAGACGCATATTCCGGTGGAAATCGCGAAGATTGTTGCGGATAATGACTGAGAGGGATGAAGCGTCGCTGCGGGCGCGGGGGAGGCGAAGGACCACGGGGGCAAAAGAGAAGAGGCTATACCATGCTTCAACGTCGTTATCAGATGAAACTGCTGTGAGTACACGGGTAAAAGCCTCGGCCACTTGTCTCCTGACTGACTTTGGTACAATTCGAATTAGCCTGATTTGCCTCATAACAGCTTGAATATCCTCCAGGATTTGCGCCGGTTGCAAACGGGGGGGCTCAGAGGTGGTCGATATGGAGGAGGAAGCGTCAGTGGCGGTCGGGTGCTTAGCTGATATATGTCTTGTTATGCCACGCCGTGTGTATCGTCCGTCGCAAAGTGGACATTTAATAGTAGTTGAAGTAGTGCGTGGTGCTTCTCCGTCTTGAGCTATGCGATCGTGATTATTCATGATTGTATGATTTTTCGTAGATTGTCCACTAACGGTAGGAGTTGCAACAGCGGCTCCAAAAGCTCTAATAAGGCCTTGAATTTGGCCGATATCTCTGGACTTAAGCCTGTAAGGATTTGAGACAATCCGAGGGAGGTGCTTTTGGAGCCGGACGGAGCCGAAGTCGCTTTACGCGTGCGCTTGATGGGTGTTTTGATTCGATGTTGCCTTACAACGGGCGACCTGCGGCGTGTCCGCCCTGTCGATCTTCTGCTTTTTCTGGTGGGGATTGATATGGGAGCCGGGAGTAGCAGCTGTGGCGTAGGATCATTTTGTGATTGAGATATCCCGCGGACGACGCTAGCGTAAGAATGTTGTTTTGAAACCTGAGATGCGTTGTCTACAGTCAGGGCTGATTTGGGGGATATGTCGGTGATCTCGGCCGTCGGGTGCAGGACCTTCACCTGTTGCAGTGTGCGGGCCTCGAGTATGATTCGGTTTCTTTCCCGAAGGTAAGCCAGTCGAGGGCAAGCAGATGAACCCGCCGCGTGAGCACCACGACAGTTCACACATCTTGCTGAATTGGGACAGTCTGCAGCTAGGTGCCCGGGAGTGCCGCACTTCTTGCATACTTGGAGCATTGTGCACCTGTCGGCGAAGTGTCCCGGCCTCAGACACTTATGACATAGCTTAGGTTGGTCGGGCTCGAGAACTACTTGATGAGTTTGGTATCCAAGGAATACGGATGGCGGAGGTTGGCGCGTAAAGGAAAGGATCACCTTACCAAGCATCACTCGCGCTCCGTTTCGCATGTGAGATAATCTTTTCACGTGATTGACTCCAAGTGACGACAACTCGCATAGTATCTCTTCTTCTGTGATTGATATTGGAACTCCGTGTATCCTGGCTTTAAAGATCGACAGGGATGGGCTGTGTGTGACTACCGGTAAGTTTCCTAGGACTGAAATCGAAAGCACCCGGTGTGCGTCCTCAATTCGCGAAAGCCACACGATAATGGACTTCCTGTCACCGGATATTCTGCATCCGGGAGCCACGTCGTGTATATGCTTGTACGTCGACAATAGCGAGCCTTCAGGAAACTCTGCTGAGGCTTCTCCTTCGGATGGTTCTCTTCGAACAATCACCTTAAACGTCCCTAGTTCACCAGACGATATACTCTCCTTTAGTTTAGCAAGGCTCTTCTGCTCGCGGGACGCAGTCAGTTTTTCCCGGCGGGATACCACACGAGTAAACCCGTCGTCAGCCTTGTCATCTTCGGCGCTCGTAGAGAATGAAGACAACTTCTTGCGCTTGGAGCCTATGACGTGCTCTTCTGCCGTGGCGCTCCCACTACACTGGCGTGGCGCGGGGGTGCTCGGTAAGGTTGGGCTCGGTTTACCGGAAACATCCATGGCCGGCGCATCGTGGGTGTTTGCGGCGACCCCTTTCGGGGCATCGGTCTGATCAGCACACGAACTGGCGTCGACTGGGCCTTGTCGTAACCTGGATATATCCAGGGTAGGCGGCGGCGGGGCAGTACTACCCCTGCTGGGCGGCATCGTGGCCTTTGCAGGCAATCGATACGTATTAAGTTGATATTTTCAACTAAGTAAAACGCAAAATATAATCAATACAATTAAAACGATTTAAAAATGATTTAAAAACCGGTGACACGCGCGCAACTTGAACCCGGGAACTTTGTTTGCGAGTCGGTGCTCCTCCCGTCTCGTCCACAGAGTCACGTGGCTGTACGTTGGCCTCTCGCGATAGGGGATCGCAAAGCGACGCTAAACGTAAACAAACGCCCGTTGTGATGACGTTGTAAATCGAACACAATCGCCTGTCAGGCTGAGTGGAGTTGAAACTCCGGCAGCACTACTTGGTACACGTTGGGGTGGGCTTCACACCTCTCTCGGCACCTCTTAGTCTGTTCGGTCACTGTTGTAGTTTTCCTTACGATTGTCACTCTTCTAGCTGTGTTCTATGCATATAGATCCCACTTGTTTGAGACGATCCCTCCCCGATATATATATATACAGGGTGTTCCTATTTGTATGTCCAAAACGCTAGGGTATGGTCAAACTCGGTGAGAAAATCATTTTTGCCAATGGGTGGAAGCCGGGAAAACGTTTTGTTTAGGAGTGAGGATGAAATTTATAAAAGCAGTTATTCTGTCTTTTTTCTCCTACATAGTTGTGCAAAATCTACGTTTGCGGGAGAACCAGTCAACGCACAAATGAACCGATCATACCGGCGTGTTTGGCGGAAAATTCTGCACAATAAAAAGTCAAAATGTTACGTTAACGCTTTTTTGTGCAACATCGTAATTTTTTCCATTACGACCAAAAATGCACGTCTAAAAGACTACTCTCAGGCAATAGCAGATTTAATGCCCACTACATTCGTACCAAAGTGATGGTGCTGCGTTACGTAGTTGCCAAGTGACTAAGCTTTTTCGACAGTCATAGTTGTTATGTTTCACGTTGAAGTTTTCACGTCCAGAACCGTAGCATTTTGTCAAGACGTTTCCGCCCCCTCTATCCATTAGAAAAAATTATTCTCTTGCTGAGTTCTACCAAACCTCAAAATATGTACCTAACTTTCTCATACACCCTATGCAAGTATGCATGCCTTCGCTTTCGATATGACTGTCGAAAAAGCTTAGTTACTTGGCAACTACGTAACGCAGCACCATCACTTTGGTACGAATGTAGTGGGCATTAAATCTGCTATTGCCTGAGAGTAGTCTTTTGGACGTGCATTTTTGGTCGTAAAGGAAAAAATTACGATGTTGCACAACAAAGCGTTAACGTAACATTTTGACTTTTTATGACTTTCCTTAATCTGGCTATTCGCTTTTTGCTACGCAAGCTAGTAATGTATACTTTATTGTGCAGAATTTTCCGCCAAACACGCCGGTATGATCGGTTCATTTGTGCGTTGACTGGTTCTCCCACAAACGTAGATCTTGCACAACTATGTAGGAGAAAAAAGACAGAATAACTGCTTTTATAAATTTCATCCTCACTCCTAAACAAAACGTTTTCCCGGCTTCCACCCATTGGCAAAAATGATTTTCTCACCGAGTTTGACCATACCCTAGCGTTTTGGACACACAAATAGGAACACCCTGTATATATATATATATATATATATATGCTTGACAGGGTAGAAATATGTGTAAGGAAAACACGTAAACGACATTAACAATAAAGCATTTTATAAACAACATCAACCCATTTTTATTTGTTGTTCAGTATTACCAGATGGATGTCAGTTCTAGACGATTAAATCCACCCTGGTCGACTTGTTCTAACCATCGCAGTTAAATGACACCTCCGTTTAACGTGATTAACGTGAAGAAAAACGGGTGAGGCTATAAGTTGACTTGTTTAAGGCACTACTACGGGCATTATGCACGAGCTACACCGGTGACCCGCAGTCCAAGAGCGATGCGGTTAGCAGCTGAAGATAGAATCGGAATGTTGATTGTAGTCCCGGCCGAATCAGCGGTAAAATTGATCTCCTCCTTGTGTGCTCCTCCCAGAGTCGTAATCGTTGCTCCGCGTCGCAAGTTTTTCGAGTTAAGCGCTCCTACGCGAATAGGGCCAGTGGCAGGTTCAAGTACGATGGCGTACAAGACAGTGCCGCTCGACGTGTACCACACATTTCCATTGAGCGTGTCGTTCTGGTGGATCCATGGTCTCGACCCGTAGATAGCTTCGCCGTTGGTCTGCAGCCAATCGCCCATCTGTAGCAGACGCTCCTGAAACACGGCATCTATTGTTCCATCCTTTCTCGGGCCAACGTTCACCAGAAAGTTGCCGTTGCAGCTAACAGTCCTAACAAGCTCGGCAATCAGCGTCTCGATGGATAGCACGTCATCAATCGTCATGATGCGACGGTAGCCCCACGAATCCTTGTCTAGTGTGAGGGCATTCTCCCACTTATGATGTATCAGCACTCCAGGGTCGAAACGGTCTTTGCAGTTAAAGAAGTCGCCATGTTTGCACGGCACTCCGTCACCCCAACGATCGTTGACGAGAACCGAGTTCTTCACCGGACTGTCGTTGTACAACCAGGCAAGAAAGTGTGTGGAATTCCAGTAGTCAGCCGATGCCTCCCAGTCACCGTCCGACCAGATGACGTCGGGTTTGTAGTTGTTCACCAACTCGTAGAGTTCCGGCAGAGATTTCTGCTCGACAAAGTCCTGTGTGCGGAACTCACGTCGCTTATCTTCCAGGTAGATAGGGTTGAACCATTCGTAGAGCGAGTGGTACACTCCAAAGTGCAGCCCGGCGGCTTTCGTGGCCTTCTCCAGGTCGCCAACGAGGTCTCTGCGCGGTCCTACGTCGAGGGCGTTCCAGTTGAACGACACGTTCGATGGCCAAAGGGTGAAGCCATCGTGGTGTTTCGTAGTGAGCACGACGTACTTCGCTCCGGCCCGTTGGAAAAGATCCGTCCATGTCGATGCGTCGTAAAATTCGGCCGTGAAGTCTTTGGCGAAATCCGCGTAGGTGAACCTCGGTGGGTAGTTCTGGCTCATGAACTTCTCAATCGTCTCGCTGCCACCCTTCCAGTGCTCCCAAAACCATTCGCCACCCTCGAACGACGGCACAGAGAAGACACCCCAGTGAAGGAAGATTCCCACCTTCGCTTGGTCGAACCACTCCGGAGCAGGCCGAGTATCCAACGACTCCCAGGTGGGACGATATCTTTCGCTGCAGCCCAGGCAAATCAGCCCGAAGAGCACCACCAAAAAACTAGAGCAGTTAAACGCGCCTGCCATAGTTGCCATCGATCCAGGCGTGTCCGGGATTCGATTCGACGGGGAAAGCTATGCGTAATCGTTCAAGTGCCTATTTCGACTCAAGCGTTGGCCCTCTTTCTTGTTTGCTGGTTACTGTTGTGTTTATACGATGTCTGCCAGCCAATAGCACTTGTTACTCTCTCAACCGCTACAGGTTTTATCTTTTTTGATTCGATATCAGCAGATAGCAACGCGACTTTACGCCATGGCGGGAGAGCGATACGAACGTATCATAAGCCCATTGTCGGCCGCGTCGTGTTCGTAATGACGTTCGTAGAGCGGGGTGAACGGTATCTGAATTGAGCACACTCTTTTGGGAGCACATTGATTATATATATATATATATATATATCATTTTTACACATACATTATAATTCAGTCGGTCAGTATTTGTATATATGGTTAAAAATACATCACTGCTGCGTGTAGCTCGAGATGCATTGAACTGCCTCCTGCCTTATAGCCAATATTAATGATAAATATTGATATACATAACTGTGTTGGTTATTAGTGCAAACAAATTACGCTGACAACAATAATTGATAAAATTGATCTGCTACTGAAGAGACACTTGAATGATATATACCACACGTCATTTTAAGGCCATTTTATTTTGTTTCGCCGCACGTCTTGGTACCATTTGTCGCACAATGAAGTTCTTGTTCGTGATAATGACCTCTGCAAATATGCATGCAGTTTATTATAATTATAATAGTTAACTTATTGTTTTGTCTATTTCTCACAGAGAAGAAACGGAGGTCCGAAAATACATAGACAAAACGGAACAGCAGAGATGGCTAGCGACTCTGGAACAAAGAGTGCAGGTTCGATCCAGGCGCGACACATTCGCCTTCGACGCAGAAGCAGATCTGGGTTTATAAGTAAGTACAAATTACAATAATTTCGTTAGCCATACCGACTAGATCAAATTCAAATATGCTGTTATATCGAGCCTACAGATATCGGCCACGTAGATTGCAATGTCTCCAAGCAAATCATACGGTAATGGTCAGGACAATTATCATCGAACAGCTTGCGATTCGATCATGAAACAAACGTACGTTTAGTCTACGATCTGATCACTGCAAATAAATCGGGCAAGGCGATTTAATGGTAACATCACTGGCTCATATGTGAGAGATTGTGGGTTCAAATCTAGCCGATCTTAAATTGTTATTTATTGTTGTTACTTAAACAAAGCTAATGCCGGAATGAAATATGATGAGTCATTATTTAAAACACAACAATAAGGATAGGTGTTCTAAGAAATGTGCAGTACATTAATATAAAATAAAACAAAATACTGTATACAACGACATGTAAGAAGGTGGGAAGGATGGGAGGCGCGCACCAAAATATGTTAAATACTGAATATTTAAAACTTCTAATTGCACATGCAATTAATGCGTAACGACTTAAACCATGAAAATACTCATACATTGTCTTTGCGTACAGAAACATGTTGCAAGGAAATGTTTGCGCTGCGTTTTGACAAATTAAAGCCTTTCGAAGGGCCAGAGAGAAGGGTTTCGTAGTCAATGTAAAGAGAGTCAGAGATGAACAGAAGCTACGGCACTGTAGAGTTTCATACAGAAATATATACAATTTAAAAACGCTCAGTAATATAGCAACCTTCCATCATGTTGTCTAATAAAATGTAGAGCGTCTGATTGTCTAAAAAAATCTATTTTTGTTCTGTGGCAGGGATGGTTATAACTTTAGACTTAGATGTATCTACAGTTGACGTGCTTTTACCATAGAGTGATTGTACACTTAATAATGGTGTATTCCTTGCGGAGTGATTTCATACTTATAATAATGGTGTATTCATTGCGGAGTGATTGCATACTTAATAATGGTGTATTCATTGTCGTGTATTGCGTCGAACATCAACCGCGCTAGCCTGAATATGTTAGTGTACTTACTGGCGACGTCACCGTTATCTGTTAAGGACTTGCAAAGGATGTACAACATACTTAAGACCACAGCCTTTAGAGAGCACGTCTCCGATTGGGAAAGCAAAATGGCCGACATTAGCCCGCTGTTCCATAAAACAAAGGCAATAACGTCGGATTCGCGGAAAGGCTGCAGCTATGAGAACCGACATCTAGTCACCAGATTTGCCATCCATGACTTCCACCTAAAGATCTGTGTGCGCGAAAAGTTTTATGAGATCTCGCTGGAGTGCATATGTAAACTTTGTGGCCGCCCGTGTGATCTATATCACTTTCAGCGTTGCAAAAGAGCAATTCCGTTGGCTCAGCTCTGGAAATGTGATGCCTATATATATATACAGGTAGTTCAATAAGTTCTTATAATGAGCTTTTTAGAATTCGAATTTTGGCGCGCTTCCACCGCTATTAGGAACTGCAAGTTTTCAACTGCCAGCAGTCAAAATATTATGGTGATTGGCCGTTGCGATTTCGTTTGATCGCTTTTCCCGTGCAACGTATCGGCGTGATTTTGAAAAATGGAGAAAAAAGAGTTTCGAGTGGTTATCAAGCATTTTATTTCAAAGGTTGGAATGCGACCCAAGTAAAAACTGAGTTAGACGAGGTGTACGGTGACTCTGCGCCATGTTTTGCCACTGTTTCCAACTGGATTAATGAGTTAAAAAGAGGTCGCAGGAGCAGCGGGATGAACTACGTTCAAAACGCCCAAAAACAGCAACTGATTAGGAAAACGTGAAAAAGGTGCGGAAAATCGTTGCCGCAGATAAGCGATCGAACATTAGGGAGATAGCGGAGGCCTTGGGGATCAGTTTGGGTAGTGTGCATTTCATCCTGCACGAAAACTTGAAGATGAAAGAGCTCAGAGAAAAATGGCTGCCGCATTTGCTCAACCAAGGCCAAAAAGACGCGCGTGTTTCCGCTTCACAGCGAAATTTGGCCAAGAGCTGGGTCCATCACTACACTCCCGAGACCCAAGAAGCATCTTGCCAATGGTGTGCACCTGATGAAGGACCTCCGAAAAGGGTGCGGACAACAGCATTGACCGGAAAGGTGATGGCTACAGTTTTTTTAAGACCAACGTAGAATAATGCTGGTTGACTACCTTGAGAGCGGTAAAACGATCACAGGAGAATATTAGGCAAGACTGTTAGACTGCCTTTAGCAAGAACTTATCGTGAAACGGCCCGCTTTGCAGAAGAAGGTTGTCCTGTTTCACCAGGACAATGCTCCTGCACACAAGTCCCGGCAAGTATCGGCAAAACTGGCCCAACTGAGGTTCGAACTTATTGAACAACCTTCCTATTCTCCAGACCTGGCCCCCTCTGATTATTTCCTCTTCGGACATTTGAAGAATAGTCTCGGTGGAAAGCCTTTTTCCAGCAATGAAGAGGTTAAGGCTGCTGTCAATGCCTATTTTCAGTCTAAAGACGCGGAATTCTACTTAAGAGGTATAAAAGCTCTGAAATCTTGGTGGGAAAAGTGTATTGAGCATCTCGGGGAGTATATCGAATAAGATAAATTTAAAAACATGATTTGGAAAATTCTTGGTTTTCATTCTAAGAACTTATTGAACTACCTGTATATACAGGGTCAATTATATCGTTATGTACTTATTGCGAGGTTTAGTAGAACTCGGCAAGAAAATAATTAAACGCGGACACGTCTTGTTTAGGAGAGAGAGTGAAGTTTATAAAAGTAGTTTTTCTCCTACATAGTTGTGCGAAATTTACGTTTGCGGGAGAACCAGTTAACGCATGAAGGAACCGATTATACCGGCGTGTTCGGAGGGAAATTCTGCACAACGGAAGACACTTCACTAGCTTGCGTAGCGAAAAGCGAATAACCGGATTGAGGAAAGTCATAAAAAGTCGATATGTTACGTTAACGCTTTTTCATGAAAAGTTGTGAAATGTTTCCT
This sequence comes from Dermanyssus gallinae, assembly GCA_003439945.1. NCBI lineage: Eukaryota > Metazoa > Arthropoda > Arachnida > Mesostigmata > Dermanyssidae > Dermanyssus > Dermanyssus gallinae. The sequence goes on from QVRM01006678.1 coordinate 27,873, forward strand.
TTACGACCAAAAATGTACGCCCAAACGACCACTTTCACACAGTAGCAAATGTAATGCCCACCATTTTCGTACCAAAGTGATGGTGTTGCGTTACGTAGTTGTCAAGTAACTAAGATTTTTCGACAGTCATAGTTGTTACGTTTTACGTATAAGTTTTCACGTTCAGAACCGTAAAATTTTGCCAAGACGTTTCCGCCCCCTCCTTCCACTAGGAAAAATTATTTTCTTGCCGAGTTCTATCAAACCTCAAAGTATGTATTTAACATTCTCATACACCCTATGCAAGTATGCATGCCTTCGCTTTCGATATGGCTATCAGAAAAGCTTAGTTACTTGACAACTACGTAACGCACCACCATCACATTGGTACGAAAATGGTGGGCGTTAAATTAGCTATTGTGTGAGACTGGTCTTTTTTTGGATTTCGCACAACTATGTAGGAGGAAAAGGTAGAGTAACTACTTTTATAAGCTTCACTCTCTCTCCTAAACAAGACGTTTCCGCGTCCTCCTTCCATTGGGAAAAATTATTTTCTTGCCGAGTTCTACCAAACCTCGAAATAAATACATAACGATATGAATGACCCTGTATATATATATATATATATATATATATATATATATATATATATATATATATATATATATATATATATATAAGTGCAAACCAGTCTTTGGTTCACAAAACTACTAATATAATGGTGTACTCATCAAAGTACGATGGAGTAGGATCGAACCGCCACAGCCAAAGAATGTGGGAGAATTTGTCTTGAGCAGCTTTTGGAAACTAAAATAGGTACTTCGTCAAGGCGTTCCCAAGGCGTCCCGTTGTGACAACAGCCTCCCCGGCGCTCTCCTTAAGATATCTACTTATCTGTTTTTTTTTAATATTTTAATGGGAAGTTTCGGAAATGTATAATGCACATGCCCCCCCTGGAAGCTGTCAGCAACTAGTGTAGAGCTCACGAACTCACTAAACCCTCGCTCGGAATTGCGTGGCCTTTCTGCGACTGGCTTTTCATTCTGCTTGCCATCTGCATCCAGTCTACACCGTTCGACTTCCTTTCTCTTAACCGGGTCATTCCAAAGCGGTAACGTTTTCAAGCGCCTGCTTGAAAATGTTATGGGCTTGTTCTCGCGAGGACTAACGCAATACTTTAGTGCTGACTACACTGTAGTCCTGTAATGTTGACAGTGCAAGACCCTCTGCAACAGCGCTCGGTTCTGCGCAGATTTAATGGCTAGCAACAAATTATAGTGGTGCCCTAAGCAGCGCAATTTACTGCGCAAGTGGCATGATGGGCAATCGGCACAATCTCCCAGGACAGGGCATGTTTGGCAATATTGCGACGAGCTAATGGGCCACCATTGGTGCTTTCGTAGCTGTGAGCACGGATAGAAGGCGCGTTTCCGAGTCCGCAAAAGTCCAGGTGGTAGACGTGTTGTTAACAGTTTAGACTTGTTTTAAATGTTTATTTTTATCTTAGTGTAACTACTAAGATTGGGATTTCGGTTTTAGCATTTTACCTTGTTTATCTTAAAAATGCCGAGTTCCTTGAGTACGGCACCACAAGAGAGTGGTATTGTTGATTTAGAAAACTTCTTTATCTTAGGAACAAAATTATGATAAATGTTTTGTCTTAATAAAAGGCCAGACGTGGCATAATTTATTCAAACTATGGTTTCGATTGTCGACTGATCAGCTGATAATTATCATTATTTACCAACAGAGATAAACTGAGATAAATTAATGGGAACGGTTGGCAAAAAAGGCTAAGCAAACACTTGGCATTATCTGATAGTAATAAATTAAATCTAACCAACCAGTGAACGTTGCAGAATAGACCTAAATCCGGCAAAATAAGCAATATTCGATTCTCGTTATCTAGTATCATGAGATGGCTTTATAACTCCGAGATAGTACGCTCTTAGTTTGTGAACCCACAAAGCGTTTCCTCTTGTCATATGTAACCGTTAGTCTATATCGCTTAGGCGTTTTTGGCCGGCCAGTGTCAAACCAGAACTAGCCTGTTACGGACCGCTACTGACAAATGCGCACACATCATATATATATATATATATATATATATATATATATATATATATAGTATATATATATATATATATATATATATATATATATATATATGTACATATATATATATATATATATATGTACATATATATATATATATATATATACATACAGGGTGTTCCTATTTGTGTGTCCAAAACGCTAGGGTATGGTCAAACTCGGTGAGAAAATAATTTTTGCCAATGGGTGGAAGCCGGGAAAACGTTTTGTTTAGGAGTGAGGATGAAATTTATAAAAGCAGTTATTCTGTCTTTTTTCTCCTACATAGTTGTGCAAAATCTACGTTTGCGGGAGAACCAGTCAACGCACAAATGAACCGATCATACCGGCGTGTTTGGCGGAAAATTCTGCACAATAAAGTATACATTACTAGCTTGCGTAGCAAAAAGCGAATAGCCAGATTAAGGAAAGTCATAAAAAGTCAAAATATTACGTTAACGCTTTTTTGTGCAACATCGTAATTTTTTCCATTACGACCAAATATGCACGTCCAAAAGACTACTCTCAGGCAATAGCAGATTTAATGCCCACTACATTCGTACCAAAGTGATGGTGCTGCGTTACGTAGTTGCCAAGTGACTAAGCTTTTTCGACAGTCATAGTTGTTATGTTTCACGTTGAAGTTTTCACGTCCAGCACCGTAGCATTGTGCCAAGACGTTTCCGCCCCCTCTTTCCATTAGAAACAATCATTCTCTTGCTGAGTTCTACCAAACCTCAAAATATGTACCTAACTTTCTCATACACCCTCTGCAAGTATGCATGCCTTCGCTTTCGATATGACTGTCGAAAAAGCTTAGTTACTTGGCGACTACGTAACGCAGCACCATCACTTTGGTACGAATGTAGTGGGCATTAAATCTGCTATTGCCTGAGAGTAGTCTTTTGGACGTGCATTTTTGGTCGTAATGGAAAAAATTACGATGTTGCACAAATAAGCGTTAACGTAACATTTTGACTTTTTATGACTTTCCTTAATCTGGCTATTTGCTTTTTGCTACGCAAGCTAGTAATGTATACTTTATTGTGCAGAATATTCCGCCAAACGCCATTTTGCACAACTATGTAGGAGAAAAAAGACAGAATAACTGCTTTTATAAATTTCATCCTCATTCCTAAACAAAACGTTTTCCCGGCTTCCACCCATTGGCAAAAATGATTTTCTCACCGAGTTTGACCATACCCTAGCGTTTTGGACACACAATAGGAACACCCTGTATATACATATATATATATATATGTTCATATATATATGTTCATATATATATATATATATATATATATTTTACACACCCTTTAGCAGGGGGGCTTTATTAGAACAGATCAACTTGTTTGTACGTAATTCGCATTCCTGGTACTGCGCCAGGCAAACATTTTGTTAACCATAAGCATGACACTCATTTTAAAATTGTTTCCGTTAAATAAAGTCAGTTTTAGTATATATATGTACGTATATATATATATATATATATATACGTACATATATATATACTAAAACTGACTTTATTTAACGGAAACAATTTTAAAATGAGTGTCATGCTTATGGCTCGCTTTTATAGCTTCTTCAAAATAGAATGTTACTGTTTCTTCGCCAACGACCCACCGCCGCTTTGTTGCCTCATTGGTTGATTACAATTAAGAATAAATTCCTCTGATCTGCTGTATAAGCGATATTTCCGTCATAGGATCTCCAGGCTCTAATACCTCAAACTGTGGGACGAACGGGTTAGAAGCGAAGCGATGGTATACAGCAACTGAAACACTCTTAAGAGATCGTAAGAGAGAAAGATAGAGAAAGACAATGAGAAGCCCGAGCGAAGTACTGAGAAAGAAAAGCAGAATGGGTGGTCCCAGTGAACATTCTACTGATCGTCGACTGTGCTATACTGTGCCGTTTGGGAAAAGGGGGGCGAAAGAGCGAGAGAGAGAGAGAGATCACTAGTTGAGAGTGGTTAGAGATGAGGCCCCTGCCATTTATCACCACGTCAAAGTGATCCATCGAACTTGGTTATATTTTCGGCACTGCTCACCTCTGCTGTAAAGGTTCGACAGGGAGACCCCCTCCCCGTCTATTTTTCTCAGCGTTACTCCGACCGGGTCAACTCACTAGAGGGTTTCTCCACTTAACCTTTGGTATCTCGATGACGAGGCCATCGGAGGTGGCCTTGGCACGTCTGCGAGATTTTAGAGAAGATACTGAGTTTCGCTCCATACAATAGTTTAAAGCTGAGCCCAACCAAGAATAAACTTCATCTAATTAAATTAGTCATAGCTGGCATCTCCGCTATCCAGAATTTTCTTCTTACGTTACAGGCCTGGATCTCTTTAGAGTGCCCTAGTCTCTTGCCAGCTTGGTTTGACAGTCGAGCGATGGAGAGAAAAACTCTGGTTCAATCGTCTTTCCCAGCTGGGCGCTCACCGGGGATAGTACCTTCTACGTTCATGCTTTCTCGGCTCATTCAAAGGAACTTAACTTGAAACTGGACTCGCGTTAGAATCTATACTTAACCTGCGGTGTGAGACAACCCCCGAGTTTAAGCCTCTTTACCGTTAGCTAGAGGTAGATTGGTCTTCCCTGGGGCAGTCGGCTTGCATTCGGCGATCAGCGGTGTTCAGTCTATCCTGGACCCCCGGGCCGCCACGAACTTTCGGGGTACTACGCTGCAGTGGACCTAGGGTAACGTCATTGCATTCTGTGGGGCTCTACCAGAGACTTTTTCTCCTCAGTGCGCGTGGCCAGAATTGGCAAGTTATAATTCCCGGTCCACAATATATTTATATATACATATATATATATATATATATATATATATATATATATATATATATATATATATATCAAGTAGGGCTTTCCCCTTGTTTGACGGCGCCGCTCGTTTATTTTTTACTTATAAGTCAGTTAATAATAAATTAACTGAATAAATAATACATGAAGTTTGATGCGGAATCTATTCGCATGTTCTGATTCAGTTAATTAGAACACAACCATAATGGCGCTATATATATATATATATATATATATAAGAGTTTTGGTGACCATCTAAAAAACGATGGGTATATACATGAGACATTCAGCTTTAACGCCGATGCGATTCCTAAGAATGGCAGAACTGGCCCTTTTATTGCTTGTCAGTCGGAAGCTTTAGGCGTACTAGATTTTGGTCCTTGCTGTGGAATGGCTAACGAATACTAAAAAAATACTTTCTGAACTGACTCTAAGCCAAGATTTAATGTTCATGAGACTGCTTTTCGCATTGCTTCATAGACGGAAATACTAACATATGCCGTTCATTCGGCTATGTTCTGACATTACCGTTAGCAGAACAAGTTCAACACATTGGAACCATATTCGGACCAACTCTAGTCTACTGCTACGGGTTGCACTCGCTGCAACGAGCCGCCCGATCTCACAAATTACCGCTGCATATTATATCGGTAAAATCATATGACGGCTGATTGTCTTTCCTTTTACCGCTTTATCGCAATCACTTTCGACGACGGCACCAACAAACGTTACGTAAGGAAAAAACGCCATACCCGCCATAACTTAAATGTTTCGTTTGCTACAGCAATGTTTGTTACGCAAACAGTTGTTGCATTTTTACTGTTGAACACAATGGTACAATGTTGAACAACAGAAACTGTTCTCAGCCGATGTCTCTAGTGTCTAATGACGATCGGTTTTGGCGACCAACAAAACGTTCAGGAGTCAGTAACACCGCAGGTTTGTCGCTAGAATCCCAGACAGATACTTAAAAATAACCAGGTAGGCCGCTTTGCTGCTCTGCTCTGCTCGGCCGCGCGATCAACAACAACAAATGTGCCATGTTCTCACAACACACACACACAAATAGCATATCTGTGTCTGGCTTCGGGAGTGTTGACTGGTCAACGTCGTCAGGCAAATTCAAAACAACCACAACAACATGAGAAAATCGAATTTCGAACGATCACATCAGTGAGACAACGTACGAAATCGGCGGATGCTCCCCCCTCGTAGAGCCCTGTTCTGACTGCTTAATTGATGAGCTAAATCTTCTTGGTGAATAAATCCACGGACGGAGCGTTTGCAGAAACAATTTGTTGTTACTAGTAATGTTATTGCCAGTGATGCTGTTCCCGCCGACTTAAAGGGATTGCAGCTTATAGCCAAGCCAAATTGACGTTGAGGTGAGCTACTGAAGTTATTGTTCGGAACGTCGTTCAAGAGGCGATACATGTTTAGTGAATATTTATTCTATACACTGATTATTTATTCCATACATTGTACCGAATGAGTAAATAGGTTATCTGTATTGCAAGTTATGCACAAAGGACGTCAGATGTTATTGTGCAGTAAAACTTTTCAAACCTACACAGTCGCTCCGCCGCCTACAGTACATATACTCGTATATAAATAAATGGAAACTGCGTAACCCATAAGCGCGAAAAACGGGGGAGTGCAATATAGGTAATAAATATCGGCAGCGTTATGCGCCCCTGGTATAAAATTGTGATATTTGTACACACACACATCAAGCAAATAAGCAAAAATCAATCATGTAGAATTACGTAAACTTTTGCAAACGAAGTTATTGATGCCGATGTTGTTGTAAACTGTGTAAGGTCGCATCACCATTTAGAGCTCGTACAGATAAAACAGAGTCGTTTCTAGTTCCAACTGATGATGACTCTCCCCATCTAAGGGACACACTTTCTATTTGAAATCACAATCGCTTTCTTCCTATGCACGTCCAGGTATTGAGGACAAAAAACGTTTTTTGTATTTTCACTTACACTGACATTGAATCAGACGAGCACATGTCGAAAAAAATAGGGTTGTAGTTCGCACTGAGAACATTAACAGCATATATTGTTGCGTATTCGACGATTTACATGGTGCATATTTATCTAGTAAATTGGATGAGGTCTATCATATTCCTAAATCTTGAAACTAAATCTAGAAAACATTTCATAAATTTCTGAACGCATGGCCGATATTGTTTTTCTTTGACCCATGTCAACAGCCAGTACTGATTTTCCTTTGTTTCATGGTGCTTAAAAGCCTAAACTAAAAAGCGTTTACTTTGTCTTAAATATGTGGCCATAAAATTTACGCTGGCCGATATTTTTTACATGATACACGAGTAAATAACATAATCTGGAAGCAGTTAGATTTGCTAATATTAAGCTTGTTTTCGTTTTGTCTGAAATCCCAGACTATGCGTTCAGTAATGGTGTGCTGTGCTTTAGTTTGTGTTTAAGACACCACCTAAACTCCACTGGACGTTATCTGGGATCGTTTATTTAAAAGCTGAAGTAGACCAGTTTCCGGCAAGGGGGTCCTAGATGAACTCTTTGTCATTGCGTTCCAACATTACACAGACACTGCACATGATTTCATAATTAAACCTTACGTTAGATATCGTTTATCCAAACTAGAATGAAGATATCAGAGGCCAACAGTGTTTAATATACCTGATGTTTCAGAATTTTGAAATTTGGCTGGCTGGCAGCTACTGATTGGTCTCTGACGCTGTATATCAAATCCAGTCGGAATGGTGCACGTGGTGAAGGGAGTGCTCGTCGAGTGCGATTCAGCTATGAAGCAGTTCCTGATTCACCTCGACGAGTCGAATGAGTTGGGACGCAAATTTATTATTCAGGTTAGTCAACTCTTAAAAATGTCGTTAGGGATATATATATATATATATATATATATATATATATATATATATATTGTACCATACAATACCAAAAGGTGATGTAATAATAAATAATAATAATATATATAAACATCGTTTGCGCCTACACGTCATTGAGCTGAAGGCGAGCCTGAAGACAACGACAAAAAATAATTGAATGGCAGCCATTTGTACGCAACTGTCGCTATAGTAGGAAAACATATTGTTCTAAGCGTTGCTTGTCTTAAAATCCTTTATGGACTGCAGTCACAGTATTCGTATTGCTGTTTGACTTCAGAATCTGGACGAGACACACCTCTTCATTTCCGCCGACATAGTCAACGTCTTGCTCAACCGAGTGGATGACCTCATGGATCGACTCTCATTTCCTATCGCCGAGTAGAATACACGTCCAGGGGAAGAGAACAGGCCGTGGACTACGCTGGCAATTTTCTCCCATAAACCCTTTAATCACATTCGATTACAGTGTTTGCTCTGCACGAGTCAACTATGGCACCTAATTTCTATCGAACTACTATTTCTACAATCCCGCTGTCTACATATGTACATGGGGAGTCAAGAACGGGGGCCTAGCCATAAAAGTTTCGTAGGGCCTAGCCACAAAAGTTACGTGTGCGGTCGCCGCCTGTAACACAAACTAACTAGTAATAAGCGTAATAGTTGACGCTCGCTAGCAACGATGATGGAAGAAATGCATGACGTTGACGGCGAGACAGTCGAAACGTACGAGGTGATCGAAACTGAAGAAGCCGATCATGTGACCGGCGTCGAGGAGGCTGAAGTTGAAGGTGACTGTGAGGATTACGCCACATCTGACGAAGTAGGTTTCCATCACCATCACCAGCTGCAGCTGCAGCAACAACAACAACAACAGCAAGAGCAGCATTTGCTTGACGCCAATCAACAGTCGCAACAGCAACAGCCGAAGCGCATCCGTCGTCACCAGTGTCAGCAGTGTCCGAGTAACTTCCCGCGTCAGACCGAACTCAACACGCACAAATGGCTCGTGCATGGCATCTTCTGCTCACTGCTGGTCGAGGAATGCCCCGAACCCGACTGCGAATTCACCTGCGAGTCGAAGGGCCTGCTGCTCGAGCATCTGTACTTTGTTCATGGCGTCGACGTGAAACTTGTATCGGCCCAGCTCGATAGCGAAGCCGAGTTCGACGTTTGGCTGCAGCAATTTCAGTACGAGCACGCTTCGGAATTTGTCCTCTGCACGACGCAGAGCAACGCCAAATACCGGACTCGATTGTACACCTGCGTGTTTGAAGCGCAGCCAAAGCGGTGCGATCCACACAAGAGTTTACGAGTGAAAAGGCAATGTGCAGCCCACCTTCTCGTTAAGGTAAGCATATACATATACAACAACGTGGTGTACGTATTGGTCTGCCAGAAATTGATTTTGGGCCTTTACTTGAGGCATCCATGGCCATTATTTTGCTACCTGATGACTTACTATGGGGTAATAATAGAGATATAAGATAGAGACATATATAGAGATAGATATAATATGACAAGATATATAGAGAGAGGAGATAGACTGCACTAGATAGGACAGAGAGAGTCCTCTCAGAGAGAGGAGACTCATATATATCATCATAGATATATCATTATAGATATATATGAATACATATATATATCAGATATATATCTTCTATATATATACATATATCTTTATATCTATATATCACCATTATCACTATATATATCCTTATATATATCTATATATACTAATATATATATATATATATAATATATATATGCATGCATTCTAATATTACGCGTACACATGTGTACATACGATATGTAATTGCAGGCATGGCTGTGTGTAGATACTCTAAAGTTTGACGACAGTTTATGCTTTATCGCATAAATATATTCATACATTTGATTACGTATGCAGTCATACATATGCGCATCTAAATTTAAAAATTCTTTTCAACCAGGCACGGTTGGACCATACTGTCTGTAATCCACATAGCTGCATCTTAAGCAAATACTTCCGAGCGCCAGAGAAGATGTTTTCAGATTCCTTAACAAGCAACATAAGAAAAATCAAGGGTCCAATATGTCTCACACCCTTTTTGGCACGTCTGTGGAGCTTCTCGGGTATTATTCGGAAATGTTGCTTTTTAATGTGGGCTTTTTATTTTCTACAGGCATATGCACACCTGCAAGTATGTATGTGTATCATACTCTGAGGAAAGCATTATTAGTTTTAGTGCTTATATAATTTTTTCATGGTGTCGGTATTTATGGTGCCGACATGTTCGCTGCAGCACTCTTATCATTTGTACTAACATTACTTTGACGGGCTTCAGAACGGGTGGATCCGAAGACAAAGAGAACGTAGACAGAAATTTGACTATTCATAATAATAGGCTTAATAGTGTCGTACCAGCGCCAATGAAATATCCTTAGCATGTGACACACTCAAAGGTATTTTTTTAAACCAGTTTATAGGTGACTGATGGCCAGATTTGGTTACCTCAGTCTAAGCCATTATTTGTAATAAGCATCGTGAGAACTCGATTTAAATTAGTGTCACATTCAGAGGGAGCGTCAACGGGTTCAAAAGATCGAACGTTGGTAAATGGAATGACTCCACTGCTGCCTTGGTTTTCTGTTATTTACTCCTATGCCGCTACTACTGTACTGCAGCGTTAGTTGGATCGTCGCGATCGGGGCATATTTTTAATAAGAGTGAGATTAGTTTTAATAAAATGTGTACATATTTTATCAAGTGGCTGTATTAACCAATTCAATTTATTCACCATATCATTGGTAGTTACCAACTATTGGTTATTAAAAACCACAGTAAGAATGTATCCAGCTGACGAATCCGAGTTTTATGTCTCAGCACATCTATTCATCATTCCAGTAAAGTGACCACAGAGTTCTTATGTTCAGACGCCATCTTGCTCTATTGTGGTTCGTCGTGTAAGAATTTCATTCTTACTAGATCAGCTGGTATTCAAAGAGCCTATTCAGATGTTTCTTTGTGCCGGCTTTCATGACTATTTAGAGTCCTTTTAAGTATGGTTGTTACCGCCTGCGCCGTGTATGAGGACGTTAAATCTGCGGTTATGACACTTGTGTCAAGCCTTTGTAAACAAGAACCATCGGATGTAGCATAGTGGCAATTGAAGACGGCCTGAATAAAAAAAGATTTGAATGTTTGTCGATTCTAGCCTGAGCCACAATACCTTATTATTCAACGTTCGCATTACCTGCGGTCTCTGAGGCACATAACTCCTTCTGTACACACAAAGAACGTACCGTTTTATAAGGTTTGTAGATTTCGCAGCTTCTTAACAGAACGTCAATGGAGTATGAAGGCCAGCCCGTGTTTCCTAAAAGAAGGGAAACTCAGTTTCTAGATCTGGGGGTATGCAAAATGCGATACATTTTTTAAATTGTTGTTTTCAATTTTGGACTGTCGTCCATATCCAATGAGCTTGGTATCGTCGTGGTGCATATCTTCAATGCACCGAGACATGTTGAAATATCTAGGGTTTCCCCAACAATCCTAGTGGCAGCATGGCCGCTGACTCTCAGCGGTATATGATTTTCTCATCTATTTTGATATATTTTTATATATGAGCACCCTTCCAAGATATTTCGATCAACAACAGGAATTGAATCGGCACTCAGAGTGGATAAGCTTAACCTCTCAGTGCAGAAAACGGTCCATACTCCAGCGCTGCAGGATGTAGCACTGCGAATTGTTAGCATGGTCTTTTTGTGTGCAAGTGGACTTGGTTTTTGTGCTTCAATTTCGGCTAATAGTCAATTCTACGCATGCGTGTTATTAGGTTCCACGCGTGGAAGGTAAAGGCAAGGTTGAAGTGCTCGGTTCATCGCACCACAACCACGTTACGTCACCGCTGCCGGCTCCAGCCCGGGACGCCATCGACACTGACGATGAATCGGTGGTTCTTCTTCCTCAGTCAGCTTCTCTCATTGAAATGTTCCAGGTAAGAAAATATCAGTAGGTATTTCATCGCCCCAGTCTTATAGCAGGTATTTTGCTGATGTTAATGCTGCAGTTGCTGCTTTCTTGACTCTCTTTTATGGCTTTACCATCGGTAGCGTTTTGTGGCTTGAATCATATGTGTTGGCGCTGGCATAATACCACTTGACTTCATAGGCACATATAAGAAGAGCATAACTTGATTGCCATAACTTGGTAACGTCGTGTTGTGGTCAGACGGCTCAGCAGGTCATTCAACTGTCGGATGAGTTGCGAGCGGAGTTGTCGCAAAGCAGTGGTGAGATCGGCGACGGCAGCCCACAACAGTCGGCTGAACACATGGCCCAGGTCGAGATGAAGATACTGCAGCTTCGACAGGTGGGTTCTTGCTACAGAGATCTCTTCGATCTGTATCGATCAGAATAGCTTAGTTGCTAAGTCACTGACATGCACTCGGCAGATGCCGTAAGTTCAAGTTCAATGCCGTCCCCAATTGATCGAGTTTTGTGTATCCATGTTATTTGTGGCGTATACAAGGGGAAAAACTGTCCTTCCCAAAAATGGCGATGATGATGGTGGCTATTGTTTCATGTTGTTATTGTTGCCAAGAAGCAAACACCCAGATGTTCGATTTATCTAAGTTGACCAATAAGTAGATATGTTTTTATTTACGGCTCATGCGACAACAACCTATGCATATGGATCGTGTACTTGAGCACGCCTCGATACCTCTGCGCAATCTGTTGGATGAGTCTGTTGTTACTGTTTGTTTACTCCGTTCGGTCTCGAAAGGGTGTTATCTGTCTCGTGTGTAGCTGCGGCAGCGACTGGATAGGAATTCGCGTATATATACACGCATCTTTCTGCTCCCTTAGGTGGCTATATGAACACGACTTACATGACACTTGGAAAGTGTCGATAGTAAACCGACTGCAATTTTAGTCACACTCATTTGATTTGCTTCTTTCCTTTGTTTGAACCAGAGAGCCATATGCAGGCTATGGGAGGGAAATTAGGTCGCATTGCACAAGACTCCGTTGTAACTCCACAGCCACATGATATGGGTACATATGTTATGTAAAGCAGGGGTTGGTTCTACGCACACGCATATAGTGCTTTTGCGCACTAAGGACTAGTTTTCATGATTAGTGTTCAGTTTGATTTACGTAATTAGATATATATATATATATATTTTTTTTTCGTACATTTGTATATATAAACGCATGACAAGGTTTGTTATTCGGCCTGCCTGTCATAACGACTGTTATAGGTGCTAGCAGCATACGATCAACCGATAAGTACAATCGGAGCGGATGGCGTGGAGCACTCGGCAGTGGATGGAATTGCCATCGTATCGGCAGATGGGGTCATCCTTGAGGAACCGGCCGAGGATGTTGGAGTCGGTCGCCAACTCGCGGCCGAAGATGAGGCAACCGTTGTTATGGAGGCGCTGACTAACTCAACGGAGCAGCAGGCTCAACAGCAAATAATACACCACCAACGCCAAGGACAGCAACAGCATATTGAACACCAACCTGAATTGATCGACGCGTCTCAAACCTCATCTGACGATGGGTTACAGCAGTCGCAACAACAACAGCAGCCGGCAACAAAGCTCACTAGGAGCCACACCCAACAATCGCAACAGCAGCAGCAGCGCATCCTCATTTAGCGACTCTTATTGTACCTGCGTGATTAAGTGGCATGAATGAGGCATGAGTGTAAAAAATATTCTCCTATTCTTTCACTATTAGCACTCACGTAGCGTGCCTGCACAAGTACCAAGCGAGCGATAATAGCAGTTGAATTGTCTACTCATACGTAGATAGAATAGAATGATTTTACTTCACTTATTATTTTTTTTGCCGAAATATACGTTGTTTAGCATTTCTCCTAGAGAGCACCATCAAACGCTCCCCAGTCCGACAACAGATTATGTGCATATGAAAACAGATGGGCCAACACATGTATATACGTAACGGTTGAGAATAAATATTATGTGCTTGTTAAGATATAGTATACTGATGCAATTAATTACATGCATATATATCTATGCAGTTGATTATATGCATATAATGCATATAATATGTAATACTTTTTCTATGAGTGTTTTTTTTTGTTATGACGGGTTAGGTATCATCTCGGCAATTTTGAGCACAAGAAAACCACTAGCGCTACATTAGGTTTAGCAAAACTTTGACGAATATCGTCCGTACTAGTCAGCAAATAAGCACAATAGGGTTCTTGTGTGTGTTCGCTATGAACGTGTTTTTTCTTGGCTGGTTTACGTCTTTAGTTAGGTGAGCATCATCGGAAAAAAAAACGCGTGTAAAATGCTGTGTTGTTGCGCAGGAAAACTGGAAAAATACAACGTTTTTAATCACTGCTTACGTTTCTTGTTGAACTTATCCCATATGTTCTAAGATAATGGGAGAGATATGGAAGACACCCCTAAAAAGAAGTTACTGGCAGAAGCGTACTTTAAGACGTATGAGATTCCACTAAGATCATTGCTGCGTTGCTTAAAGGTGACTTCTAGCATTCCCAGCGGTATATGGTTTATCATCGAGTGGGGTATCATTGGTCTCAATGAGCATCGCTCAAGGAAAATTCGATCAACATCGGGCGGTGTCTATGGCTCCATGGTTTTCAAGATAAGTAGCACTTTCCGATGGTTTACAAATATGAGTTCAGCCGTGGATCGTACGGAAAACAACTCTTCATGTTAGCCGTGCTTTCGGCTGCTAATCTTTAACACGTACTCTGTTTGGCACATAAACATAGGTGATTGTCTATGGTATCAGGACCCTCTGGACAGCATTTGTCGGACAAATCCTAAATATCGAATTTGTTTTTTCCGTAAGCGTTCTTTTTCCTGTGCGGGTAATGAACTGATAGTTCCAAGTTATATAGAATGTAACGTTCCAATAAGAAGTGGGGCACAATGCCGATATGCCTACACGTAATTCAAAGACCCTGTCCTTCGCTCTACGGCAACTCCACATCGCCTGAGGTAAAGAGCCCGTTGAAACAGCATAAAGCAAATTGAGACAATGAACCGACCGTTGTGCTCGCCCCGCATACCATAAGGGAATTTCGAACTATTAAAGTAGAACAGCGTGACTACGCTCCGATCCGAACATTGATTTTAAGTTGTGTGAGTAAAGACAGTAACGTTTTTCTATAAGTGGAGGCAGTGTACACATTCAGTTGAGTAAATCGCGGACAAGTAGTAAAACCCATTGTTGAGCTACCACTATTTTTACTGAATTTTTGCGCACTCTTTAGTGTACATATTTAAATGGTTTAATTTTATGTTTAAGAAAATGAGAGTTAGTGTCAAACAAGTATATATAAAGTGATTTCCCTTAAATCCAAGACTTACCTAGCATGATCAACACACTCGATGCATCTATAGCCTTTGGAGGGCTTATGTTTGATATTTATCATGCGAATCGCGCATTCCCTTGCATGGGGTCCCAGGTACTATCCGCAACAACAAATTGGACGAAAAACGCCCGAAGTACGCCAAAGGTTGATAAACATGTGTGACTGCTCAGGTGTGCAGTTTGCTGCCAGGGGCGTACAACAATACAATACGTGCTCTCAAAGCTCCCGTCAATGTACGTTATATAATTGCTTATGCAATTTATAATATAATAGCTTACGATCTATATCGGTAGTTAAATCATCATATGTTATCTAATAGACCAGCTCCCCAGACGACAACCTAGAAGAAACATTTAATTTATTAAGTAAATTCCTCAGCCCTAGCGATTGCGTAGGCAAAACATCATCATAAGAGCGCGGCAGAGTTTTAGTAAATACTTGGATTAGCACAACATTAGGGCAAACCCACACCATTTGGGGACCGTATTTTTGATCTAGTAAAAATGCGTGTTCTCCCCAGTTTTCTTGATTCATGTATATGTATATATATATATATATATATATATATATATATATATATAGGTATACCTGCATTGTTTCTAGGCAGAAATCCAATAAATGTCGGTAGATTTCTGTTGGCATTCTCAGTGCCGCTTATTTATTAATTGGTATAATGCGTGTTTGATTAAATAACTCTCGCATAAAATGGCAAAACGACAAAAGAGACCGAACCCAATGTTTTAAGTCTTAAAAAGTGCGTGGTGTACTCTCCCCCGTTACTCTTCTTCTTCTTCATATTATCTTAATCGCTTTTCCTCGCGTTTAGCTCGTTCTCTAGAACGGCGCATATATATATATATATATATATATATATAGCGATGCGTATAGGTGTATATGCATGCACTGGCGGCGACGATTTCGGTGCGATCTTGCTGGTAGGATGCACTCATGCGGAGAAAGTCAAGCCTTTGGAAATTCCCCACCCATCAGTCAATTAATGCATGAGTCACCTACTCTGTCGGCAATCCAGCCTACTGTTGTTACGTGGCTCTTCTCCATGAACGCCACCATAACAACTTTGGCTTTGAGTCGAACGTAACCACTGACCGCAGGTAGGTCGACCATCGGCAAGACAATCTCGAACTACAATAGCAGCAGCTGCTGCTGGAGCTGGAGTACGGCCTATAGGAAAAACTGCGCTAAGAAGAAGTACAATGGTTCGCCCTTCACTGGTGGTGTTTGAAAGGGCGACAAGCATCGCGAGAAAGAGAGAAATTGATATTTTCCATTGACTGGCTGACAGCAGCTGCACCGTATCGCCCTGTTACCATTCATCGTAATTCTCTATTTGGCGCCGTCCAAGACAACCTTGTCGTTTTTACGGAAAGCTTATCCCTTGAAAAGATAAAAGAATACACACGTCTTTACCTACCTCGTCTCGGCCAGTTGACACTTCGGACCATCTTTACACATATATATATATATATATATATATATATATATATATATATATATATATATAGCGCACGTGCAACATGTATCAACGCAGTTCAGAACTCCATGTAGACAAAAAGAAGGCGTGTTAGGGGGCAAAACGCAGGTGAAGAGCTGACCTGGACAATGAAAATGTTCATCGGGTGTGTCACCATTCATTATCGTTAATTTTATTAATAATACAAAGTTTAAGAAAGGGAATCGAGTGTATTAAAGCTGAGATAAAAAATGCCGGTGTAAATTCATAAAGATTATGAGATTGTTGATTTTGCAACCAGTTGAGTTAACTAACTGCGCGTGGGCTCGAGTCAGAATTAATACTACCTCTGGCATATGGGAGATTAATTCAGTATACAGATCTCCAAATAAAGCTGCGTCCGATATTGACAAACTCTTAGAAAATGATATCTATCAAGTTTGTAAAGTTTATAGTGGGAGTACTAATAGTCTCATACTAGACGACATGAACATTAACATTCTGGCAGACAATATGTATACAGGCAAGCATTTAGATATAATGGCGACTCAAGGGTATGAATTAAGTTCTAAAGGTGTTACAAGAATGAAATCAGGTCGGTCATATATTCCATAGTTTTTCAAACGTGAATGATCCCGATAAAAAAAATATAGACAGACCCGATCACGCTGTTCTGGGAATATCGATCTCCGGAATAGCCAGACCAAAAGTGAATGATATATAGACAAAGACTATTTATAGCCTTGAGCTGGTTAATGATATATTACATACAACTAACTGGTATTTTATTATAATATATAATAAAATCTGATACAAATACTACTACATCATTTCAGTTCAAAATATAAATAGATCATGCTCCGAGAAAATAGCTGTACGACAAAGCAATCATAGACTAAGGAAACCATGAATGTTTCCAGCCATTGTCCAAAGCATAGAGTATAGAAATAAGCTTCTTCGTGAGATTCGTTATCTGGACCACCCGGATAGATTAAAGCTTAAGAGATATAGAAATCAACTTAAACAAATGATTATAAACTCGCGTGAAAACGACCTAAAAGCTATTTGCTTTAAAAAAGGATACAAAACGAGTTTTCAAGATAATAACCATCTTAATACACATCTAGCAGGAATTAGAACTAAGATTGCGGAATCCACAAGGTCTCGTAGTAAAACGCTTTTAACTGACCTTTAAGGCCAAACAAACAAAATAATTCCTGAAATACCATCTTCAACTAAAGTGCTGCAAACTATTAACCTTCTAAAGAACTCAGCAACTGAGGGAACTAATGAGATTTCTACGAAACTGGTAAAAGAAACCGCAAATGTTCTGGCACAGGTTGTTGGAACATCTTTACGAGTTATGTCTACAAACCCCCAAGATATTTAAGTCATTTTTAGTTATGCCGCGTCATAAAAGGGGCATGCATCCTGATTAAGGGGATACTAAAAACGAGCTAATAGGAAGGTAACAAGTGCTATGGCTAGGATCTATTTTGGATTTACTAAAACCTACTTGAGTTACTTCCCCGTCGGCCAATCGCATCACCGTTCTCACTAACGTACGCTGACCCCGACACTGTTAGATTTTTTGTTTGTTTTTTATCTGTTTTCGACTGTTTTGATTTCTGGTTGCGAATCAACAATTTATGTCCTAATGTAAAAAAACGAGAAGTAATAAAATCAAGATGGAATACGCTGCTGAAGCGCCACTTAGTATTGTCTGCCACTCATGCGCTTCATTGGGTTGTTATGCTAATACGAAAGTTGAAAACCTGCTATTGAACGGATACCAGACAATGCTTCGTCTCTATCGTCGGCTTGAGCTTAGATCTTAAGGTAAACTGCAACTGTCCGATAATTAGTAAGGTACACAACTATAAATACCTTGGTCTAACGTTCCATTAAATAAGAAATTCATATTAAGCATATGCTAAGCAAAAAAATCGTGTATTATGCATTTATTTTTTCACACTTAAAATATGGTGTTTTGTTGTGCGGTGGCTTATTTAACTCGAGTGTCGAACCAATAATACCTCTTTAGAAAAGATGCATACGAAATATATTTGGATTGGCCTATAGAACAGCCACTGAAAACATATGGAGAGCTAAAAATATATTGCACTTTTATGAAACATACATATATAGCATTCTGTCACACTATCGCAGAAACCGTATCCTGTTTGAGGACTACTTCCAATCAAGCTGATCCTACCTGAACTGCTGAAAACAATATGGTAACACACCCATATACAAAGCTTGTGACAAATTATTTCGTCTGGTAAATATAAATGCTAGATTTTCTCATCTGTTTAGATCTAGCATTATGGTTATCTAGTAAGCAATGCAAAACCAAACTTACACAGCTGGTTTATTTAATTTAGCTGGATATATTTAAAACATCTGTATTTTAAAGAGTCTCCCAGCACAATTAAGACATTAATCTCGAAGAGAAATTACTGAATTTACATAAATTTGCCGTCTGAAGAAAACACGGACCTATAAAAAATCAAATATATTTATATATATATATATATATATATATATATATATATATATATATAATAAAAATATCTCGACGTGGCGTGTACGACTCTAGAAACGTTTCGGCTTGTTTTTTCCCTGATTAAGGGCAAAATAGAAAGCATGCGGTCAATTATCGACATTTCTCATAAGCAGTGTAATACTTTATGTGCATAATTATATGGGATGAAATCTACCAATAATCTCCCAGTATATATATATATATATATATATATATATATATATATATATGTGTATATATATATAAAAAATGTCGTATGTGATTATAATATGAACTTGCTTGCTTGCCTTGGAGTGGGTCGTGCTGATCTGAACTGAAATAGCTTGAAAATACGGTGTTATACTGCTCAATGCTAAGATTCATACCGTATAGGGGCTGATACCTCGCCTGAGGTAAAAACGTATGCGTTCTTTATTGGATTTCTGAGAGGTATCTAATAGGATCGACGCTAGGCGACATTTAGATAAGCTAAGGAGCCCCTCCACCGAAACCTCCACCACTACCGAAAAATCCTTTAATGTGTTAGGGAGCAGCGTAGCTTCGCTGTCTATCTGTTTGTCGATAGCAGCAACTACGTACATGGCTTTTGTCGTACTAGACAAACGCGTTCATATCGCTCGGTCTGCTGGTTGTTTCACAGCTTAGTATCCGATATCCTGCTCTATATATACCCAATCTGGCAGCCACGACTACTGTGATAGTTACTGTTGATACTGTGTCTCGATTTCAATTCGACCTTTGGTTAAGAAGCTGCGCAGGAAGAAAGCGAATCCTTATGCGGCTAAATACACGTTCTATTCACGCAACTGAACAGGACCGCTGTGAACCTGGACACCTGGCGGGTTAGAGTCGGAACTAATAGCGATCCAATTTCGCAATAAAGAAATTCACCGAAAACGGATTAGCTTAGATTATGTACCACTCTTTGTAGACGCAACCACGGTTGTGAGAACGGACACAACCGATTAATGAACGAGGAAATAAATAGCGTTAACTAGTAATTGAGTAGTCCGTAGTAACGCGAGACCTTCGTAAATGCTCATCGCCGAATAATTTGAAGTTAAAGTTGACGCTGTTTGAATACAAACTATCGTTTACATATTTCGACTATGTTTCCTGTAAAACTGGTAGAAGTTCACAGTTAAAACATTAACTTGTAACTAATTACTTGCTTTGTAATTAAAAAAAACTGTGAGTGGTTCCGCCTTACTGATTGTAACAACGCGGATTTCTGCTGCATGTTGACTTTCGTAGCTGCTCCTTGTAGCTGGACGTAAGCATCGTGACGGTTCGGCCAGGCCGAGATCAGATGAGCAAAAATCAGGCAAATGATCCAATTACTAAATCACCAGGAATTGCTTAAATACAATTAGGAGCGTCTGTAAAGGCAAACGAGTTTGAATCAATCCGAAGAACAATGATATTCTATATATATACATGTTATAATTGTCCCTCAAGTCCTGACTCGCTTCCTGTTATATATATATATATATATATATATATATATAAATGCATACACGAAGAAGAACATCGCGATCTAATGGAAGCCAAAAAATTACCAGTAAAATGATAAAAATCAAAAAGCTTTGATGTGTGGGGTGTGCAAAATGTACAACCTTTGCTGAAGCCAGTCAAGCACCTCTACTAACCTCAAACAAGACTTTGCGTTGTGTTTGTTCGTGTTTGGACTAATAATTGTAGAATTACTGGGGAGTGCAGCAGAACTACCATGGCTCAATATGGTAATGTACTAACTGATCTAGTGTGCACCTCACATTTTAAAAACAGTGCAATGAAATGCCAGGATCTCTAGAAAACAAAACTATCTGATGTAATATTGTCCGTTTGGTTAATCACGTTCTCAATGGTAACTGGGTGAATGACCAATGAACCAGGTGCAAATACACATCGACACACGCCTACGCTTATATTAGTCAATATGTTCCTCTTCTTAGGTCCAATATGATTGTTCTTAATCCACTATTAATCATGTACGCTACATTATGACATGCAAGGTTTAAAGTACTGAGTTCCTCTATCACTGCGATCCCTCCCCATTTTCATGATCGTGCTCCTGTCGTTGTGCACCTAGTCCGTTTTAAAAATGCCCATTTACAAAAATTATTCACCAATAATAACCACCACACTAAACATACGTAAATATATTATCTAACATTCTACTAGCTATACATTTCATCCAGTCATTGTAACTATTCTATTCCGGTATATATCTATCTCTTTCTCGATACTCTATGCTCGAGTCACGTCTCATGCATATTTAATGTATCTATGCTGCTAAGAGCAGTGCACGTACGTGTGATAGATACATAGACAGCATACGGCTTCAGATGCTACTAAATAGTCACAACGCAGTCTTTCCTCGCGAAATGGTTCTTGAATTCATTCTTTATTAGCAGATTACCCTAATTTGTAACGTAACGTTAATAACTAATCGTATCGCTATTATAATAGTTATTAGTATTATTATTATTACGATTATTATTATTATCATTATTATCACTATCAGCATCATTGTCATCACCACCACGACAGTAGTATCTACACGAAGTCTATGTACAAACACGAACCGCGCCAGCCGACACCGTCCCTGCTTCCCGTTTGCCCGTGGGTTCTCTGTACCTCGAACGTCCCCTATTCGGATACACTAGTCGAGACATTGCTTACCGCAGCCAGCATTAGCGCCGATGCGACCTCCAAAGCTTCATTTACAATCCGCGCTCGCCCTCTCTCTCTCTCGCTCGCTGCTCTCTTTGTCAGCTCGTGCGACTTGTCAATCATACATCTTCCCTTATCGTTTTCCTGTTTGACTTTTTTTTTACCATCACAGTATGTGTGCCACAAACAAGGGACTCACTCAAGAGACAGATACCAGTAACCAACCAGAATAATCATCGAACTAATCAAATACAAATCATCAGAGCTATCGTCATATCGTCAAACATGCAGGGTCGTCCGTGTCGGTTCTGTTGTTGCTGTTGCTGGTGCTATTACTGTTGTTCGAATGTTCGTTAGTCTCGTCGGCAGTCGGGAGTGTCTTCGTCATCGTCGTCGTCGTTGTTGTCTAATCCAAGACATGCTGCATGTCGTGACAATAAACAAACGTGGTGGAGCTTATACCGTCATATCTGTGCTAATGAATACGGTCGACGTCCAATAAATACCCACGTTCAGTATTTTTCTACCGTTTGACAATTTAAGACAACAATAGGCACGATCAATTGCGCAATTTTGAGTCGAACACGTTGCTGACTTACACAGCCAATGACAAACATCTCCAAGTGCTTTATCGTCACACCTAGAGGTACAATCTGTGCGTATCAATTCCGAGGGCTGCACTTTACCTTCTCTATCTACTATTGCATTGGCATCCAAGACTGTGAACCTCTTCGATGCTCGAGAGACAGATATATATATATATATATATATATATCTGAGAGAGAGAGAGAGAGATAGAAAAAGCTGGCGGGTCTCGATTCATGTCATCCAACTCTCGTACTCCCGTTTCAATCACTGAAATCATACTAATTAGCTGCCGCAGACCGGCCCAGCTATATCATGCAACCGATCATCAACTACTCACATCCAACAGCTGCGCCAACGGAGAGAATCAATCAATACCTAGATCAAACGTCGTCATAGCGAATAAATAAATGTGTACACATGCGTACACGTCGAAAACAGCTGGTGACCTGGATCCTTCAAGGCGTCTAAGCCACCAACACGATTGTACTAATTAATATGCATCAACAGAACGAACGAACGCCTTCGATAGATAGTATCACTAACCCACACCTGGCTCCACGGCAGCTACTCGTAGTAGGTAACACATCAACAACAAACAAAAAAACACTCAAATTGAATTCAGAAGTGTCCTAAAAATGATGGAAAGCCGTAAACGGCAGCCGCCGGCTATAACGCGACCATAGACCGTGTTCGGACCATACACAGCGAGACCGGTACGCACGGCGCCCCACACAATGCACGACGCTCAGTCATTGACGCTACGATGAAGTCTCAGCGGCGACATTCTCGATGCGAGATGATGCACGTATGCATAGGCAGTGCTTGTTTGTTCGCTATATGCTCCGTGCGCAACGAGCTGTGTGCTCATCGTCCTCATCTCTGCGCGTGAGCGTACCTCGTCAAATCTCGAGCGCAGCAATCGAGTTGAGACGAACCTCGCGTCGCCGTGCGGTAAAAGCTTGTATACACGACAGTACTGTACCTGAGGCAAGTACAGTACATGAAGACGCATTGTAAGAGGCTTGCAATGCGGCTGCGCGGTCTACCGGCCCACAGGTTATTGGCGTGCTAACAACGCCTGACAAGAAATAAACCAGCCTCAGAAATACCATTGGCATGACCACAGTCGACTGGGCTCTCTCGTCTTGGGTTCCGCCGTTCATCGTCCTGTGCAATACGTGGCGGCGGCGTAACACAGAACTGGAATCAACAGCGATATTCGAAATCGACACGCGAAAACCACCACGATGCTGTACACTGTGATACAACACAACAGCACAGCCAGTGCAAAAAGACGTCACAGGCCGCTGCTACTCAACCACCAACAGCGCAAGCGGTTCACCGTTAAGCGGTCCGTCGAAGACGGGCGGGAAACAAAACACATTTCTGAAAAAAACGAGACCCAACGGCAACTAATGACGGCAAATCTGTTAATTAGAGAAATTAGTTCATTAGGAGCAGGTCTTTGTCAGCTGAACCAATGGATCTTCGAAATTACCAGGTAGTAGTACCAGGCTGGCAAGAAATTGGATTTAAGCACAGTATCGCTACAAAGGACAACTGAAAAGCATTGAACAAAAAGAACAAGAACAATTCAGTACTACTACTACGACTATTAGGCAGGAATTGCGTCATATATACGTTAGAATCAACTGACACGGCGCGCGATTCTACATTGTTGTCGGCCTTATCCGTTGCTTGTGCCCTGAAGAGCACGGTTAGCTGCCAGCTATCGCAGCTGCCACACTGTAGGGTGCGGCCGTATGTCGTCTCTTGCCTACGCCTCCTACACAAAATCATCTATTATTCCAACTGCCAACTATACGACAATCCTTCTCTCTCTCTCTCTCTCTTTCGCTCCTGTCCCTACACAACTCCTCCGAGGGCGACGCGGCCGCGACCCTATATGATCGATCAGCTTTGATGGTCACTTCTTCTCTGGTCCTTCATGTCCCGACTGCAACAGGCGGCTCGTTGGAGCTTCTGTCAATGTTCTTCATGACATTGCCGTCATAATAGGCCAACCCGCGAAGCGCGTGCCAATCAGCTGGCTCAGCCACGGTGAATCTGGATGTTTTTCTCCTTTCGATCGTCCTCAAACTTCCCGCCTGCTCATTTGCGCTGTAACTAATTATCGAGTGCTGCATTTCGAATAGAAAACCCTAACCAGCCCTATGTGCAAGAGCCTAAAATGCAAGTTACTAAATGCTAAATAATGCTAAATTACAAACATAGTCAACAATAGCTCATCACATCGGTGTCCTTTGTATGTCTCGCTCTGAGCCTAACATGGCACACTAATCCATTATGACTAAAGTGTATCTTGATCGCAGAGCGAATCTCTGCTAAGGTCATTTTCATTACTATATATATATATATATATATATATATATATATATATATATATGTATATATATATATATATATATATATATATATATATATATATATATGTATATATATTTATATATACATGCACCAAGGAAAGCGGCAATGTCATTACTGGGTCCCCTTTCAACATGCGCGCTCTCTCTCTCTCTCTCACATAGTAACGACAATTCTTGTGCAATTGAATCCTGAGATACAACTTCAAACATTGGCATTGTATAATTTAAAAGAAATAATATGTGTGTACGAGTTTGTGTGAAGTTCGTAAGAAACGAGTAACTTCTACGGGCCCTCGTCTTCAGGAAGATCGCCAGCATTTCGAAGCTCTGCCCCCTTTTTACAGCATTTCCAAATTCCTCCTCATCCTATCTCTGCTCCTTAAAAACAACGCTAGCCATTCGCCCAGCCATTCGTCACCGTTCCCGGACATCTGACAGTATTTTACTGCGGCACCATTTGCATGCATCAGGTCATCAGCGACCTACTTCCGCCTAAATATTTACGTAGCCCTGCCGTGGTGGCTTCACATACCTCTCGTTCTCTCTATCGATCACTTCATCAGTTCCTTTAGTTTGGCTTCACAGCTGCGTGTGTATGTATGTATGTCTTCATCGTGTGTATGTGTTATAAACTCAGCGCGAGTGCCCGTCTGTGTATATGCAGTCCTATAGCCCACCTGTCCGTCCTGGCTTGTTTAACGGCGTTCCATAGCCTAAAAATGACACGATCGTAGCCCATATCGTAAATACGATTGTTGCCACCAGTCAAGTGTCACTAATGAATCATAACTATTCTTGTTGTTGGTATTTCGTGTGCAATTGATCACGTTGTGGTAGTGGTAGTAGTAGTTGTTGTTTGGCTGTTTAATTCCTCGTAAGGTGTGCTACTGTTATTCTTATTAATTGTTGTTGTTGTGGTGTTGCCGTAGACGATGTGTTGTCTCGTTTTTTTTTTGTTACGTGTTGACAGCGTGCGTCTCAGTTGACGCGCACAGCCGTACTGAAGCAGCTTGCCAGTAGGCCGCAGGGCTTCTGCACAACACTGGCAACTGCACGCGCTACCGGCCGGGTGACAGGTGTCAGCCACAGACACTACTCGCCCTGACTCTTGGTTCTCTTCAGGATCGGCTCCTCCTTCGAGTCCGAGTTGTTCAGACTGAGGCGGTGATGGGCACGCTTCTGCGGCGACGAGCTCTCGTCATCGTCATCATCATCATCATCACCATCATCATCTTCTTCATCATTATCGTTGTCGTTGTCGTCGCCGCCGCCGCTGCCGGCTTCACGGCATCCACCACCCTCAGCACCCCCACCACTGCTGCCTGTCCTCTGGGGGCCAGCGGCGGTGGCAGAGGGGGTGGTGGAGGTGTTGGCCGCCTCCACGCTACCATCGCCGCTTCGGTCGCGCTTCTCCACTTCGGTCTGAAGCTCCTCATCTCTCTGTTCTCCAGCACCTTCCTGCGTCGTCTCCGCGTCGAGTTCAGGACCGTTGGTGTGCATGTGGACACTACTGCTTCTACTGCCGCTGGTTCCGCCGATTCCGACGCCCCTACCACGACTGCTGCTACTGCTGCTGCTGCTGCTGCTACGACAACTCTTTTCGATTGTCGTTCCCCGATCGACGGTCTCCGTTGCTCCGCCCGACACCGTCTGAGTTTTCGCAGACTTCATGCTGCCACTACGAAGGACGACAGACGCAACCTCGTCATCGTCGTCGTCGTCGTCGTCCTCATCAGCATCGGCACCGTCCCTTTTTTCGTTGTCTTCGTCGTCGTCAACGTGTTCCTCCTCTTCAATTGCATGTTCTTCTCGCTTTGTTTTCTTCTTCTTCGCCTTTTGCCCGTCACCTATACTATTCCCGTTACAACCGGTGCTGCTGTTGTTGTCGTCATCATCAACATCATCGTCCTCGCCGTCATCATCGATAAACTCCGTATCCATTGGCTCTTTGGCGTCCTTCTCAGCACCACTCGTATTTAGCCCTCCCGCGTCCTCGTGACTATTGAGAGCACTTGCGTCGCGTTTCCGTTTGACCGCCTCGATGAGGACGATGTACGCAAACTTCAGCTGGTCCGGCGTCTGAATGAGCCCGATGCGGCTTTTTCGCAGGTCGAGCAGGATGCCTTGCAGGTCGATGTCGCCGTCATCCTTCACCGTGCCGTCCTCAAGCATCTTCAGCACGATGTCGACCAAACAGAACGTTCCCGACCGGCCGATGCCAGCGCTGCAGTGTATCACCGGCGGACCCTTGTGCTCGTCGTCCTGGCCGCCGGACAGCAGGCCCGAGCCGCGCACCAGCTCGAGAAACTGTAGAAACTCGTCGGGACACTGCGGGATGCCGAAGTCCGGCCACTCGGTGTACTGAAACTGCACGACCTCGCGGCTGTCGCCGCTCTTCGTGTCGGTGAGGCGCAGCGTGCGCCGTACGTAGCTGTCGGTGACAGCCTCCGACACGAGCTCGACGCTTAGCTGGAGCTGGCTGATGGTTAGCGGGTCGCCGGCGTCCGGCCAGTACTTGTGGCACTTCAGGCGCTGCTTCTCGACGACCTTGTTGAGCATGATGATGACGGGCACCCGCTGTTCCCACGCCATCAGCCAGAAGTGCCCAACCGTCTCCTCGAGCGGGCCCTGCGTCAGGATGTAGCTGCGTCGCGCGCGCTCGTACACCACCTGGTTGGCGTTGATGTAGTCGACGTCGCCGCGGCCCAGCACGACGCGCGAGTGGTCGAACGGCAGCACGTCGGTGTAGCGGTTCAGCTTGCGGTTGTCGGGCCGCCGCGCCGCCTGGAAGCGTGCCTGCGTGCCGCCGGGCCCGGGTTCGGCGCGTGCCCGCAGCAGCGCGAACAGTCGAGACCAGTCGCCCGAGTGTTCGATCTCGTCGAACTCGGCCTCCATGCCGCCGGTTGCGCCTTTGGCTTTTGCTCTGCCTCGACCAAGGCTGCTAGCCCCACCACCTCCACCACCGCCTCCTCCAGCAAAGCTGTCACCTCCAACTGCAGCAGCAGCGGCGGTGGCGGCGGCAGCGGTGGCGACTCCAAGTCCAGGACCAGCCGCCGGCGTGCCCCGGGGGGCTCCAAGGCCCGTCGTGTGTTCGGCGTCTCGATGTCCGTGCTGTTGCTGCTGCTGCTGATGCGGCGTTGGCGGGGGCGACGCGCACCGGCTGATCTTGGCCGACGACAGGAAGCCCGACAGCTTGGACAGCGCCTTACGGCCGAAGTCTATCGCCATGAAACACTCTCGCTCTCTCGGTTGCTCTGTGCCACTGTGTTCGTTCGTAGGCGGATCCGAGTAGCAACAGCTCGCAACTCGAAACAACAACGCAGACGAAGACGACAACGACGAGAACGACAATACCAACGAGAAGAACAACAACAACAACAACGACAATCGTTGGCTTCTGCTCGTGCTGTTCTGCCGCAGTGTTCTACTGTTATGATTTCCGACGAGTATCAAAGCAGAACAGAAAAAGTTCCATGCTTAACCTACAATGACGATGAAACAGCTCCGATCCCACGAGCAGTTAGTGGCCGAAAGGATGTTTGCCGCTATTCGAGGAAGGTTGTGCTACACGACCGGTCGTGGGTCGGGGGAAGCACAGAGAGAGAGAGATAGAGATCGAGAGAGCACAAGCTCTATTGAGGACGGTAGACGGTCGATTACAGCCACACGATTGATGCCGGTAATCGAAACTGCGGCCAACGGAAGGTGGGAGTAGTACGAGGAACAGGTGAGCTCACTCCCTTGCTTGCCCGCTCGCGTGGTAGGTCGTAACGGAGAAAGCCGAGACCCGTAAACTCTTCCCGCCCCTTCCACCAGTCGGCCCCGGGCCACCGTCGTTGACACAACGGCAACAACACCTGCTACGCCTGTTGTTGATGTTGTTGTTGTCGTCACTGCAGAAGCATCTCAGCAACAGCAGTAAGAGGCGACAAACTGGCTCGTGAGCAGGAAGCAACGACGACGACAACAAAAGCAACAGTAATACCAACAATAACAAAAAAAGCAACAACGACAACGACAATTGCCGGGGACGTTTGCGAGTCTAACCACAGATCGGATGATAATGACCGGCGAAACGCACTGATGCCACACAGCAAGCAGGCACGCAGAGGTTGCTCGAAGATGATGCTGATTGTGATGCCGAGGCGAATGATGAACAACGTCTGTTTCTTGGTATCGGTGTATCTCACTGACGTCGAAACAGACCACCACCACGACGACGACGACGACGACGACAATCAACGACAACAACAACTGGTGGCGTCTTGAGCTGGTTAGCTGAGTGTGGTTAGCGGCAACTGCTGCTGCTGCTGCTGCTGTTGTTGTTGACAGCAGGATAAAATAAGATCAGACCACAACTACGTCAACGTCAGAAACGTCAACATCACCTAAGACCACCATTGCCAGCTGCACAAACGTCACGCCGTCACGCCACCACGCCATCAATCGAGCATCCCGTTCACAATCCGTCTCTGCTGACGGAACACGAGGCTAGTGTAGTGGCTTTGGCGCGGACGAACCGTAGAACAACAAGAAACACCAATACGACCAACACGATCGACCACCGAGAGATGAATTCGAAAATGATAATGCTGAATCTGCAGCTGCTGCTGCTGCCGATAATGATGATGGTGGTGGTGGTGGTGACGGTCTTG
The DNA here is from genome assembly GCA_003439945.1 of Dermanyssus gallinae. Classification (NCBI taxonomy): domain Eukaryota; kingdom Metazoa; phylum Arthropoda; class Arachnida; order Mesostigmata; family Dermanyssidae; genus Dermanyssus; species Dermanyssus gallinae. The sequence continues at coordinate 57,338 of QVRM01006678.1, forward strand.
GGGGTAGGCTGAAGTTGTGGAAGGCGCGACGAACCCCTCTTCTAGCGTACGTCGTCCAGCCAACGACAAACTGCGGCGCGCAAAGGCGCTGGGGTGCACCGAGTGCTTTTCCTTGTAGTTGTAGTTAGTAATCGAACAACCTATTTTGTTCTCCTCCTTTGCGTATTGTGTTGTTGATGTTCTTCATCTTCTTCGTCTTCTTTGTCTGTTTGTTCGTCCTCTTCCCCGTTTCCTTCTCGATCTTTTCGACTTGTTCGTTTGTTTGTTTACATCATCACTCAGCAGTACCACAACAACAATAACAACAGCGACACCAACAACAACAACAACGACGACAACGCCAACAGCAATAATCACGTAGGCAACACCTCTGGCAACACCTACTTACTCACTTCGAGCACGGACGGCACAAACACGCGCTCCCACCCCATTCACACACGTTCTGTGCATTCCATTTACACGTGTACACCTCCCCCCCCACACTGAGAGATGGACGACCTATGGATGTTTCTCTCGCTCTGTGAGTATCTGTGTGTGTGTGTGTTCGTCCGCTCGGAAGTAAGCGGGCATCCATTAATGTTGATATTGTTGTCGTTGATCGCCGTGTCGATCCACTGCAGTTGGGATGGCGTGATTTTCCATCAACACAATGTTGATGTTAATGATGTATCCCATGCCTTTTCCAACGCCTCCTCGCCCCCCCCAGCAGCAGCAGTAGCCAGCACACATCCGAAATGTCGATGTCGTCGAGATCGTCTGATGCCGTTAGACATCAGCGCAATCAATTCGTAACGATGATGACTGATTAATGACTCCTAGTATAATTGGTGATAGAAACACAGAGCACACACCGAGGCGCACACACAGAATCACACTTGAATCCGCGCGAATAGGTGCGAGTAGAATTCACGCAATCGCTATATAGACAATGCGATATAGTGCGCAGCTGTCTTGTGGTGGGCAATCAGTCTGTCGAAACAAAGTCGAAATGGCCAGAAAGAGAATGATTCACCTGCGGCCGCCGAGGTGAATCACCAGAAGCAGCAGCAGCCGAAAATGGCCCCTTGTACAGGTAGAAAGGCACGCAGAAGCAGGAGGAGGAGGCGGTGGTGGAGGGGGGAGAGCTCAGTGCACCGCCAGCTTCGCCCCGCCAACAACCCCCCGCTCTACGCCGCAGTGTACCTTGCAGGTATCGCTCCACTTGGTTGACTTTGATTGGTGTGCTTTATTTTACTTATTCGCTGTAGTTTTATCTTTGCCTCTCTCTTTTCCTATGCATATCTCTGCTGTTCTGGCTATTGCTACAGCTGTTGTTGTTGTTGTTGTTGTTGCTGTACGTATTGATGACGATGGTGACGACGATGCGTGTTGTTGTTGCTGCTGTTGCTGCGGTTTGTGTCTGTTTGCTTTTGCCGAGTTTAACCGAGTCGCGCAAAAACTCTTAACACTACGCTACTGTGTAACGTTCACCCGTACAGTCGCCGTTGCCGCTGCCGTTCTTGTGGTCATCTCTCCTATGAATCTTCTTTTTGCCGTCGTATTTTTTCTCTTCTTCTTCTTCTGCTACTTCTTCTATGTTCGTGTTTTATCTCGCCGTTCTTCGGGAGGGCAATTCGACAACCAACCAACCACACAGCCACAATGACAGCGATACTACTATTATTACTGGGTCTGTACACAGAATTCTCGAAGGTGATGTCTCTGTTGCCACCGCCGCCGTTGCTGACGACGACCACAACAAAAACAACAACTCGAATAGAAACTACAACAACACCACCAACAACAACAACAACAACAAGAACGAAGATGGTCGGGAATCGCTACGAAACCATATTCAGCTGCTCGCATGCACAGCTCACAAGTTCAAGCAAAAAGCTCACGCCTCCGCAGAATCCGAGAGAACAGAGAGAGAGAGATTATGTTCACAGTAACACTGACAGACTGCACCACCCAGATTCGTGCTGATATTACAACGGCGGCGGCGGTGGGAGCAAATAGGAGCCGTGCCGCAGTCAGACTGCATAGGTGATTGGTGGTCACTGCTGATTGATATGCGGCGATAATGCTGGTAGTCTTGGTCAAATAGCAATAGCCAGTAGTAGCCTTTGGACTATTGGTATAGTCGCGTACGAACTGATTCGTGGTAGACGTTGTATCGTCGTATTAGTCGAATTAGAAGCGGGAGCGAGTTGTTGTTGTTGTTACTGTTCCTGTTGCCAATCAATCCGACGAATCGCGGTTCTAACTCTACGGTCAGACTCCTCCTCTCTAACGATTACAGCACCAACTGGGGCACAGCAGAGAGTCTAGGGTGAATAGTCCCCAGCCGTATGACGTCGCAGAGCCGCTCCCCACGGCCGAACGTATCGTAGCTAGAAGCCAGCACGCACGCACGCACAATAAATAGCGCCAGTCGTAGTTTTCGCGGCGGTAGTCGGGTACTCTAGTCCGCTCTCTCTCTGTACTCCTGGCGAGTTGATCCACTTGATCTCTAATAGCTGTACCACCGTCAATGGTAGTTAGTGGCGTGCGGGCGGCCGGTCGTAACAACAATAACTAGACAGGTCTACCAGTCAGTCTAGTGCCGTAAGTGTGTTGTCGTTAGTCCTGGCAGTTGTCCCAATGTAATTGTGTCGGCACGTAGTCGTCCCGAGACCAATTGTCCCGCGAAACTGTCGATAGAAGTTGTCACGGTTTCGTCACTAGCAAGCAGTTGTCCCGAAACGGAATTGGTCGAATTTGTTACGTAGTTGTCACGTTATCAGTAGTAGTAGTAGTAGTAGTAGTAGTGTTGTGTTGCCGTCGTTGAGTGTAGTAGCAGCCGGAGCAGTCAGGTTAACAACAGTTAGCTACGGCTACGGGCTACATTTTCCACCATCGACACAACAACAACAACACAGCAACAACAATCGACAACAATCGACAGTAACAACAACAACAACTACAACAGCAGAAGGAGACGAAAAAGAAGCAACAGCAGCAGTCGCCGCCACCGCCTCTAGCTCAAGCTGCTAGGCAAGGGTTTGCTGCGTCCATAGAGATGGCGTAGTAGCTACAGTATAGTAGTAGTAGTACAGTGTACAACAGCCAACACAACGACGAGAGAGACGATAAGAGCCACAGCTGCAGCTAGCTACATAAAGACAGCTGCAGCGCCGAGCCACTACTACAACTACAACCACAACAACAAAGATGGCGCCTGCCACCACCACCACCACTACAGTACGACGATACGGTGCTTCCTCCTTTCCCTTTTCCGTCGCCTGCTCCTCTTCCTCCTTCTCCTTGCCCTTTCCCTTTGCTGCTGTCTCCTCTTTAGCGCCCCCCCCGCCGCCGCCGCCGCCACCGCCCTCCTCCATCACAGCACTAGCCTCAGCGGGCCGAGCAGCATCGCGGTGGCGGGCGGAGCGCCGCCAACGATGCTGCTCGGCTGCTGCTGCTGCTGGCGGGATTTTTGAACAAACTACGCGTCGGCACGCAAGCATCGTCGGTTTGCGAAGCGATTTTAGCCCGACAGACGTTGCACGTCCTGTGCAATTCTGCCATGATTGTACGCGTAATGTCGATTTATAACGAGCATCTGCATAAAAGCCAAAAAGTAACCGCTAAAGTGATCACTCATACACTTAGACGGAGGCATAGACGGATTCAGTCAATTTTAGTATCCAGTCAAAACAAGGGCAACCATTTCAAAATCAGGCCGTCAATAATAAAACGTGCCACTCTTTGCGTTTAGCGGCAGTGGCTTACAGTCGGCCAACGCCACGTTATAAAAAGAACATTGACGTGGAGATCGCGAGCAACGGGTCATCATTGGGATCAAATCCTGTCTTAGTAGAATTGGCTCTCACTCGTTAGTTCCGTGATATCTGACAGAGTATTGTGTCTAGCCCGGTGGCGTGGTGGCATGCGTCTGCGCCGGAGGAGACACATGGGTGCGCGGGTTCGAGCCCCACCGTTGCACATTTGTATTTATCCGTCTATTAAGCAATGCAAAAGGCAGTCCCATGGACATTAAATCTTGGCTGAGAGTCAGCCCCGAAAGGGTTGTTCTTTTTTTTTTTTTGATAGAGCATTGTACTGCGATCTTCTGCGGGAGAAACCCCTCTGTTGTACTTGTATGTAGCATAGAGCAGAATAGAAGGCTCTTTTATCTACAGAAGTAATGGTAGGAAAGACTGAAATGCAGGAAGGCTGTGTTATATTTTACCACGCCAGGCATTGATGATTCAAACTTTGTTTCTAACCAAAGTTTCCAGCGACGGAATGCTAGCAGCGTTCAGCTCGATATCACATCTTCTACAGAACTTTCTCAGAAATCGTCTCAGAATACCTAACTATGGGTTCTAGATGGGTACAATCGATACAAAAGTCTCGATAACGCAATATAGTTATACAGACGAATATACACCTTTAGATCCTTCATGAGGATACAATACGTTTACAAGCACAGGTGTAAATTTGATAAAATCTCGAATATGTGTAGCAAATGTAAGATCTTTCGATACTACCTAGGTACCGCGTAAGACTGCGGTAGGCAGATGACCCTTTGAGCTGAGAATCCAGATCGGAAGAACCATGTTTCAGAACGAGACATTTCGGGACGGAGAGCTCCATCCCATTGCCACTGGATATGCGGTATCCCCTGCTAGATTAGTCTAGTATGAGAAAGTGTCGATCTGGCAAATTTCCGTTACGACGTTCCGACGTCATTACATACCACACTAATTAAATAAAAATATATACAGATGCGCATATAACATAAATGACCTATTAGCACATCATCGTAGCTTGTCTGAATATAACGCTGTACGCCCGCGTGCGCCAAACAAATAGACTGTGGTTAGTTTGATCTATATGGGTACATTTATTTTACTCGTGAGCCCTGTATAAACTCTACAGTTTGAGAGTTAATGCAATAGAGACATCATCATTAGTAGTTTGATGCTAAATAAACATGCAAGAAGGCCTACTCTTCGGGCTGACCCTGAGCCAGCATTTAACTTCCACGGGGCTGCTTTCGCATTGCTTCGTAAGACAGAACCCATCCATGAATATAAAAGACGCACTCGAATCATGCACCACGCCACTGGGCTCGACCCGATGCGAGGAGGCCTGTACGCCTAAGCTGGAAAATGAGAGCAAAATTGCATTGATGTAGTTGAAAAATCGAGGTAAAATCACAAGAGAGCTAGGGACTTTCCATGTGACCATAATGCAATTCTCACCCCATCAGGTCTTTCTTCGCCAGCGGACACTAAACCTCTCGGTTCAAGTGTAGATGGTATACCGGCTTTCCTAAGGGACCTTATGATCACACCGTTTAGTTCAGCGTGTCTAAACGATCTACCGGCGCTCCTCGGGCAACTCAGTGGGTGTAGGCCACTGGAATCCACCATCTCCCCGCACAGTTTGCACTGATTATTATTATTATTATTATTATTATTATTATTATTATTATTATTATTATTATTATTATTATTATTATTATTATTATTATTATTATTATTATTATTATGTCCTGTATGTACTACGGACCTCACCTGTCTTCCTTCTACCGTCAGAAACTCTGAACCTCGACGACCAGGTGAGGAGAGCCCTGGAAAACATCCTTGACCTAACACTTGATGATAAGGCATGGACGCAGGCAAGTTTACCGGTCCGGTTGGGTGGAATGGGCATCCGTTCGGCCACGGACCTTGCCTTACCCGCTTTCCTTGTTTCGTCGCGCAGCTGCGCCTCTGCAGTGGCCGCTACTGCCGGCGGACTCATCAGCCACCAACAAGACGCCGCTCGGATCTGGGATGCGCGTCAGTCTGGTCGTCCATCTGAGGAACAGGTCACTAGGCAGAAGGGGTGGGACCAAATCGCCACTCAGGCTACCCACTTAACTCTTCTGTCTGCCTGTGAGTTAGATATAGACGGTATTAGACTGAAAGCGGTTTCATCCGACGCTGCCGGAGCGTGGCTTGACGTGTTTCCGTCCGAGCTAGTCGGCAGTAAGCTGGCTGATGACCACTTCCGTGCCGCCAGTGGCCTCAGACTTGGCCTAGCCATGTTTGAGACAGAGGCATGCCCGTGTGGTGGAACGGTGGATGAACGTGGCCTGCACCGACTTAGTTGCACTAAGCTGGCTGGGCTTACGCAGGGCCGCCACGATGCCATAAATGACATCATCGGGCGCGCTTTCAGACAAGCCGGCTACCGCGTCACACTGGAGCCTGGTGGACTACAGAGCGACGACAAGCGTCGACCGGACGGCCTTACCAGCCGAGACTGGAACCGCAATCGGCCGCTGGCATGGGACGTCACCGTCTCCGACACGTACGCTCTCGGCTATCGTGCACTAGCCAACGCGGGCGTCGGCAACATTATTCACCAACGGGAGATGCACAAACGGCGCCTATACGCGCATCTCCTTGAGGACCACGTTGTAATGGCCTTCGGCCTCGAGTCATCGAGCGTTTGGGGCAAGGATGCACTCAAACTGACAAAGGAGCTTGGGAAGAAGCTCTTCGAGGCCACAGCGGAGCCAAGATCGACCGCTTTCCTCCGACAGAGAGTGTTATTAGAATTACAGAGAGGCAACGCCAAAATGATGTTGAGTGGTCACCGACACTCAAGCAATAAGAATAATATAAGCAATATTGTAGATATTTTATAAGTAATATATTGATAAGTGTGATACATGTACATATTGATAAAATAAACACTTGTTCCAAAAAAAAATTATTATTATTATTATTATTATTATTATTATTATCATCATCATCATCATCATCATTACTCACACTACGAAAGAGCTTGGGAAGAGGCTTTTTGAGGCTACAGCGGAGCCAAGATCAACCGCGTTCCTCCGACAGATGGTGTCATTGGAGCTCAAAAGAGGCAACGCCAAGGTGATGTTGAGTGGACAGCGACACTCGAGCAAGAACAATGATGTTATATAATTAATATATTAGTATTGTGATACATGTACAGAATGATAATAATAAAACCCTGTTTCAAAAAAATAAATATTATTACTATTTATCTGAGGCCACAGGGGAGCCAAGATCGACCGCGTTCCTCCGACAGAGGCTGTCATTGGGACTACAGAGAGACAACACCAAAATGATGTTGAGTGGTCACCGACACTCGAGCAATATTAATAGTATAAGCAACATTGAAGATGTTATATAATTAACATATTAGAAATTATGACACATGTACATAATGATTATAATAAACCCTTGGTTATTATTATTATTGTCATCATCATCATCATCAAGGTCCCACATGGGATCCTGTTGGATTCGAGGGAGGCAGGCCGAACTGTACAATATTCGATTTTGTGTTCTGGCGCGCTCTACTATTCGCTGGTGACGTCTAAATGTCCGACTGACGGCAGCAGCAGCCGCAGCCGAAGCTTTCCCTCTTAGTGAGGTTTTTCCCGCCATGCGTCACGTTGTCCGCGCTCAGCATCCCCCGTCCCGCGCACCCCTCATCGTGACATTGTGATTGGGCAGGGCCTTATCGTCATTATCGTGTCCATCTTCATACTCTGATCTACGATCAGATTGAGTTGGATACGGTGAATGAGAGCAGATGGGCTGTCGCATGTGTCTGTTAGACGGCCTCTCTTGGGTTTGTCTTTTTCTTACAGGGGCCAGGAACATAACGCACACCCTTTGGTCTAGGTAGTGTGGGACTCTCAAACCCACTAAAAACCTGGTGACGCCCTAACCTACACCTGACCGGAATATTTGTGGCATTACTTCAGTGTTCTCCGATTGTCTGCTGTGTGCTTTTGCGCGAGTTTATTGGTCGGTCTGCGCCCTCCTTTGCGGTGGCCTTGTTGTCTTCCTCTCCCCCGGCCACCTCCTCGTCTTCGTCAGCACAAGCAGCCGGTAAAGCCCAGCCTGTTGCTTCGGACGATAGTCAAGCTTATTGGCCTAGCTCCACTCCATACGACAACAGCCGGACAGCAGTGGGACCATCGCGATGACCTAGCCTATGGAAATTGTACTAATATAAGGTTTACTTGGGTAGGTACAACAACAATGGTTGTTGTACCTGTAATGGACATGACAATTGTTTTAAAGGTGTATTACTAATATGTGCAAATCTCACAATTACGAGTATATTAATTATATACTTTTACGAAGCATTATTGCTCGTGTGGGTGGTGGCCTTTCCTGGCGTTGCCTCTCTGTAGTTCTGACGACACTACCTGTCAGAGAAACGCGGCCGATTTTGGCCATTAATAATAATAATAGTGCAAAAATGAAAGGAATAATGTGGCCACGCTTCTTTTATTTAGCAGTTGTCTGGATTTTGGCAACTTTTCCAGAGAGCGGCTGCTGCACGAATATTCCGAATCATATCATATCGACGCAATAGTTATTAAATATATTAATGAATTTGTAGCTCGATACACGACTCCGGCCGGCGGATATATAGTAAATATATATATATATATATTTTGCAAACGGCTAAGCAGACGAAAGCGATATAACCCCACCATCGCTTTCGTCTGCTTAGCCCTTGCTAAATTATATATATATATATACACATAACACAAATTATCCCGTGATTGAATTGATAACCCTACCATCGCAGTCGTCTGCTTAGCCGTTTGCTGAATTAGTTTCGTGGGCGGCGCCGCCCGACTCTAGCAGATATGAAAACTGACCGACAGCAGACTGTTTTGCTTAACAAAGTTGTTTGTATGTAATTAGTTCAAATACTCTCAAAACAAAAGTTACCTGTGTTATCCAACTAGCCTTGCTAAGTTCTAGGTTCAAGAATAAACATTGTTGTTTGTTGCTTACCGGCGACGTTGTTATTCGTCTATTGATAAATACTTGGTACCTGTGGTATCGGCAGGCTGTCTGCACTGTTTTGTCAACATAGGTCGCAGCGAGCTATAGAGCTGCTGATGTTGCTGATGCTGATGATGAAGACGACGATAATGAGGAGAACACATTCTCATATTTCGATATTATTCTACGTTCGACCAGTGGAGGCTGCGGTAGGAAGAGATCAAAATATTCATAATACATAGAATCGAACAAGTACGGATAGTTTGTTTGTATGCGCTGTTGTTGTTGTTGTGGTCGTCGTTGTTGTTGCTGTTGTTTATGTTGCTGGTGTTGTTGTTGCTGAGTTGTTTGAGGATTGATGGTGGTAGTAGTCGCCGAGGCCGTCCGTCCGTGCTGTTGTCAGCCGCTTGTCTTTACTGCCAAAAGTGAGGTTGTGCGAGAGCTGGCAGCAAGAGACAGGTGCAGCAGTTGTTTTTATTGCTACTGCTGCTGTTGTTGTTGTTGTTGTTGTTGTATTAAAAACATTAGCAGTAGCTCTTTCATACAGGAAGATATACAGATAGATAGATAGATAGATACAAGCATAATTCGTATAGTGCAAATTAGCTTTGGGTGTTGACTTGTGCGCTTGACGACGAGGATTGGTTGGCTGGCTTAATTGACAGCCTGACTCACTGCCATTGTTGTTGCTGACCCGACGTGGCGATTACTGCTGAAGGAGCAGGGGGCCGGCGACACCGCCAGCTGTATGGTATTGCTGTTGTTGTTACTGTTATTGCTGTTGCTGTCGTCGTCGTTGTTGTTGTTGTTGTTGTTGTTGTTGTTGTTGTTGTTGTTGTTGTTGTTCCTGTCAGCCAGCCATCATATTCTCATCGGCGATCATTGGTGCCGCGCCGTGCTCACCGCGCTTTACTGGGTTGGGTTGGTTTACTGTTGATGTGACTGTAGTTTTTGTTGTTGATGTGTCTGTAGTTTTTGTTGTTGTTGCCGTCGCTGTTATTGTTGATGTGACTGGAGCTTGACATTTGTTCTCCTCTTCTCACTGTCTTCGTCCTCCCCCTCGCCCCACGCCCTAATCATCTTCATCAACAACAAAAACAACATCAACAGCTGAAGCCGTAACGACAACAACATCGACAAAACAACAGCAACAACAACAGCAGAAGTAGCGACAACAACATTAGCATCAATAACAACAACATTAACATCAGTAACAACAACATCATTGACAACCAACAACACCATCAACAACAACAACAACAGCATAAAGAAGAAAAAGATGAACAGTGACAATTCATGAGATGGCTGATTGATGGACGGAGGGCCGGCCGGACATATTGATATTGACGACGACGACAACGACGACGACTTCTGACGCCTGATTTGCAGCGAGTTCATTGATGAGCACTGAGAACACCAACCTCAAGCAGAAGCCGAAGCTGAAGTCGCCCCAACAGCAACAGCAGAAGAAGAAGATCAGCTAGATCAGTGGCGGCATCAGCAGCAGCTGGATCAAGCAACAAACCGAGTTAGCGGTCGGCCCGTTGCAGCCCGGGGTGGCGTGCAGCCGTGTTCGATTGCTAATGCTGATTGGTGACAGATCTCCACCGCACCCCCAGTCAGCCGCACCCCCCTCCATTATTCGGTGTGGCCATTTCTGTGTGTGTGGTGATTTCGGTGTGAGTTGGTGTGACAGTCTGTCTCGCATGCTGTGAAGAGTAGTTAGACTGTTAGTCGGTCGATCGAGTGCAGAGCAATGACGTGAAGAGAAACGAGTGTGTGACGTCGGGTCGTGTCGTATCGTGTTGGTCGGCCTTTGTCACCTCAGTAAGAAAGCCACCGCTACCGACCCTGCTAAATAGTCGTTCACGATTGTTGTTGTTGCTGTTTTAGTTGTTGTTGTTGTTGCTGTTTTAGTTGTCGTTGTTGTTGTTGTTGCTAAGTAGAACTCGTTATTGTTGCTCTCAGCATATTGCCGTGCCGTGAGCTTTCGTGAGTTTGGCAACCGTCGACAGCATCATCAGCAGCAGCAACATCACCAGCAATAGTAGTTGCAAAAGCAACCCCAACAGCAACAACAGACACTCCACCACCACCACCACCACCATCAGCTTTATTGTCCCGTCCACCATTCTTGTCATCGGTGTGACAACTCCAGCAGCGGTACAGCAGCAGCATCAAACGACAAGAAGAAAGGCTAACGAAACCATCCAATCTTGTTACCCCACTGTCCAGCTCTGCCGCCTCTGCGACTGTTGAGGTCGCTCCTTGAGTGATTGAGTGCATGGATGAGACATAGACGACGACGACGACGACGGAGACATCATCGTCGATAATACCCGAGTCGCCAACAATAAAACGAACAACAAAAACAACAGCAGCAACAACAACAACAATAACAACAACAGTAATAAAAACAAGAACAACAACACCAGCAGCTAGAATAATAACAATAACTGTAGCAGAAACTACGGGCCCGCCGACTCTGCATCCAGACGGAGATAGACATAGATAGATAGATAGATAGATGGACCTGTAGCTAGCTGCTCGGTCTCGTCGTCTAGCATTAGGTAGCACAACAGCACGTTAAGCGAAGGACGAAACACGTTAGAAGATATATATAATCTGTAAATATATATATATATATACACTGACATTCGTATAATACATGCATGCATATATATATATACATATATATATACACTGACATTCGTATAATACATGCATGCATATGTGTTTTCTTTCCCGCTCTACTATAGGCTGCGTGCAGGAGATTCGTAACGCCGGCTCCGGCAGCAGCAGCAACAACAGCTGCCTCATTATTATCATCATCATCATCGTCATAATTGACATCATTAACAGCAACACCTGTACGCATGACAGCTGTAGCTGCATAAGTGGCAACGAAACAAGCGACTCGGCCACTTGTCGGTCAAGCAGTGCAGAAATCGCTCTCGGCTGCCGGCAAATCACATCGAGCCGGCCTACCGCTTCGTAGGTAGGTAGGTTATTGGACTTGCTTTGGTCTGCTCCGCACACGGTCACGTTCTCAGAGGTGCATCATAGGCGGCAACGTAATCATTCCAGCAGCCGGAGCAGAACTGTGTGGGGGCAACAAGCTTAACCCCGTACTACTACTACTACTATATACAATACGAATACCTCACTCAAGCCCGTGTACTTAGCGAGGCCGAAACCTCGCAAGCCCGCTATAAACCCCTGTATATAAAATACTGTCGCGGTCATTGTGTAGCCCAGCGTCAGCTGTGTGTATGTATGGTGGTGATAGTGATGTTGTTGCTAATGCTGATGAATGTAATCGTGTGGTGATGGTGGGAGTGGTAGTTATGATTATGATGATGATGATGATGCTGATGTCGCATGCATGTGGTCGTCCTGGATCGACTTAATCGACCTACGTGTCTAGTCAGCTGTAGGCATTGTTGTTAACCGTGACAACGACGACAACCGCAACGCATAGCAACTTCGACAGCCACCGTGTCACCAGTGATTCCATACTGGTCCAGTTTTCGAATGAGTGTGATTCCAAGACCGGATCGAACGCACGACGAACGATAAAGCCGGCGACTTTATCGGAATTTGCTCGCATTCGTATCGTGTCCGCGGCAGGCAGAATAGCAGCAGCAGCATCATCATCGAGCTTACATCGTTTTCGAAGAGAACAGAGAACAAATATTGTGCTGCTGGCTTTTGTCGTTGACCAGGGCGCGAAGCTTCTCTTCCAATTCTTCAAGTTGTTTTGCGGGACGAAAACGGAACAAGCACTCACATTCAGCCGCGTATTTGCCTGCTGCCTATGCAGTCTCGCATTCCGAGTGACTGGAAGACGTGTGTCATGATTGTCATCACTGCCGCCTCTCGGTGCCGCAGGTCTCTTTCTCTGTCCCACTCTGTCGCCAGGTGTCAAGTTAAATCTCGAATGTCGAGACCGGCGTGTGAGAAGCACTTGGGTCGTCACGCGGGGACACGCTGTTGATGAGGGTGCGCGTAACAAGAGTGCACACAAACAACAAAAACTGTGAAAGTCCTGCCGCAACGGCGTGCCATAAATTTGTCTTTCTAGCTTTAGCTCTCTCTCCCTATCTCTCTCTAGCTCAGGAGAGACTCATTGCGGTGGTGTGCTGCCGTGATCTCTGATTGCCGATCTCTGATACCGATTGAACGTGTGGATTTTCGTGGACGTGCGTAGTGTGTGTGTGTATATGTATGCATGTTTATTCGTCGAGGGCATTTCTAAGTGTCGTGTTGAAAGCTCTGGCCGCCTGGTCGTCAAACGCTCGGAAGCCTTCAACTGACCTCTCGTGATCTCTGCCGTCGGAATCGGATAGCTAGATTGTCAGCTTGAGCAGCTTGAACGTTTTTTGTACGCGAAACGATAAGGTGACAGCAGCAGCAGCAGCAGCAACGACAACAACAAAAGTGACAACAGAGACAACAACAACAACAGCAACAACGCCGCCGAGGACGACAGAAATTCTCAGACGTACGTGCATACATGCGTATACATTAGGGTGTGTCTGTGTGTGCCTCGTGAAGTTGGTGAAGTTCGTGCAATTGCATGACCAGTGATCTCAACACGGGTTTGTCTCTTTGTTGTCTATTTCTGCTCATCTCACCAAGCAGCTCGTCAACAGTATCACCTACAACAACGTGCTCTTGTTATCATCATCATCACCAATGTTAGCATATTATTTATTCGGCGGCGATTATGTTTGCGGGTTATGATGGTCGTGGTCATCATTGGTGCTCGTGACTCAGTTTAATAAAGAATATAGGTCCAGCTGTTATCTCGCTCGTCGTTGAATCTCCATCTTCTCTACGTCTGCAGGTACGTAAATCTGTTCTGAAATCTTTATTTCTGAAATCTGGAATGTTTATTGTAGTAATGATTGTTGTTGTTGTTGTTGTTGTTGTTGTTGCAGCAGCACTACTTAACAATAAGGGATGTTTAACGATCCAGCAGGGTTCTTAATAAGAAAGCTATTGCTGTTTCGAAGGTCGTAGGGTCGAAATCAACTAAATCCATAAATCCAAAACTGGTGAGCTTTCGTTAACGTACATTCGTGGTTTCGGATTTGACACAAGTGCGAACACAGCTTCGTCCCAATAACGAATAGTGTACGATCAGATCCTATATGTATTAATACAAATTATTCCCACCAGATACTGACTACTAACTAATTACGTCGGCTCTAAATTTTTGCTTGCTACTGCTACCGACTGCTATTGCAGTTCGTGACTTTTATCATCCATTCCAGATTTGTGTTGTCCAGGTAAAGTCGTGACCTTCTAAATCGTGAACTCTTTTGTTGTCGAGTCGGGCGTTTGTCATCATATAGCTATGTTTCATGTGTTTTAATTGCCGTCGTTCATTATTGTTGCTCTTATTGACATTGTCTGTGCTGTTTTAACTATTGGCTTAACAGTGCAGAGTGTATATATATATATATATATATATATATATATATATATATATATATATATATATATATATATATATACTATAAGAATTTTTCAACGCGAATCGGCTAGGTGGTAGCCGGAGAGCGTTGTCGAGTACATTATTTCGTGGTGTTTCTTTTTGACGTACGTATGCGGACGAGTGTGATGATGATTATGATGATGTAATGGCAGAAGTCTGGAAGGCCTTGCTTGATGGCTCGGTGCGGGATAGCCGAGGCGTTCCTCGCCTCGGGGCCTTACTCGAGGCCACTTGAGCGGTGGCTATACGTAACAACATACAAGCAACAAAAGCAACTGCCCTAGCAGTAACGCAAGTAGCTGTGACGCAAATCTGTCATCCCAGTGGGTCCGACGTTGCATGGTAGCCCTATCAGTGCCTTGGGAGATTTTACAGGCCCACACGACAAATAAGTCACATCTGCCAGGCTGCAGGCCGAGGCCGGTATCCACCAAGCCTTTCGTGTGGCGATTCTAGAAGCTGTATATATAAATATATAGATTATTATAATTTCATTTGTTTAGTTAAACCGTAAGCTAAATTGCGTTCTCGATTCGAGTTGCCTCTGCAACAGCATTTCGTGCTTCTGATGGTGGCGAGGTTTTTGAACTATGATAGTAATATATATTATTTCATTAAATACAGTTACACCAGAACGCGCAAGCAATACAACTGAAGGAGTGGATAACGTTGTCCCTTTAAAGTTGACTTTGGAGATACGCATCATTTTGTCATCTAAGAAGAGACGTTGGCAAGTTGACATTGGAAGGACATATTTATTTCTATTTAGGTACTTCTTGCCAAGCACTTTATATTATTGTTCGGTGCGTCTGGCGCGAGTACTTCTCTAATATAAGGCATATGCAATATCATCATTATCATTTTTTGGCTACTCAGCATTCATTCACCAGCCTTTGTTTTTTATACGAGACCGATCACACTCGTGATATGGCAAGTTTATTTGAAAACTAATCTACAGGTTTTACACTTTACTTCGTGGTTCTATATACTTCATTCACCAGCCTTATGCCGAAGTCTAGCCCTACACGTGAAAAGATTCCTCCAACCTTCTTCAAATCGTTCGCATATTTTCTAGCCGAGTTCCTGAGAGTGATATTTGATATATCTTGCAAGAGCGGTGTTGTGGCTGACCTTTTTAGACTTAATCTGATTACGCCTGTTTACAACAAAGGCTTGTTTTATTATCCCATCTGTTCGAATGATTTTCGTATTGTTTTACAATTGGCTATCGACGGCATTGCCTAGTGGTGTTCCGAGAATGGCACGCTTCTCTCACCTACCTAAGGTGTGTTGTACTGAAACGTGGCGAATTTAACTCTGACTAGAAAATCAGTCAATACTGTTTTATCGACCCGTACGCATACATGTGACCTTGATTTTAGTTGTCACCACATAACCAAAGTGGTGGTACCAAAAAGTCAGTGCGTCTTGTAAACTCTATGCAAGACGGTCGGGTGCTTTACGACGTTTTGACGACAGCTACTGTGTTCATTCGCAATTTAACAAAGCCTTTGTTTTACCTAAATTGACTTACTGGTCCTTGGTTTGAAATTCGATCTCGCCAAACATAGAGAATTGGTGAGAGGAGTGGAAAACACATTCTAGAGATCCGCATGTCGTGGCGGCCGTGTTGCCCCTTTAGTGTATGTACACACTGTTCTAGTAGTGTAAGAAAACCCACTCTAGGTCAACTTACACAATGTGACTTGCTGGGACACTTTTAAAATGGAGGTCAACAACCTAAGGAGCTAGCGCGCTCCAATACTCTGAAGACACATACACTTGTGCTTGCTTACCTGGCGGATAGTGAGATGAGCGCCAGTCATGGTCACTTATTTGACGATTAATATTATCCTTCCGCCTCGGATAGCATTCGCCTAACAACAACACGCACAACACACGTGACTTTGAACCAATGTTCTACACACCCCTGTCGGCTACGTTGTGTTATACTTATTATAGAATCATTGCATGTAATGGCCCTAAGCGCGCTGTGTAGCTCTGTCGCACCTAGTAGAGTGCTGCGGTCTACGTTTTCATATGCATCTCCGCATACGACGCAACCACCTGTGAATTAGATTTGCCCGGCTTTCTGCGGGGGCTCATTAGAGTTACCTGCCTGCTTTTGAGCGTAATTAAACTTTTGGCCAAGGTCTGCCTTTAAGATTCGACTCATGGAGGGGGACCGAGATATAGTCTAGGGGCATGACCACGCTGTGTCGAAACCGCAGTGTCGTTCAAGTCAAGCATGCCTACTGGAGGCGTATCATTGCTAAGGACGGTGCGCAACGCTACTGCAAAGGAACCCTTTATCGTAGCTTATTGGAATGCTTTCATTAAGGGTATTTGAACGGCACAATCGAAAGCTAACGAGGAATACTAAAAGTAAAAAAAAGCTAAAAAATAGGCAATACCCTGTGGTCGCCAAATACTCTGCATTATTTTTGTCTGTCGGGTGTTCTGGAGAGAGCCTAACTTGAGAACCAAACTTTGGGCTACCTCTCTAATATATGATTTTCATAAGAGAACCGCATCAAGTTCTTAGAAAGAATTGCGTTTTGCAACAACCGATGTTTAACGCTCGACCTCTGAAGAATGTGTGCTTCGGTTCTTCAAAGAGTTCTTTCTGATTTATTGAGCTCTGCGGTAATCATTGAATCCACTCTGACGCCCTCTGGAGTCGGACCTTTTATTTCCATTGTCTGCATAATTTTTGTCCTGCGGGGCATTGAGAAATATGTAGATAATAAACATCAATAGTTTGACCCGTGTCTCATCTTCCCAATGGTCGAAAAATACGTATAATCTTCAGCATGTTAAAACCGGTATTCAGAAGGCCATATTGTTTCAAAGATTTGGACTTGTCGTTATTTCACCGAAGGCGACACTCGGTATTTACCACACCCCACAACGGGCATCGAGACTGAAGTTGAACATAGGCAATACTTCTTTCCGAGTAGACGGCTCTGCTATCCTGTCAGCCTAGAGGCGAAACGCCTTGACATTGTGCCGCACGAGGAAAATTAAATGGGACATTCAGGTGAGGTCAAGCATAAGGGGTCCTACCGCGATGGCCTCACTCATACGTTTGAAGTGCGTCTGGAGCCGATCTAGCTTACGGAATTCCTCTATGAGGTGGTGTCATGTACTCGGTGACTCTGGATAAGCTCAGGGTCGTTCAGAATGGCGCGATGAGAGCCATAAGTTGTACATTAAACTCGGACATGCAGACTAAAACGTCATTTTTAAACGACCTTTTTATGGTTCTGTTGTTCTTACACCTCAAGCCTGTTCATCTGCGCATATAATATATCTATTTTTCATCTGTGAGCATTTCGCTAGTACTGTTGTTGTTGTTGTTCATCTTGTCGTTAGTTCGTCGTATAATTTTCCGGTCTTTGCACTACTGATGTACATTGTTTGGTGCCTTCATTGTTCCGATGATTTTTGCACAGCACATCATGTACATTCATGCGTTGCTTCCCCAAAGACTGTGCGCCGCATTGAAGTCCCCCCTCCTACAATTGCCTTTCGATGACCGCGAGTACTCATGCTGTGTTTTAGTTTTTCTCAGGTGCGTGCCAACATAGACCGTTGAATTATTCGATGGTCTTTGACCGGGGGATTCACGCCATTGACATGAGGTGAACACGCAGTGATCTCGGAGAGCCAGTAACTAGTGGTTACCTTAGCTGTTAGCTGTGAATGTCGTTATCGCTGCTGCTGCTCCTGCTACTGTTGTTGTAGTGATAGCAGCAGTCCGAGTCCAAGTAGAATACTAGTATCAGTAACAATAAGAACACTAGAGCACGAAGGGCGGAGGGCGGACTGGGGACTGGAGTAACACCTGAACCCATGGCCGCGAGGTGATATTAGACGAATTATGCTCTCGCATTCTCTCTCCTATCTCTCTCTGTCTCTTCCCTCTCAATATTCGACTCTATTTCCTAAGTCCTCGTTGCCTATATATGCTAGTTAGCGCCAATGTGTACTTACGTATGAATCACGCATGTCTAGACACTACAACTCTTTGAGCGTCCCATATGAACCGACGGCTCGACGGAGCGAGTCGAAGCGAGCTCGTCGTTCAGCCGCTAGATTGTTCTTGAGCATGTGTCCAAGCGAGTCTGCGAGAGGCGAGAGCCGTTGTCGGGGCCGGTTGTAGTCGTTCTTATCGCTCATAGGATTGGAGCTTGTTTAGTTGCCTTTTTGTAGGCGTTGCGTCTGCCCGGTAAGCATGCTGTAGCACAAACGGCGAATCCGCGGCCTCGGAATGTTCGTTTTCTTCTTCTGCTTGCTCGCTTTCACTAAGTTATTTTTTATCTTTTTTTTAAATATTTTTTCTTTCTTTTCGCTTCTATGACATTGGACATCGTTTACGTCCGTGTTGTTTACCTAGTTTGCCTAGTGGCTGTGGTTGGCGAATAATAATAGTGCCCTTGTATAGCTTCTTGGTCCGATTCCTTCGAGGAGTTGGCGACAGTGGCTCAGTTGCGGATTCGTAATTGATAAGTTGCCAATAGAAGCGAAAGCGGTGCGTGTCTCAGGCATTGGGATATCAGTCATCATTATTATATTGCCTGAAAGGAATACTCATCATCAATTGTTTAGTTTCGTTGCCGGTCACTTTGTCCAGTCGTGGCTGCGATATAGGTATTGATCTATGTATCTATTTGGGTGGCGGGTCACAAACCTATTCTTTTTTATTTTTCTCCTTTTGTTCCTTGCCTAACTCACGACAGCAAGGATTCACTTGGATCAGCCCGTAATGCGAGTTGAAGCCGTTTTTGAAAAACACATCATTTATCGTCATTATTAGCTTGCATTTAGTCTGTGAATGCAAAAATAATGCCCTGCCAAAAGCATTCAACGACGTAGGCATAAACTAGATGTAATTTATAGAAAAATAGTAACCATTAATAATGGCTTGGTAATATGAGTTGTGCGAGATATCAGGACCTCGCCAGAAACCCTCATACCTTTTAGTTGTGAGGCCTTGATGCCCATAGATATATTTAGGAATTTTATTTATTTTAAAACACATTATTATTACAGCATGAGTAAAGTCGATTTACCTCTGTTCCCAGAAAGTGTGCGGAGTGTTACGGTTTGCCTGTCTTGCGTGTGTTTTTGTTGTTACTAATCGTTCTTTGTTGTAGTTGTTGAGTTTGTTGCTGTTGGCATCGTCATCGTCGGGTGTTGTTGTTGTTGAATTATTGTTGTTGTTGTCGACGCCGCCGTCACCGATATCCTAGTCGCCCGTTCTAGCCGTGGTTGTTGCTGCTGGTCAATAGAGCCGCAATTTCGCATCTCTCTCATTGCATCAAACAGCGTCTGTTCAAAGTTCGAACAAAATCAAGCAAGCTATAATAACGTTAATCGGCTCATTCGCTACGTCAGCCGACCGGCCGCGATATATATATATATATATATATATATATATATATATATGGGAAGGATACGTATAAATGCACATCCAAAAATATAATGCTTGCTTGATTCGTTGCCGTTGGCTTAGATGCTTATCGAAGCTGGAGGAGCAGCAACGCTAACAGAATGAGTAAGCGGGCTATAGAATGGGCCGTATCATGCTATTTATGATAATTATTGTTATTAGTACTTGATTATTACAAGTTGGTTGTTGCCAAAACTATGAGTTTTTCTCGCGTGGTGATCGTCACCGGTCCGACAAACCGAGGGAGCTCATGTTTATCAGTAACTATCCAATTGCGTATATATATACATACGAGGGTGGACCGAAAAGTTTGTATACACATTTATAAACAATATTATTTAATTAATCTTTTAAAGTGTTTTTGTTCTCTTTAAAACTCCCGACCGTTGCAATACACGTATGCCATCTTCTTTCCCACTTCTCAGGGGAAAAGATTTTTTAAATGTGTTTTTCGGAATCGAGTCGAGTTGTTCCTGCGAAATGAATTTTCTTTATCTCCTTAATAATCAAATATTGGAAGCGAAAGATGATCCCTTGTAGTAAAAAAAAAAACAGATCTCCCTAATAGTAATTTGGGGAGTGCTGCGTATGATTTCCATATTAACTTTTTCAACGTTTTCTTCTGTTATTGACATCGAAGGCCTTCCTGAACGGGGTCCATTTTCGGTCTCTTCACGCCCGTCGCGAAATCGACGGTCCCACATACGTACATACGAGGTGTGTTCAATCGTTATCGCGACTTTTGAATTTTCGCGGGTTACGTATATTCGAATTTCGATTTTTTTTGTGGCGTTATGTTGGTACTCATGTCTCTCACTTATGCCGACAAGCTCGGCCATTTTGAATGTTCACTTAATTGTTGACAGCTGCTTTGCTTGCACGTGTTTTGGATCGTCTTCGATTTTTACCTATTCAAAAAAATGGATCAAAGAACCTGTATCAAATTTTGTGTGAAAAACGAAATTAAGTGCGCGGATGCATTCCGAATGTTGACTGTGGCATACGGAGAAGCTACCTTGGACCGAAGCAACGTTTATCGGTGGTACAAAATGTTCTCAGAAGGCCGAGAAGATGTGAACGACGAAGAGCGTGCCGGACGCCCGAGCACTTCAACAACAGACGAAAAAATTAATGAAGTGGAGAAAATGGTATTGGCCAATCGTCGAATCACCGTTAGAGAAGTTGCTGAGGACCTAAACATATCGATTGGCTCGTGCCATTCGATTTTTATCAATGATTTGGGCATGAGACGGGTCGCCGCGAAATTCGTACCAAAATTGCTCAATTGCGACCAAAAACAGCATCGCATGAACATTGCTAATGAGATGTTGGACTCTGTCCGCGACGACCCAAATTTGCTCCAGAGGGTCATAACTGGTGACGAATCGTGGGTTTATGGTTATGACGTGGAAACCAAAGCTCAATCATCTCAATGGAAGCTGCCGCACGAACCAAGACCGAAAAAAGCGCGCCAAGTTCGGTCGAATGTGAAAGTTTTGCTGACAGTTTTCTTCGATTGCAGGGGCGTGGTGCATCATGAGTTCTTCGGTGCATCATGAGCGTGTTCGGAAAATTCTGGAAGACATCCAATTTACTTGATTTGATTCCTAAGTAGATGTGATGAGGGAGAGAGAGAGAGAGAGAGAGCTAAAGCGTGTGCTTCACAACTTTTTTCTGAGAGAGTTTCATCTTTCTCGGCGGCGGGCGAACTTTGTGGTGTTCTTTCTGGAGCCTGTTCCGCTCAATTTAACCGCTCGTTCCCTGCTATTGTGATCTATTGCGTTTTCAGAGCTTGAACATTACCTGCATTTTTCTGGCATGTAAGCGTAGTTTTAGTAGCTCGACGCTTGGTTGTTTCTTGATTAGGTTGAGTTCTATGAAATATCACTCGCAATCTTGTTGCATTGCGGGTGTTATTTCATAATGTTGTTGTTGCAGTTGTCTCACATGACGTCTATGCCATAGATGCATGCACTCTCTCACGTATGCACTTGTACCTGCTGCCTTATCTCGAGTGCTCTGCTCTCTCGATGAGCAGCCAGATACCAAGTTGGCTGGGTGACAGGGACAACCTTCTCAGAACGCAGGCGTCAAGCAGAGAGAATCAAATTTGCATTACTTTCGTCGCAACAGTCAACGGGCAAAGTTCACGGCATCATTCGTCTCACTGGCATATACATATCTCTGTATCTATTAGTGAGCGCATAGGGGACACCAGACTACCCAAGCACCCTAGAGCCAACCGGCTTGTGCCGAAGCGATGGTGAGGGGATTGTAACCAGGCCTCTTGACTGAACAACTATTAGCGAAGCTTGAAAAAAGCCTGAAGACCACGACAGGAGATAAAATGGCTGCTCTCTATCGATGTGTAACGGGGTAACGCCATTTCCTTGTCGTGCTCACCGGTAAACGACTCGGCTAGGCTTGATTTAGATGTGTATATATAAATATACCAACGACATAAATCTATGTATATAAGTGTACGTTCTAGTAGTTGCTCGCATGACTACAATTATCACCGTAGTCAACTTGCTAGTGAGTTGCATATATAGAGGCTTGTTTAGTTACTCTGATGTTTGTATATGTATATATCATTCAATTATAATATGTGACCATATTGAGAGAAAGAGGGACCTCCGCTAACTGAGATAACTGTTATCGTCGATTTCCGTTGGTCGTTAAGGATTCCAATAATATCATACGTATATATAGAAATAAATTGGGGCCGCTTTGCTACAAATGTCGTTTATGTGACTGTAATTCAGTCTTAGTGTACAGTGATTGGAATACTGGTTTTACGCATTCTTAATTGATTTTATTGATCGAACAAAAATGCTTAACGCACACTTTTTATTCTGGGTAGTGTGGGACTCCCCAACCCACTAAAAAACCTGGCGACCCCCTAACCTACATGACCGGGATACTTGTGGTATTACTTCAGTGCAAACTTTATTGGTCTTGCCATCCTTACTATTGTCATAAACTAGACAGTCAGATAAGAGCGCGTCTCGAATGCGGTGCAGGTACTCCTGAAAGTAGCGGGGACCACTGAGCACCTGGGTTAAATGTTTGATTATCTCCCAATGGGGCCTCCCGTACCATATATGTATATTAGGAATTATTTAGTATTTTATACGTATACCTCTGTCAGTTTTCCGGTGCGATCGTATTTGACTTTGCTTTGTAAACTTTGTCAAATAGTTTAGGAGCCTAAGGCCTGCAACGGGCTGACCAATTGCACTCGACGAGCTTAGCTATAGGGAGCCCAACATCAACAGTAAGCACTGCAAAGGTACTGTGCAAGACTCGATTTAACAAAAAGAAGTGCCAAAAGTCCCTTAAACGCAAATGTTCACAAGGTGTTCGAAATTTGAACGTCGCTTAAACTACCGATCAGTGGTTCTATCCAATCGGTGATTCGGCTTGACTCAGCTGCTTTAATTTGTTTAATGTATCATTGTATACATTTATTCATTTTATGCTTTTTAGCATATATATATATATATATAATATATATTTTTTTTTTTTTTTTTTTTTTTTTATTGGTTTATTTCAAGTTTTAGAGCATATAATATTATGATTCCTTGGGCAAAAGAGCAGCTGCGAATTGGCTCATCATGATGAACATACGAGGAAAGGCAATAAAATAACTTCTGGCATGGGCTACCCCGAAAAACAGGTCCTAAACAATTGTGTCGACAAGATAACTATTTTATCACAAAAGCTTATCAATCACGCGGCCAACAGAAAAAAAACAATGATAAAGAGCCTGACGAAGGAACTTCGTGTAATATTGCAAGGAGTAGGACACAGATGAAAGGAGTCGTCATACTGAGCCTCAACGAGACTGCGGACACGCCGTGCCAGTGTATACCTGACACCCTTGCTCTAGAGCAGCAGACGGGAAACATCACCATCATGATTTAAGAATGTCACTCAGAGGAGGATCTAGAGCGCCTTCTCTTTCTTTAATGGCTAGTTTCTTTCTAGAAGGGCTGCCTTTGCAAGGGTGTCGCACCTTAAGGCCAGCATTCTGAAGGAAAGCTCTCTTCGGATACTGGTAGCCCGGTAGGACGACTCTTCAGGCAGAACCACCTCAAACGTGGCCTGCCAATTCCGGCATTGCCGGCGAGGTCGGGAGCAGAACAAGAGTGGCCTTATCGCTCCAAATAAGCGAATCAGGGGGACGGCGGCGAGCCCAGCATCAGGGCCCTGGTTAAGCTCCAGTTCGGCAAGGCTGCAGCATCTTTCCATAATAAGGATCATTTGGACCAGCTTCCGTTAAAGACCAAGACACTTCTGGGCTCAAGGGACCTTGGACCTAAACCCTGCCGCATGACGAGCTAGGGTGAGCAGAATGGTCCTATGGTTAGTCGGGAAGCTTGTTTAATGCTTGTCTCTTGCACCGGCCCTATCTCCCAACAAGACAACAACCGCCTCCGCTGAGCATTATCGACCGAAGGACCGCTGGCAGTTGATCCCCTCAAGGAAAATAAGAAGAGGTGGGTCAGGCAATACAAGCGTTGTTGCTCCCACACTCAGGGGCGTCACAGGGCTCCATACTTGACCCATGCTCTGGAACATAAACTGCTAAGGAACCTTTCCTGAGGTCAACCTCCTAGTCTATGTCGACAACCGTCCTTACCGTCCAGGCCCGGACTATGAACTTCCTAAGATTATTGCTCATACCGCTGTCCACCTCTTCTTAGAAGACTTGAAAATTGCACTGTCAACAAGGTGAGGTGTTTCGGCTTCACTCTGTCTAAAAGTCCCCGTGAAACTAGCGCGTACGGCGGGCAACAGAGAATACAATCAAGGCAGTCAACAGCATGCATTCGGCATATGCCTAACTCAAGCCATATACGGGCAACGGCCATCCAGACGACGAAATCAGGTGTTTTGTTCGGAGCTCCGGCCTGACTCACCGACACCCTGAAGTTCGCCGCTAACGGGACGCGTCTGCATCGGGCCTAGAGTTATCACGGCCCAGCGGCGGCCCTCGTTGCTGGAACGATCCTCTGGAACCTGAAAGCACCAAGCGCCGCCGCGTATGGGGCAGACCCGAGCGTAAGAAGGACAAGGAGCGTGGGACAGGAGGTGTTGGACGGCCCAAAAGAGAGTGCCGCAAGCGCCAGTCTCCGCACCCTAGTCCCAAAAATCAAAGGCTGGCTCACCTGTCGGGGGGGGGGGGGCAAAGAATTTACTTTTCACACCACCCATGCACTGACAGGCCACGGCGACTTCCAGCCCTACCTGTTTACGATCCGGAAAGCTCCCAGTCCCATGTGCAGTCGGTACCGGTTTATGGGCTCGATAGATATGTGTATTGCCAGCAATATTTGAGTGAACCGGAGCAGACGCCACGTGCGGGCTTCATTGTCCAGGGCCGCCCTTCCACAAGACGGGAGACGCATATAAGGCCATCGAGCCTACCACACTGATTAGTGATCTCGTGCTGTTTCCTCCTGCTCGTTTTAGAACATACTTCACGTGAGGTCTGGACGACGTCGACTGGTCTACCATTGCATCTAGGTAACTCATCTGTCTCCCTCCGTTCTTTCCACGTCATTCCCTCTGAAATATTTTGTTCCGCCGGTCTTAGACGATGGTCTCCGTCCAACTTTATATTCTCTAAAATTCCGTATTTTTCGAATACGTTTAGTTCAGTGAGGCGGACCATAGCTGAACTCAAACAAATAATAAGTCTGTGTCTGGCATCGTACGAGTGCCGGTCCCGTCTAACATAGTACACGGTGCGAATCATAACTAGAGACACCTCAGCAGCTCCAACAATACCTGTAGTAGGAATAGAACCAAAAAAGTTCAGTTTCTTCAGACATAGTAAACCCGGCTCCGGGCTCGATTGAACCGAATCGGTGGAACATCTAGATCTTTTGCCAGCCTAGTTTTGTCGAGGCTGTGACATTATTTTTGCCAATTTTGCCTATATAAACACCCACCAACAAGACCGCTATTGGGTAATTGATAGTGGTGGCTGAAATATATATATATATATATATATATATATACAGGATTGTAATATAAATTGATTAATAAAATTCAATGGATCTATTATATATATATATATATATGCATATCGGGCCGATCAAAAAGTGCTTATATATAAAAAAAAATTGATTATTTATTTAATCTTCCAAAGTGTTTTTGTTCTTATTAGATTAGCTCCCCATCATCTGCATTGCACTAGCCACTTTCTTTCACACTCTTCGAAGCATTTTTAAACACGCCCTTCTGATCGAGTTGAGTTCTTCTGCGATGTTTTTCCTTTATCTATCTTATGGTTTCGCAACGTTGTCATTTAAAATTTTTATTTGAGGGACAGGAAAAGTCGCACGGAGCCAATTCCGGTGAATGGGGAAATTGCGGAGATGTAGAAATCGAATTTTCATAAAGTAATCTGAAATCAGTAACGATGTATGTGCCGGTGCGTTGTCGTGATGCAAGGGTTGTTTGCCCAGAGTTGAGGCTTCTTCTGGAAATTTCACGGCGGTATATTTATTGACCGGGGCTGGTTTTTGGTCTCTTTGCGTCCGTCGCAAAATCGACGGTACCACGTATACACAGTAAGGATAGACTGCTTGATCACCATAAGCACATTTTCTCCACTTAAGAACATTTGATTTGGCTTTTAGCACGGCACTTGATGCTCTTCGTTGCTCTTACATTTCTTTAAAATCCACAGAACGGTTGTGGCCTGTCTGTAGCTAAGGAACCGCTTCTAGCAAAACAAACCGGTGGTTTCGATCTGGCGGCAAAATGTAAATTACTAGCACTTGCCGACCCAGCCTCGTATATACGTATTGATAGATTGATTGTCAACAGCATACGTTACGCAGCGATCCTGTTTTCCAAACTACGCGTTGGATTCGATGCACTCTCTTTTTGTTGAGACGTCTGCGTTTCGTGTGTATTGTTGTATTTCCTGTTTAGTTTGACACTCTGACATACATTTTGCTTACATTGAAACGCATGACATCTTATTTGAAAGTAGCTGATTTTGGGTCTGAAACCACGACCTGCCGAATGCAGGACAATGCAATGCTTTGCCACTAAGCCAGCGGAGCGTATCATCGAGATAACCTAAGGGACAATGACATTTCACTTGGAGAATTGGTAAACTTGCGCCCGTTACGAGACAATCTCAGAAAGTCACAGTCTCTATACTTCTACAACTAATACTAATCAAACGGCAGCCTAAGCAGATCATCTCAAGCCAATCCGTGTCAGAAGCGGCACGTTACAACAACGACCACGCCCGTCGCCATGGCAAGACGAACTATTTTAACGACGACGTCAGCAGAGCAAGAGATTTCGTCGAAACAGCACGACACACGGCGACGCACCAACATCGGCAGCTCCTCATCGCGGTGCTGCGGACACGATCGAAATGACCGAAGTGCACGAACGAGTTACTTACTATTGTTGACACTTCTAACACCACAAACACGAGTAGCACACTTTCACAACTCTCAACGCTCATACTTGCCAGTCCCTAGCTCTTTCCAGTGGAAAGAGGAGCAAGATTACATTTACAAGATTGAGCCTTCTCCTGGTACGGCGAGTACAGTTATTTTTTTTTGGCTGTCGTTGTAGCCGTAGCCGCCACGCTCGAGACGCTTCAAAGTTTATTCACTCGTTGGCTTTAACGCGTTCATCATCTCTGTGGCTGTTGGATTGCAGGTCGCTACCGACGACGTGCGCGCTCTGTGCTACTACTTGGCGATTATCTATCGTTGTGGTCGTTGTCTGCCGCTGTACGAATCGTAGACGGGCGTCAGGCGTCATCATGGGCCAGCGAGTCTCCCGTAGCGACTTCGAATGGACCTATACCGACGAGCCGCACGCGTCTCGGCGCAAAGAGATTCTCAAGAAGTACCCCGAGATTAAGCAGCTTATGCACCATGATCCCCGCTTCAAGTGGATTGTCGCCGTTCTCGTAATGATCCAGATAGCGATGTGCTTCATGTTGGCCAACGCATCCTGGTACACGTGTCTCGCGCTCGGCTATTGTTTCGGAGGTTAGTGGCGTTGACAACAGTATATATATATATATATATATATATATATATATATATATATATATATATATGTATACTTTAATTTCACTAACTGTATTGTTGCGGAGATTTTTGAAAGATGTCGGCTGATATTCAGATACTCTATATATACACATATATAGTGTCGAGCCTTCTCCGTACCAGAAGATGGCATATATATATATATATATATATATATATATATACAAGATCGAGCCATCTTCTGGTACGGAGAAGGCTCGACACTATATATGTGTATATATATAGAATCTGAATATCAGCCGACATCTTTCAAAAGTCTCCGCGCGATATAATAATATATTATACAACAGATCATATTATTTATTTAATGTGTTTTAATCAATTATTAACGATGGGAACGTGGCATTGGAGTCCCTGCGAACGTATATTCCATTATAAATTGTATTATATTTGTAATAAAAAATATATTAAAAACTTTTATTTGTGTGTTACTTTGAAGATATCAGATTACTTTGCGAAGTCCTTGTGTATGTATATATATATATATATATTATATATATATATATATATATATATATATATATATATATATATATATATATATATATATTTAGCGATAGCCTGTTCTGCGAAATATTGATATAATACATCGATTGCTACAACTGCTGTAACTGTTGGAAATTACGCTCTATGACGAGTGATTGCCGTGTAAATAAATTTGTCGTCTGGGGACGACAGTCCCATAGAATATATAAACATAACCTTTCGGCTCATTGATAGTTTATAGCGAGTAATCGCTCGTCTATATTTTACGAGAATCGTGATGTTGATTGATTCGTAGGGGAAGTTTATGTCGGAGGCTTGTTCCTACCAATTTCAGTTTTGAAGATTTTGCGGCGATTTTTCGATGATATAACGGTATCATTTTTCTCTGTTCGTGATGCTTAAACGGCTTTGTATGAACTCGTTTGATATGATAGCAGGCAATAAGCGAAGCTAAATAAGTAATTTTTAGTAACGTCCAGCTGTTGTTGTTTGTTCTTGCTGCGTGTTTGTATTATATACTGCTACCACGTCCAACCTCGTGGTCGTCCCGCTCTGACTCCGACATTGGCTGTGCGGGTCGTCGCCGTCGTCGCCGTCGTCGCCACCGTCGTTGGCGTCAAAATTCGGGTTACTATTACATTATGATTATAATGATTACTACATCTCAGGCGTCATTAATCACGCACTAATGCTGGCCGTACATGAGACGGCTCACAACCAGGCTTTCGGGCAGACGAGCGTGCTACCCAATCGTCTGTTCGGCATGTTTGCCAACCTGCCCATCGGTATACCGATGTCGATCTCATTTCGAAAGTATCACCTCGAGCACCACCGGTACCAGGGCGACGAGCGACTCGACACCGACATACCGACCGAACTCGAAGCGCGACTCTTTTGCCGGACGCTCAGCAAGGCGGTGTGGGTGTGCCTTCAGAGCTGTTTCTACGCACTCCGGCCGCTGATTGTCTATCCGAAGAAGCCGTCCCGCCTCGAATACCTGAACGCCGTCATCCAGCTGACGTTCGACGCGTTCATCTACCACTGGTGCGGGCCGACGGTGCTCTTCGTCTACATCATCCTCGGCTCGCTGCTGGCCATGGGCCCGCACCCGGTCGCCGGCCACTTCATATCGGAGCACTACATGTTTCTCAAGGGCCACGAGACGTATTCGTACTACGGGCCGCTGAACTACGTGACGTTCAACGTCGGCTATCACATGGAGCACCATGACTTTCCCAGCATCCCGTTCAGTCGGCTGCCTGATGTGCGTCGGATAGCGCCCGAGCACTACAACACGCTGCCGCACCACACGTCCTGGGTGAAGGTGATCTGGGACTTCATCACGGACCCCGCTGTGGGGCCCTACGCCAGAGTGAAGCGGCGCCATGTCGCGAAGGCCCGCCCGGCAACGGCGAGCGGTGACATACAGGTTAACGACGATATCGCGTTTGCGCTGAAACATGCGAGTTAGGCGGTATTTCTGTTAACTACGTCTCTCTCTCTCTACCCTCGAATATCGTGTGGTTGTTGTTAGTTCGACGAAGATGACTGATGTAACCAGGAACGTGTTCTAGCCGAGTGTTTTTTTTTCGGAGACTTACAGCGCTTGCTGTGTGCGCGTGTGGAGAAAGATTCCACATGCCCAGATGGAGCAGCAGCAACAGCATTAGCATTTTTTTTTGTTGTTGTTAAAACAGTGGTGTGTTTGCACGCTGTGATGGATATATCCTCTTCGTATCAGAAGAATTCTACCAAATCTCTGGGATAATGATGACTTCCGCTTTACCCTTTCCTCCCTTTCAGAATGTGCCTTACCGGGGCGCGCCTCTGAATATCAAGTGTTCCTAAGCGGTGAACGTCTGACAGTAACGATCTATGACTATGTGTTCTTTTTACATCGTAGTGAAATAAATGCAATAAAATACAACCGTAATGGCTCAAAGCAGGTGTAAAAGAATAATTTTACTCGCAGCTGATGCTTCGCTTTGAGATAAATAACGTGGTCTTTTAGGATCATGGATTGGTGAGGTACACATGTTTGCGCTAGCTTGGTATTTATACTAAGGTAGTACTGAGATAAACGACCTTTTACAGCTAATTCCTAGAGACGCTCAGCGTTGATACCTCGAATATTTTTAGCCCCTAAAGTAAGAAATTAGAAGCAATGAATTAAACACAATTCGCACAGACAAAAATGTGAAACAGCTACAATGGATGGATGGAGAATTTGGACAGGCGATGCTAAAAGTTCGTCTCGGCCGCGGCGAGTGGTAGTACTCCGTACGAGTGATGAACGTGAATGTCTAATGGGTAATAGGTCACAAAGTAAGGGGTACATCGTGAGGATAATAGAAGGCACACGGTGAAGTATGCAAGGTCGTTGAGGTTCCCAAGCTACCCGGCATCAAGTGGGGCCTTTGTTTTGCTCAACGACGGCGGGACACCGTGAGGCTCAGACAATGAAATCGAACTGCAGATTAGATCATTTTCCTTCCTTCTCCTATAGGATTGTAAATGTCTGCTTGCGCACGTGGCGCACTGGAAGAGACAATGAGCAGGCATGCGCAGGCCATCACACTCTGCTCATTGATATCGCTACGGGAGATTCATATTAGGCAGAAGCAAAGTATTGCAGGCAATTGTATTTTTAACCGCTAAGTCTTGTTGACCTTTTCAAGAGAGTCGACAGTCTACTACAGAGGCGCTTGCAACTATACAACAGTAGAATAAATAATAATGCATAGCATTGATAAGAGAGCACTGCATCTACCATTCGCAGTTGTGGTTGTAGAATAGCGGTAAATCAACCAATAGTAGTAATAGCAACAGTGATAAAAGGAACGAGCGGTATAAGCAGTCGTTCTCTCTTTATGAAGAGGTTTTTATTCATCCACACTTCTAGCTGTCGAGGAGCCAGCTACAGTAAATGGAAAAGTCCGTAAGCATTGCAGCTATCGAAGTGAGCTTTTATTAGGTATGTACGTGCTGATCGATTGCTAGCGAATAACTCGGGATAGGTAGACTCTGAATTATATGGACGTATATATTCGTTGGCATACAATACTCTATGTAATTCTCTGCGAGTATAGGGCGTATATATATGTATATATATATATATATATATATATATATATATATATATATAATATTGCGATGATTTATTAATCATTTACAATACATTTGCATACTCGTCAGTGCTCGCCTTATATATATATATATATATATATATATATAATAAATTTACCAATTTTAATTTATTTGCGTCGGTCATGCCAGATGCAATGGATGGAAAGGAAAAGGTTTTATATTCGGTTTAAACCTCTCAGCCTCTGGCCTTATGTGGCTCCCCCAGGGGTACAACCGTGGCCACTTCTTTAAGTTTCATCAGGAAGAGGGTTCTAGGCATAATTAAACTTACGTCTTCCGAGTGATGGCTGGTTGAAGATAACTATGTGCCATTGCTTTAGCTCTACTGCTGGCCAGGCCGTACTCATACTAGACTGATTTGGGCGTTCTCCAGCAAAGAAATGTAGCGGTCAAACGCACTTATCAGTCTGAACAACGACGGTTCTTGACTGAGAAAATACGCTTTAACGCTACTTACCTATTATAGTATTCGTGTTTTAGTTACTCTAATATATACTAGCTAAATAAAGAGATATTAAGAAATAGCAGTGAAACTATTCGTGGAATGCTATAATGAATTATGTGCAACCCGTGGTTGCCAAATGAGCGATTTCCTAAGGAGGAAACCAAACGCCGCCATCGTAGGCAAGTGAGATATTATGTGTATTTTCGTAGGATGGAATATATATATATATATATATCAGTTGAGTATTAAATGATATTTCATAATTATTTTGTACTAGTACTATTACTTTTACTACACGTGCGTAAGAATCTAGTTTGTAGTATGCAATACTTGCTCATCTGATGAATACCTACCGATGATGACTTGACGATGGAAGAGGAAAATAAAAAGTTACTTATGCCTTATTTAGACACTAGCGGACTAAATCATACCGTCGCCGGTTAAGGATCAGCGGCGTGCAGTGGGGGAATAAATAAGGACAACATGGGCACAAAGGGGGAATAAGGATAAGAAAGAGAGATTTTATTCATCGAAATACAAATGCTACGATATGTGGATGCTGTCACCGCACATGAGTTCACAATAGTCAAGGGTCATGCCATTATTGTAGCGCGCATGGCGTCTGTCTCTTCATCGGATAATAGATTTGATATAAAGAGTTATTGATGATACATAAACGAGTATACATATGTAAACATTATGTGATCCCTGTCGACGATTAAACGGCTGTTGTCTGCGGACTGCGCGTATTCGAAAAGGTTGCTGCCAATATACTATTTTGGCAGCAACTTTGTGGTTTAATCAAGGAAACTGTATAGCGATGCAGTCGTGGATTATATAGCCTAAAACGTACTTTCTTCCTGTGAGGCCTTCTCACGGGACACTTTGGCATTTATCGATTCCTTACATTCCTATTTACGTCCATGATTGATTTAAACAAGATTTAAAATCACGACGAAAAACGTTTAAACAAGAATTGTTAGCGGCCGATTAGAAACATTATGCTGGGCTAGGAATAGCAGGTTATTTCCATGAAAGACATTTAATTCTGCAGGTGGTTGATTTCTCTCTCTCCTCTCTTGCTCTCATTCTGCTTCCATACTTGGTTTATTGAAAAAAAATGATTGATTTAGCTGCTTTCTGTGAACGCATTTGCCAGATGCACAAAGGTGTCTACGTGCTCGGTCGAATGACAAAGTCTAAATGGGTTTTTGTGCCCTCATCCTGACGTGACAATAATGTTCATTTATAACAAAACTGTTATCATTATTGTTAGTATCGTTACTCGAATGATGCGTGGGGTTGTAATGCTTACAAAGCAGCTGTTTGTCACCCTTGAAACTGGGTCGTTGGTGTAAAATATTGTTGTGATCGCTGCAGCCAGACAACCTTGAGCGCCTACCGGAAAATTTTAATGTAGATTGCAAAAACCGGCTAACTCAATAAACAACTGTCGTTTTGCATGTAGGTGTATTTTATGCATGCATTGTGAAATTTACGTGGTACCGTTTCCAGTTTACAAGTTAATATTAGATATATTTTTTTCGGTAAATACATTATCGGTTCCGATTTAGGAGAGTTATCTAGATACGCATATACTTATATATGGGTAAATTAATTCGTACTATTTAAAGTATTTATACTAATAGTTATTTTTGTTCCAGAGTCAAAGCGATTTTCGGCGCGAGGATTACACGCTGTGCCTCCATGAGGCCGCAACTAGACCGCAAGCGAACAGCACTACGCCAGCAATTGCATTTCCAACCACTGTTATTCACGCCGATGAAAATAAATGTGCTTTTAATCTGCTCTGCAACCTATATGTATGTATATATATATTTATATATATATATATATATATATATATATATATTAAGCGCCGTCTAATTCATCACTCACGTTTGCCTGCTTGACAAAACAGGTATAACTCATTTTTTCTCGCTCTGTATATATATGTATATAAATACATATCTTTCTAGTCTTCTAACCCGTGCATACGCTCATGGGTAGACAGTTGTTACATTTCATGTATTTGTGTAAATACAATATATATATATATATATATATATATATAACATACGTGTGATTATATATATATATATATATATATATATATATATATATAAACATACGTGTGATTTATGATTTGTATATTTTACCTATATGGCGGCACATTCGCTCGGAATGTGTGTGTCGTTGTGGCTGTCTATGATGATCAGACTATTATTATTATTATTTCAATCACTTGAGTTCTGTTTTTCCTCCTCATGCCCGATTTCAGGTCCATGAGCACACGTAGCCGCCGAGTTGCCGCTAGTGTACATTTCCCCCCTTTTCCTACCAATACGAGACTATATTTCTTTCGTTAGCCAATGTTGGATGTCTTTTAGACGAAACAGCTTTCGACAACGGGTTTCTCCCAAACACGCCGGTATGTTCGGCTTCTCGATAGGTGAACCAACTAGATCTCTCGCTGTCGCACATTTTATAAACGTATGCCCGGTCAGCCACATCTGTATAGCATATCCTAGTAATTTCACCGTATACATATTGATAATAATAAACAAAAATTATATTATTATTATTATTATCATATTATGAGTGGTTGTTAGTTTTTCCATAGAGCGCACCGGCCGCACGGCACCGTGTGCATCGTCTATCTCTCCGCACTTTCGTTCATCTGGTTGTATGTACATATATCCGACTAATTGACCTTTATCCACCTGGGACCTATGTGACGCTGTCGTAGCAGGCGCTCAATGGACGTTGAAGCGGCTCTCGGACCGAACGCCGATCGTCATTAGCAGCAGCAGTCCTGATCGTTCAACCTCCGACGACCGAACGGGATCCAGTTCTGGCTCAGCGGCGCAGTCATCGGCAGCTGCAACAGCAGCAGCAGCAGCGAGCAACGCCAGCACCAGTACAGCTGCGTCCGCTGCTGGCTCATCATCCTGCAGGGCTCTTGTGGCGGTCGCCAACACCGCGCGAAATGGTCTGTCGCCACCACGCTATATTGCCACCACGGATGATGATGAGAACGACTAAATATACTCGATACTCAGTCGTCACTTGAGTTCTGTTCTTCCTCCTCACTCCCGATTTAGGTTCACGCACATACGTTGTTGCGCAATCTCGTTTGCTTACTCGTCATCGTCATCGTCGTCGTCGCCATCGTCGCATTTCATACGTGCGCAAACAGCTACCGATTTGCCGCTAGTGTACATTTAGACCGTCAGTACAAACAGACAGCCAAAAACTTCCCCATTCCCTCCTTCCCCTACCAATACGAGACTAGTTTTCTTTCGATGATAACGTTAGGTGTCTTTTAGACGAAATAAGTTTCGACAACGGACTTCTCTCAAACACGCCCTTATGTTCGGCTTCTCGATCGATGGGCGAACTAGATCTCTTGCTGTTGCACATTTAGTAAAATTATGTTCGGTCAGTCACATCTGTATAACAAAATCCTAGTAATTTCACTGTCACTCCTTAAAGAATCCTGAGTAGAACTTTCATAGACATCCTGTAAATCTACATGTGCTGATGTCCATGTTGTGTGGGTATGTTGGTGTGTTACTTGTTTTTCCTTTGTTGAGAGTCATTGTGTCTTTATTATAACTCCCTGTAAACAAAACGATTGTAGCTTATCACATTATCTTAGCTACGTTTATTGAGTTGTATCTATTTCTCATATCCGCCTTCGACGAGGAGTCTATCAGGTAGACGTAGCTTAAAAGTGAGAAAATATCCTAAGTGTGTTTATTGTATTCATAGTAACATGGAATAAGTTGTAACTGGATTCTTGCAATCCTTGTCGTGTGTTATTGCTGACTTAATTTTGTAGATACTCCTATGCCAAAGAGGCGAGGTCGTCCACGCACTACTGCATCTACCACAGGACCGCTGGCTTGCGACTTTGAAGGTTGCGAATATCGCGCGAAATGGAGAAGTCATCTCGAGATTCATCAGCGCACCCATACAGGTTTGTAGACAGTTTATTTGGTCAAGCTCGGTGACATGGCAAATTTGCCTGCGCCTCGCGACCGCGGGGGGGGGAGGCATATATATGCAGCCCGAAAAAAAGTTTAAAGACAATATATTTGGTGTTAATATAAAGAGGAGATACTTTTAATTTTCATAACGAACGTTCTTGTATTTCTGTTTCTCCACCGTGTTGGTAGGGAGATTTTTTTTAATAATACCGCAAAGTGCTGAATAAATAATACGGTATTTTGTTGACTCGTGAAAGAGCCGAGTGATGCCTGTCGGGAGAGATCAAATTCCAAGGTGTTTTGCTGTCTTAGTTTATGACGGGGGCCAAGCGGCCAATCGGTTTATCGGAAATCATCGCTTTCTTCGGAGAAGATTCTGTAACGAAACGTAACTGTTGTAGATAGTTCAAAAAACATTCGTTGTGACTGGGCGGTGAACCTAAATTCAAAGGATCTTTAGTGCAGGCGAACAACGTGATAAAACTGAATTTACACCTACCCCCTTCTTCAAAGTCCGTGGAAGAATTCAAACTTAGAATCGGTCGTAAGCTCTGTAAACGTATAAGCAAACACAAAAGATGTGCCTAAAAAGTTCATCAACATATATCATTTTTGTAAGTTAGTTCGTCATTCTCTGAGTAACGCAAACAGGTTGACCTTTTGCGTCTATGGATTTTACTGATTGCTTCGGCCATTTCTTTTTTACATCTCTTCACACCCCACACCCGTTCTACTTGTTATTGAAATACGCTAATTCATATTGGTGTATTTGAACAGGTGGTGACCTATCAGTAAGTAACATTTTGTTAACATAAAAGATTCGAACAGACCACCGCAGGGGATGAGAATTGGCGATGTTGTTGTGATTGTTTCGGGTGGACCTCGGACGTACCTGGGTCACGCAGCCCGGAATTCTCAAGAGTGTGTCGTAGTTAGACGATCGAAATGTAACGAGGTGTTTAAAGGTGGTTTGCTAAGAATGACAATAATGACGTCGTCGTCGTTGTCGTTGTTGTTGGTGGTGGCGTCAACGTTGTTGTGTTATGTTGTGCCATTGCTGCTGTCGTCGTTTCTTTCGTTAATGACGTTGTTGTGTTTTTCGTTGACGGGCGGGCCGTTGTCGTGGCTGTTGCTGTTCGACTGCGGACTGTTTGTCGGCAGGTGAACGCCCGTTCAGCTGTGAGCACTGCGGCCGTAGCTTCTCGCAGCGGGGCCCGCTGTCCCGGCACAATTGCACCGTCGAGGCGGGACGCCGCGCCCGTCGGGCGTCGCAGACATCGCAGCCGCCAACGCCGGCCATGCTCTACCCGTTGGGCGCTCTGGGCGGTCTACCGCCCATGCCGCTCTACCCGCTGCCGCCCCATCTGCAGCATCCGCTGCACCATCACCATCATCACGCACACGTGTCTACGACCCATCCCGCCTTGCAGCACCATCTTCCCCATCCGGCCCATACGCCGCCCATCAGCCACAGTCATCACTCGGTCACTCATCACGCCATGTCAGTGGCATCTAGCCATCATCATGCCGCTCATACTCCACCGCCCGGACCACCGGCGCCTCCCCGTGAGTAGTTCATTATTAGTCAGAGTACCCAGTTGATGGACACCCGGGGTGACTCAAGTGCCTGTGGGCGAGCTCGCCCCGCTTGACACCGTAAGCTCGATGACGGGTCTCTCTCCTTCGCTGGCGCACGGGTTTCCTAATATGATTTATGTGTGTGTATTTATTGTTGTTGTTGCCCTCTTATTGTTGTTGTCACTGCTGTATTTGCTATCACTTCAACTGTACGGGTGTGGGACTTGCTGTCGCCTATATATGAGTGCTGAACAGCTTGTCAACAGCTTACGTGAGCAAGCACTGTGATATTACGTTTGAGAAACTGAACTCGATCAAACGATTTAATATCCTCTCACTCTGGCCACACATCAGCTACACTTAACTTTGCGACGGGACGCACGGCGATAGTGGCAAAATTTCGCTTTATCGAATAAGAATTCAAACGCGGTGTATGTGTCAAGTCGGCCCTCCCGGCCGCGCGAAGTATACAGCCTTGTGTTGTCTAACCTTTATTTAGGCGGAATCAACGTAATGTGTTTTAATGAACAATGAGGACATTCAGTAAGCGAGAGAGAAGAAGCATATGTCTAGCGAGAAAGCATAATGCTTGTGGTTGAGCACTAGACCTATATTCTAAGGTCTATTTATACGTGTGCATTGGTCTGTAGAGAAACATAAAGAAATTTTTTTTTTTTAGATTTTCCCGTAAGGCAATTGCCCGTGTACGGATTTTTCATGTCATGGCTAAGTTTACTCCACTCCGGCATTTACCTTGTTTAAATTGGAAACCATGCAAACCAATTTAAGAGTGGCCGGTCTGGGGTTCGAACCCAGTCCTCCCGAATGCAAGGCAAAGGCTTTGCCACTAAGCCACCTTGCTCGGAGAAACATAAAGAAATCATAGAGATTATAGAATATGCGTGACGTATAGTTGGGTGGCGAATTTTGCGTTAGACACCCGTCTACGAGTTGCTCATTATTGCTTGCGTTTGTATAGAAGTTCATTTCAACTTGAACATCTTAACTTTCCTTTAGCAAATGCTTTTAGTACTCGCGGGTTAACCACAGATTAAAGCGGCGATGGAAAACTTTTGTGAAAAGAGTGTAGCCTAGCTACACCAATCGGCTGCTTCGGTTACCACCCAGAACTCATTTTAAATACGCCGCCCTCAGGCGGTAGGACCCTTAGAAGCTCAAGACTCTGAGATGTTTCCAGACGAGCTCAGCCTAGCCTGCTGCTGGGGCAACTTTCAGGTCAAACAATTTTATAGCTGTTCGCAGTGACAGAAGTCGCAAATCATTAACAAGGTGGGTGGCGATGAGCGCTTTTACTCTATGTTTCTGGAGAACGAGGTGCCGCTTTGGCGCAAGTTCTAAGCCCAAATATGAAAGGTGGTTGACAAATTCTATAGGTTGACAGTGGAACCGTTATAAGGCGTTTTTCACGACGAAACGCAATTGCGTTTGTCTTGAAAATATATTTTACTTTACAAGTGTGGCCAACGTTTGCTGAATATAGAAGCGACCTTCAGCGTAAAGCAAAGTATCATCAGCGTATCGGATGAGGTGCACTAATCGATGCTTCTGCTTTACAATGCCAGGTGCTCATTACATTACAGACAACAGAACTAGACTAAGGTCGCTCTGTGCAGCACACAATCAAAACAGGACGATTCTGGCTATTCAATTTTAATCATATATAGGCTCGGCGCTTTTTTAATTTTTGGCGAAATTACAACCACCACTTCATTTGAATTGTCAGCGTATTAATATGAAATGCTGTGCTCACCTGAGGACATTTGTCTGAAACTAAGTAGATACATATGTTGAGTTTCCTCCTAATGTTTTGCCTGTTCTTACTTGTTGCCGGCGTTCGTCAAAAGAACCGGGTCTGAAATGTTATTTTAAACAAATGTTCTTGCCTTACGTTGGTTTGTTTGGTGTTTTCAGCCACTCCGTCTGCGCCATCGTCTTCAATACGCGCACTGACCGTACTTCCGGGTCCCGACTTGCAAGATATCGCAGCTCTTCTAGGCAACGATAATTAGCCTACAATTTAGATTGGAACACCGCCGAGTAACGCAACGGGAGCCGCAGTGGCAGTGGTGTCAATTAAGAGACAACAATAGCACAACACCACCATCAAGAAGAACAACAGGTAACAAAATGTCCGATGCCACTTGATTGATTTCTGTTCTATTGTCTGTTTGCCTGTGTTGGTCCACCGTCAACTGAGCATCGATCCGAACATGTTGGCGCTGCCACCAAGCAAAGAGTTCAGCATCCCTACCGAGCAGTGTAGCCCACGTGCCTAACGAACTCGACGTTTTTGTAACAACGTTGAGCAACCCGCCGACGCTGAGAGATCTCAATCAGAGAAGAGATGGGAATCACTGGATAAAGAGAGAAAGGATTACATGGAGAAAGAAGCACTTGGAACTGACTGAGAAAGTTGACTAATTTAAACGCATTCAATTAAGCATACATACGCACCCACCCGCGTGCACACACTAGACATAAGCATGCACGCGTGTATAAAACATACAGATAAATGTTCACACATGTACAGGTGACGGACACATTGTAAACCACGGCCGCGGCAAACAACGCCTGAGGGTCAACCTTGGATGTGTGCAACCATTGTCGTTTTATATATGTATATTTATATTTTGTCTTTCTTTACCAACAGGGTTGTCGAGATTAGCCCAGATATTGCGAAAATTTCCGTTCTTGTTTACGTCGCGAATCGTGCGTGTATATATATATCAACTTTTGTGTGATGAAATTCTCTACAGGAAATCTGTTCCCCAAGTAGAAGTCGATGGATAATATATTAGTGCTAGGTAGTATAATAAAGGCAAATATTATATTTAAAAAAAAACACGTTACGTTTAATTTATTATGTAAAGCACAATTTGATAAACAACTATCCCAATACGTGAGTTTATGAATCAAATTGCAAACCACGAATTCATTCGGATAATGTTGCACTGTCCAGGCAAAATATAAAATAACCGTAGCAATGTAGACTCTAGACACTACCAAAAACAAGTTTTCAAATTGAAAGCAGAAGCTATGATACCCACTTCAGCAGCAGCAGTAGCCAAGAGAAGCAGCAATGGCAGGCAACCGACAACCTTTTATCTGTAACATGAATTAGCAATAATACTGATAATACTATTATAATTGTTTATATTTATATTAAACAAATATCAAACAATAGAAACGGTGACAATACAGATGTGTTCACCATAGCATCAACTGCAGCAACAGCAAATGAGTGATTAGTGACCTAATATGATGGTGGTTGAGGGAACGACCCTGATACCAGCAAGACAGACAGAGTTAACAGTTGATACATACGTGACGAACAGCGGACATTCGTTATAATGGTGGAAAAGAGCCGTTTGAAAGCGCTAGCAGTAACCATTCATTTGGCAACTCACATAGCACAGAGGAAGTTCATTATTGAAAGACAATTTCTACGCCCTATTTAGCTAAACTTAGCGTGATCCAAATTCAAACTATGCTTGCTTCTTATATGTCTGCATAGTTTGGCTTCATACGCCTTCATCAGCCAGTAGTCTCTGTTTCTATATTACGGTGATCAGCTTAGATGAGCGGGTGACCCGACCTGAGGTTTTGTTTTTGCCATTTAAGAAATTGCCCACGTATATATGAACGGTGATATTGCACAATAAATTAGTGTAAGTATTCTTTATATGTTGAACGTGTAGCAAGTGATAATAGTCATATGCGGCCTCCTCCTGCCCAGCGACAGGCTGAAGCACACAAATTGTTCTACTACCTGACACCGATGTTGTGTCTCTTGCAGTCCAGAGTGCTTCAGAATTTTAGAATACCTATCTCTGCTAACACTCATATGCATGGTGGTATTGTACGGTTGTTGCTATTATCAAACATGTTAATTTTAGCAAACGTTAGATGATAAAGGCCGGAATTCTAGTAATAAATATCGAACGAAAACGGATTAAAATATAATGTGTATATCGCAAGCACGATAGTTTAAGCTGCAACTACTATTATGAGGGAATAACGTAGTTGCAGCTTAAATTTTTTTTCAAGAAAGTTCGCTTTTTAAGATTACTTTTTGCAAAGTTCGTATAGATGTTATGGAGAGCAGACCATCAGCAGGACCCACGCTTTGTACATGCATACTGACGTAATTTGCAATTTGTGAAGCACACACACATATATATATGTATATATATATATATATATGATGACGTCTGGTAATTGCAGCTGCGATTGCGTTGATAGAGTTCAAGCAATCCATTTTGTCAATGGTGAAGGTAGGAATTGTTAAGTAGCGCGAGCATAGCGTTCCAGCCTGTCTACGCTGGATGAGACGAGATTACAGCACGGATGGCAGTCATCGAGCAGGCTGTGGCAACCGGCACTGAAGATCAAAAACGTTGCGAATATTGTATGTACACTTGGATAGGTGATGCATGTACCAAATTCGAGTACCATCCTGTTAGTATTTATGCGATGTCATTAAGTTGTATATATATCCTTTTGTTGAACAGATCATTTTTGCACCGATAGTCTGTTGGCAGGTAGACAGCGTTACGACTGGCTTTTAGTGGCCAGAATCTTCACGTTTTCTCATGCACGTTCAATAACTTGATTAAAGAAGTAATGTGTATTACTATTGTGAATCTTAATAGTTTGTATTGTCATTGAACAGTTCTCACATGTGTACCATACCAATCAACTTATAAGTACTCATTCGGATTCACACTCGGATGCCTGTCCCGTATTTTCTTCCTATTATGAAGCGTTTTGAATTCTTTTTTTTGTCTTTATTACACGTTTTATAACTATTTCATATTATTATTAGTGGCAAACTGTTACCACAGTGACGATCATGCAACTATAAGCATTGAATGACTTTGCAGAGTTTAATGTAGTGCTACTTAACGATGTGACTGATGGCCTTTGTGCATTTAGAAAAAACAGTTAGTACATTTATCTATTCATTGTCGTATCGTTTATTACATCTGATTAGGTTGTTTATATCATACCCGCACGCAAAATGTGCACATAGGTATAAATAGCAGCAGATTTTTATTTTATCAGTCTGCGAGCATATATCGAGCTTCATTTAGCAATAGTATGTGCTACGTAAACCCTACCACTTAGATGTCCTTTCTTACGGGTTTATTTTATTCTCCTTATGATGATAAAATGAGTCGATCTACATATATTATAACGCGTTCCGGTTTTACAGTGGTGAAGTTTTTATTGACCTGAGTTTTATTGGTATACGATTTTCTGCGAGATGAGGCAATAATTTATGATATTCTTGTTCGTTGGATGTACATAGAATATGCTAATCAGTGTTTGATCGTACACAGAGCGGCACGTAACTACACCAACAACTATACGATGATATAGTAATATAGATCCCTTATGTACAGTGCACTATATACATATACAGACACGGTGTGATGGGAAACAAATACTACTAATGATATCTTAAACAGTAATAAATGTATTAATACATGATGTATTGAAATTGATCTGTATATTCTCATTTACTGTAGTTTTTAGAATAGCATTAGTTGTATTTAGCGTAGTTTGTTACAGGTAACTAATGTGTAAAGTGGGCGTGCTGTATGGGTGTAATAAGGAGAACTGTGTGTGAAGCAGTGGTGAGTCGATGTTTTATTATACCCATTTACAAGAGCGAATCATCCCTGTAATAGTGTCTATTGCGGAAAAAAACACGTGTGCGGTTAACACTTAGGACATCTTTAGGCGACAAGAACACATGGATAACACTGGTCTTCGACCAATTCAGGGATAATCAATTGGCTCTAAAAAAACATTGTTTGAGCTGGCTCTCAGCCAACATTAAGCGTCCACGGAGTTGCTTTCGCATTGCTTCGTAAGACGGACCTTATGAATACCAATGTGCAAGTGCGAGAATCGAACTCGTGCGTCTATGTGCCACCTCCGGTCGCATGGCGCACGCAACTGCACCACCTCTACCGGGCTCGGCAACCCGTTGGCTCTAAACAAATCTCACAGTCCTTCAAGTTCTCCCTGAATCATCTTCTCTCCCTTAATCGTTTTCTCCAACTTTTTGAAGAATCTCTGAGTGGAAGAAAGTGCTGTGGTGTCATCAGCAAATAGAGTCAGTCGGCCGTCTTTTGGCACATTAAATATAACGTTGATATATGTTAAACAGTCATAGGACGCCAATACGCCTTTGAGCCACTTCAACTGATATGTTCTCGACATTTGAAAAATCTTTGCCCGATCTGTTCTATTTGTTGTCTTTTGGACATAAACGTACCCCCGAGATTGGAAATTAGGGTATTGATGTCGACCATATCGAACTACGTCTTCAAGTTTTAGACTTTTTTTCGCCGAAATGCCACCCAGAACATGTCTAATGGTATTTAAGGGATTTCTTCTATTCTCTATGTTATCCCGTACCACTTTTCTACTAAATTCGAGCTTCTTTTTTCATTTATCAATGCTAACAATTCCTGGGTAACCTAGGCTTTCCTAGGTACCCAGGATTATTTTTAATTCTTAGCTCCGGCTTGC
Source organism: Dermanyssus gallinae (assembly GCA_003439945.1). Classification (NCBI taxonomy): domain Eukaryota; kingdom Metazoa; phylum Arthropoda; class Arachnida; order Mesostigmata; family Dermanyssidae; genus Dermanyssus; species Dermanyssus gallinae. The sequence continues at coordinate 101,411 of QVRM01006678.1, forward strand.
TGCTGTTAACAGATGCCATAACTCGTGCATAATAGCACTCGAACGTTTCATCGATCTAATATACGACGTATAGGCCAGACTAATCAGTCTCATTGAGCTTTAGCACTATCTGATCATAGTTGTATTTCGATTTACGTGTGATTTTGGAAACAGGCTGAGTGGTAAGTATCGGGATGAACGTGGCCTGATGGATGAAGAATGCTGTTGTAATTGAGCAGCGTGGAATGACAGCTTCGGGATTTGCATCGGAGTAAATGACGTCGGCACAATTAACGCTGTAGGTGGAGCTGCCAGTCCTCTCCACTGGGAGAACTCACGTCGACACACCAAAGAACGCTTTGGTCATTGCAAAAAACATCTATAGAACCACCTTCAAGGAGGAGCAAAAATTGGCTGATAATCTTTGAAAACTTGTTTTCTTAACCATTCATGATATTGGCGGCTTTGACAGATGGTTGGCGATAGAATGCACCCACCAGAAGATATTTTCACAGGGAAAGGCACCGGGCCCAGATGGCGTCCCAGTCTCCGCGGTCACAACACTGATGAAAGAATTTCCAGAAGTGGTGGCGTCAGCGGCGACCGGGATGCTCCGGTCGGGCTCGTTTCCCAGCGCATGGAGGGCCGCAAGCTTGGTCCTCATACCCAAAGGCCCCAGCTCTTACCGCCCTATTTGCCTACTCGGCTCCCTGGCCAAAGCTTTTGAGTCTATCGTGGAGGCACGCCTGCGGGACTTCGCGGAGGAGAACGACCTGCTGTCAGAGGCCCAGCATGGGTTCCGCAAAGGCCACTCGACAATCGGCGCCATGAAGCAGATCCAGACGCAGGCCGAACTCCTCCACGAATCCCCGCCAAGAAGACGGGACCTCTACCTCGCTATTTTGCTAGACGTACGAAACGCTTTTAACAGCCTACCCTGGAGAGTCATCCTGGAGACGTCCCCTTTTACCTACGGCGCATTATATCAAACTACCTGAAGGACCGGACAGTACAGTCTCACGGAACCGTTTTTAACATGACTGCAGGGGTGCCACAGGGCTCCATACTTGGCCCCCTGCTATGGAATATAACGTACGACGACGTGCTGCGACTAAGGGACCTGCCCCCCGGGGTCAGCCTCCTAGCCTACGCCGACGACCTCGTCCTTACCGTCCAGGCCCGGACACCGGACCTGCTGCAAAGCCGTGCGAACGAAGCACTTGAAGACGTCGCCCGCTGGATGCAAGCGGCGGGACTCGCCCTCGCCCCCGCCAAGAGCGAGGCAATACTCTTGGTAGGACGGAGAAACTGTCCTGCCATTCACCTCGCCTAGAAGACCAAGAGATTGCGCTTGTTGACAAGGTCAGGTACCTCGGGGTCACCCTAGACAGGGGTCTCCGCGGCACTGAACACGTGCGGCGGGCGACGGAGAAGGCAACCAAGACAGCAAACAACGTCGCACGGCTTATGCCTAATAATCATGGACCACGACAAACCCAGCGGCGAATAATGATGTCCGTGGCCGAGTCAGTCGCCCTATACGGAGCTCCGGCCTGGCCGACCGACACTCTAAAGCTTGCCGTCAACAGGACGCGCCTGCGTCGGGCCCAGAGGGTCGGAGCCCTCCGGGTGATCGCGGCGTACCGGACGGTAAGCGCAGCGGCAGCTTTCGTCCTTGCTGGAACGATTCCCTGGGACCTGAAAGCTGCCGAACGCCGCCGCTTATGGGGTAACCCCCAGCGCAAGAAGGACGAGGAGCGTCGGCATACTATCGACCTCTGGCAGGAAGAATGGGCCGGCTTACAAGAGGGTGCCCCTGGCACCAGTCTCCGCGCCATTATACCCGAAATCAAGGAATGGCTAAACCGACCGGGGGGTGAACTCACCTTCTACACGACTCAGATCCTGACAGAGCATGGCGACTTCCAGTCCTACCTGTTCAGGATCGGGAAGGCTCCCAGTCCTAAATGCATCCACTGCGGCGACGGACCGGAAGACACTTCAGACCACACGGCACTGAAGTGTCCAGCATGGGCGGAGCAGCGCGTACCTCTACTGCTCCTAATGAACACACCGGATTTTAACCTACGCGACGTCTGCAAAAAAATGACGGAAACGCTTTTAAACTGGAACACCACAGCCGGAGTCTTCAGAGCCATTCTACACAAGAAAACGAGCGCCAACTACCTAGGGCGCCCCCTTCCCCGTGGCTCCCGGGGAACGCACCCGCCAGGAGTAGAAGACTCGCCCCCCCCCCTGACTGTTTGATGATATGCGCAACGCAGTTCCCAGTCAGTGTGGGGGACGGGGTCATACTGGTTTTTAGTGGGTTGGAGCCCCACACTACCGGCCCGCATCTGCAGGGAGCTCCCCTGCCGCGGTGCCCGCGTATGCAACCGCATTTCCCAGTTAGTCATCTATAAAAAAAAAAAAACAAAGGTAGAGCTGCCAGTCCTCTCCACTGGGAGAACTCACGTCGACACACCAAAGAACGCTTTGGTCATTGCAAAAAACATCTATAGAACCACCTTCAAGGAGGAGCAAAAATTGGCTGATAATCTTCGAAAACTTGTTTTTTTAACCATTCATGATATTAACGGCTTTGACAGATGGTTGGCGATAGAATGCACCCACCAGAAGATATTTTCCCTCCACCACACCGCTCACCTCCACAACAATACTCTCGCAGAAAAAAATTTCTCAGAAGTTTAAGTAAAAAAATCCTGCTCCTTTCGTACTTTAACTTCATTGCCACATCGTATGTACAGTGCTTTTCCGCTATTGCGCAATTTAAATGAATAAGTTTCGGCTTCCTGGAGCTTTATTTCCGATACCGCTATTAGAGAGGGTTCGCACGGCATGCTCACAGGAAGTCGAGGCCATTCCATTGTGACTTAAGCCCATTGGAAGCGACAATCTATATATATGTTATATCAGCAGTAATAAGCGGTTCATTCAACGCAAATTATAGAACAACGTCAAGTTATGCCGTGTGATAATAATCGTTGGCGTACATTGCGATATTCTTGCCGGTATGAGCCCGAACCAGAGATGCCTTTAGCTTCTTCGCATCGTTCAAATGGGATTTGAGCGTCGCAACCTCAGCCCGTGCAGATCTGTGCAATCACTCTCGACATCGCTACACATTCAGCGACCACAACAAATAAGACTTTCTTCTCGAGATGGCCAAGTTTGATCGTAAGGGACTGTAGGCGACGAAGTATTTCCTGAATCCACATTGGCACATCGCTGCCAAGAGAACAGCCATCAACTGTTGTTGCCAAGAGAACGGCCATCAGCTGCCGCATCAGCTGATGTCGAACTTGCCTTAATCGGTGCCATAGGAACACCGGCAACGGTCCATTCCATACACAAGTTACACTGCTAGCCAAATGACGGATTGTCGAATCGCCGAGTTTTGCGTTTCTAATACCGGCCGCCCTGACTCTCGCACCGTGGCCGTGGTAGGCAAAAGCACAATTACGGCAGATTACGGGGGCAGCATCGACCGCAGTTGAGCACTTTTTACACACGTTTTTGTATGCACTCTCATTTCCACTCACCGGTATCCCGATATTGGGCTGAATTGTGGCTTTAGGCGTCTTGGCGGTTATGAAAATGCTACCCTCGGTGGAGCCAAGCATCTGTTGCCGTAGAGCGTCTCGTTACTTTGTAATATGTTATGATATGACGTTAATTGATACTTAATTGTAGTTTCTCATTTGTGTTACAGCTTCATGCTAGTGTTACGCAGCATTTGTACGATCCTACGCCCTGTACATAATCTGCTTTTTATTTGTCTGCTTGGCGCTAGGTAGCCCCGTTTAAATCGACCGTTGTAGCCGAGTGCACCTCACACTGTACTCACAAATGTTATTTGCCACTGAAACTTCCAGACTGCATTTGCACACCAAATCTTTCGTCTATGTAGACTAAGCGGCGTCCGTCGCACTGTGGGTCGCTGAGCTTCTCAAACTAAAAGTTGCGTTTTTCCGTACTTTACCGTGAGCTGCGCTTGCGTACTATCGCTTAAAGCTAAACCGCTAATAATAAAAGTAATTTTAGATTTTGAATTTTTCCAGTTCTACCAGGAATGATGTAATACAAGTGCTCCTTGCTTTTGTTGGAAAATGTGCTGATTTTGCAGCATCTTTCAATGTGTTTTTCAAGTTTATGCTCCCTGGCCGTCGAGCCATACCACCGATATACAAAAACGCCATTTACATAATGAGAATCAGTTCGGCACATTGCCCTACAAATCGTTCGCTCTCGTAAGATTTCACCAGGAAAGAAAACAGCATGATTGATAGTCTAGAATTGAAAACATTTTTAAGGGGTTTGTTTTTAATTCTAGATTAGCCTCCGTCCCCTACGGGCTTGGAACTTAACCTGAGGTATATATTCAATGCACAGAGGGCCGGACATGTTAAGATTTCTAGGGTTTCCCCAACGGTCTTTGTGGCAGCATGGCCGCTGACTCTCAGCGGTGTGGTTTATTGTCTATTCTCAATGAGCATCGCTCAAAGAAAATTCAGTCAACAATAGGGATCGAACCGGCGACACCCCCGTAGATGACATCCATGACAAGCGACGACGGCAACGAAGGTTTAGAGAGAATTGGGGATTGCCCCTTGATGGAGCCAGATCACGAGCCATCAAGCGGCCGGCTGGCCAACTCCAGACTCCAGAACCTTCAGACTCCAGAATGGCTTCATGCGCCACTTCCCGTTGCAAGAGTTCGAATGCAAAACAAAGATGTTTGTGTATACAACCCTTAAGAATTTGTAACTGGTGTTAATATGCACGAGCAGTCAAAGGGCCAAGAGGAAATTTATCTGTCTAAAGTGCGCGCAAAGTTGACGTGCTCAAAGTTAAGCCTAAATCTGCATTAGGCGCTTTATTTATTATTCAGTCTGTCTCAGATGATTTTCAGATTTTAGAATCGAGGTAGACAAATAGCTAGTTCAGATACATTCCTGCTGCAGTTCATAACTTCAAATCAGGCCAGACTTGTGCAAACTACGCAGCAGACTCTATGCAGTAACCTTGTGGCGATCTAACTTCCTTAACTAAGAAAGTCTGGCTTTTAATAGTTGCCGAGAATCTTAACTTTCCAAATATTGACTGGATACCCAAGAATATATTTTTCATCCTTTTTCAGGGGGACAAGGCTTCTTCGAACGGCGGCGCGTGTTCTCCAGGGAGTCCAAGTCTGCTGAAGATAAGCATTGGCCATTTGTTATTACTGTGCTCATCATTTGGTAGTGCAACGTCTATAAAAAGGCATGCGTCATCTTGCCTCTATGATTATATAGCTTATGCTCAGCAGAATTCCCAATGATCCTATATATATATATATATATATATATATATATATATATTAGTAGAGATTCGTTGTTTTTTGGCGCGCGTCAGTGGTATGCTGTTAAACTGCACAATATACTGCATAGTTCGAGAAATCTTTCTGTTACGCGCCCCAGCTCCATATCATTCTTCCTCTCAGCGCCCTAATGAGTGACTTCCGGAGAACATTTTCAGTTAGTTGATAACCTAAGTCGTTTGTGCAACATCCCCTTTTGAGCAAGAGGTCATGTTGTTTACGGGACAACGTATCGTTATCTATTAGGGGGTCCTGGCACCTATTCATTTGAGTCTATTCTTCCGTGGCAACGCTATGATGCTGATAGCCAATCGAAAAATGTTCATATCGCGTCTTTTTTTGAGATGGCTAATGGATAGCGCTGCCACAGTAAATAGTGCGTTCTATCTAGAGTAGGGTCATGATCTCACTAGCTTTTGATGTAAACTGAAGGATATATCTATCGAAAGCGTGCATACTTGCTAGCATTTTGGCCTGCTTCAGCAAGGATGTCTGAAAAAGTTAGGTACATATTTCAAGGTTTGTTAAGACACGGCAAGAAAATATTTTTCCTACTAGAAGGAGAAAGTGTAGTAGAATAGTAAAATTTTACGGTTCTGCGCGGGAAGACATAACGACATAAAAACTTTGTATGACTCTCCTCAATCCGGCTATTCGCCTTTCGCTAGCTTGCGTGGGGTCAAGGCAGATTTTTCCCTCCGAACGCGCCGGTATGAATCGGCTCGATCATGCATTGACTGGTTTTCCCGCACACCGAGACTTTGCACAACTATGTAGGAGAAAAAGACAGAATAACTACTTTTATAAATCAAATCCTCACAACTAAACAAGACGTTTCCGCCTGCTTCTTCCATTGAGAAAAAACATTTTCCTGCCGAGTTCTACCAAATCTTAAAATAAGTACATAGTTGTGATAGACCCTGTGTATACATATATTTTTTTTTTCAGTGCACACGTTGTCAGGAGACAATTGAAACTCTACTTACATTCTTAATAAAATAAAATAATTATTTTTAAAATGTATATATATATATATATATATATATATATATATATTGATTCAATGTGAAATGTTTTAGAACGAAGAGAGAACTTATGAATTACTTGATTTGATTAAAGTTAATATATCGTAGAATGGCCGTTCCAGGAATTTCGGCTATATTTTAACTGGCGAACTTGGAAATACCCGGAATAAACGGGGGCAAATACATGCCAGTTGTGGAATGGAACACTATGGTTTTTTTTGCACAACAGTTCCATTACGCCTAAATCGTTGTTTATTTTTCAAGAATGCAGGTTGTCGGTTATAGCAACGATTTCATATTGTCATATTGCCGTGGTCTACTCAAAGACTGTCAAATCTTATTACAAACACAGATAGGTGACCGTAATCAGCGTTGCATATACGAGTTTGTTCAATTGCATATGTAGATATGTTTATTTTTATAGACTGTTATGTTGCTGCTGGCGATGTTCACGTGTGTTAGGCGCAAACCATTTGTTGAGCGAAATTGCAGAGTAGCAGGCTCGACGCCTCTAACGCCTCTTTCCCCCCTCTCCCCCCCCCTGTCCAAAGCAGCTAGGTACCACTGTGCCATCACTAAGAATGCCGCAGGTTATCCGCGTCTACACAAAAAACATCACCCTCACGACCGAACGAAACGAACCTTGTCCCTTGGGGCAGCCGAATGCTACTATTATGCAAAATACTATAGATGATTCCCGGCTCTGTGGCACACATACTCGGTGGTTGTTTGGCGTCGGCCAGCTGCTTGCGTTGACCTACGAGATCGCCGAGTGGCTGGAAGAAGGGGACACATTTTCGTGGAAGCATCATGTGTGCTCCACAACAGGTGGGATGGCCACAAGATGAAGACTGTCGTCGTCGTCATCATCATCGTCATCATCATCATCATCATCGCAGACGAGTTTGCAGTCCGAGCTGGGTGGAAGACGTACACGTAGAGTGAGCGAGATAGGGCGCGGTAGGGAGGCGAGAAGGTGAAACGTCGGCTGAGGCAGTGCGAGCCGGCGAAATGACGCGGAAAATTGCAAGCAAAACGACCTGAAGTCTTGATATGGCACTGACGTGCCGAAATAGTAACGAGCTAGATACAGAGAGAGAGAGAGAGAGAGAAGGAACGAAAGAGAGAGCAAGTAAACCGACTGCCTGTATTTAGGTGTATGTATTCGCTAGCTGAATGTGCTGCGGTACTATTCGGATCGACGACATAGTCGTAGCGGTATGATGTACTCTCTATTTTCGGACACGAATGAGAAATGAGTGAGTTCAAGTTTGTAGGCAAACTACCTTCTCAAGCTAAACATTGTACTAAAAGCCCCAAACGAGTAACGCAGAAGAAAAACCAACCTACGTCATGATGATATTGTACTATGTATCTATATATATATATATACGACTATATACATCGTTTTGTATGTGTGCATACATGTGTATACTATGATACAATCTCTCTTATAAAAGGGCAATTTGTTTTAGGTCACAAGCTTGTTTTCGATGTCATTCTTGTGCATACCTGGCAGGATTCTATACGGGAACAGATGGAAAATGACTTTTTAAGTATTGACAGGTATCTGTCGACACGATCTTTAAAAAAACGTGAAACAGGTAATCATTTGCATGAATATGTGTACTGTAAAGATTTGTGAGACGCCATCACTTCAGATTGCTTCAAACAGAGCATTGTAGCGCCTATACAAAAGAAGGGGCCGAAAGTGCTCTGAGAACTACCACCTTGTGCCTCAATGTTCCATTGCTTGTACAATTTTAAAAAATATATAAGTCAAATACCATACCAACTATATGCCCGCAAAGAATCTTTTTGACGCATTCCAACACGGAGTTTTGTCTCAACGCCCTTTTTTTAGAGAGAAGAAAAGGCTTTTACGAACGCACGCGGCTTTTAATGGCGGGTAATGTGGGGTTTAACACCGGTGTATGACTCAATCCTGTCCGCGTTTAATACCCTAAAAACCACCTCCACCAATACCCTCCCGGTTCGTGCTTGGGACTCTAGCTATCTCTAGCGCCTCCGTCCGCGGGGCAAGTTTAAGGTGGTTCGTCATCATCTATTCGTTAATCATATGTAAAGCGAGGTTCGCCGTCGTCTCTAGCGATGTTTCCCGTCATGCGATGTCCAGCATCGCCAGATCGTCAGCGCATACGATCGTTTGAATCCCCTCCGGCAGGTCGTGGATCCACAGGAGCCCGTCGTAGGCGTTGTTCCTAAGAACCGGGCCGAGGACAGAGCCTTTCGTGCGCACGTCTAATTAAGACGATACGATCGATTCTTCCGGAGCACTCATAACTATGCCCCAGTTTACCGTATTAAACGTGTTCTGAACGTGTAGCAAATTGAGCAGAACATATTTGCATGTTCCGCGCGACGCGGTCACCTCTTGCCCCGCGTGTTGGAGGATGTGCTCGATCGCTAAAGGGTGGAGCGGCCCCGCCGGAAACCATATTGCGTGACGGAGAGACCACTTTGCTCCTCTAGTGCCGAGTTGATTCTGTCTAGGATCACGTACTTTATGAACTTTGCTGCCGCGTCGAGGAGACAGATAGATCTGTAGGAGAGTCGGTCCCCCGGGCCCGATGGGATGTTAGGCCAGAGTGTGAGGCAGGAGGTTGTCCACCTTTTGGGGAAGGGCCCGTCCCGCAGAAGGCCCAAAGTCGCCAGGACCTTGGGGTGTTTTTTGGCTATAAGTTTTTCGATCTCCGGGGGCACTTCGTCGGGCCCAGGGGACTTCCCGGGGGGCGAGATTCTCCTTTAAGTATTTTCTCATCGGCCAAATCGGCGTGAAAATCTGATTTAGTTCGACGTCGTATGCGCGGGGCTCTGGGGAACGTGTGAAAGAAAACGCCGAGAGACTAAGGTGGGAATCTCCTGTGCGAATGGGGGAAGGGGAACTTTGAGGCGGCTCATTACTATCTTGAATGGAAGCCCCAGCGGGTCAATCAAATCTGGACCGACTCTATGAGGTCTTTCCAGGCTTCTGCCATTGATTTGGAGATGAGCCTCCTAATCTCAGGTTGACTCCGCCGGTAAGTTGTTAACACGATGAAGAGGCTTAAGGTTTAACCACAGACTTGCAATGGCTTGCTGTTTTTCGGCACGATCGGTCGTTCCGAGTGAAATGCGGGGGGGAGGCTTTTAGTGAGGGTCTGGCATTAGACTCTTCTAGACTCTTCCTCAGCGCATACTGCGCTACAGTCCGCTGTCGACGTCATCTGTCGCTGGTGCTATAACAATCGGATAAACCTATCCATTCCAAAATGTCTCGTGTTGAAGTATGGCTCTTCTGATCTGGACTATCAGCCCAAAGGGGCATAGTGCCTATCGCAAACATTACTTTGTTGCATTAAAGTCAGCGAACAACCACAGAAGCCAAATAATGCTTTTACCAAATGCATTGAGAGACTTGAAATAATTAATAATATATTTGCCTTAAGCTGGTTTTGCAGGCGTCACTTCATCCCAACGTCCGTCTACCTTTCATTCGGGTGCATAAAAACGTTTTCTATCATAATCTATTTGTAAAACCGTTATGACGAGCTTAGACATTTACATCTAATTATTTCCAACCGATACGCCGTTATGATGAGCTTGGACATTTACATTTAAATATTTCTATTATTATAATAACCATATCATATTAGTGGTTTCATACACATACTAAAAAAGGCTTGTGCGTAACGCAGGTTTCTTATTATTGAATAACCAAATCTGCTTGTTGACACGTTTCATAGCCACGGTTCATGATCTGGCACAATTGGCACTCCTAAGTCCTTCACCACGCGGCTTAACTGGAATTCGTGAGCATTATGGTGCACCACTGCCGTGCTACATTTATACTAGGGGGCGAGGGCTGACGGATGAGATGCTTCAGGTTAGAGGAAGAGGAATTGACTTGATGATTAGGCTTACATACCTGGAGATCACTATATCAGCGAATGCTAATAGCTTTAGTCACGTCGATCAAAATCGAGCAAGGCTGTGGATCAGATCTACAGAGGCAATAAAGCGCGCAGATGCAATCAATGCAGCGGCCCCAACTGAACTCAAAATACAATCAGTGAATTCTCTATCGGGTTAGGCTCTTGTTCCCGACAAGAGCTCAGGAGCAGTCGAAATCATGAAGAAATACAATCATTGTGTGGGTTTACTTGAAAAAAGAGGCGGCACAACTAACAGCAATAGTCAAGCAAGAAAAGAAACTTAGCCAATAGGGATAAGAGTTGATTCGGCAAACAACAACTTAAAACAATAGCAAGCGACCCTTAGCAGCATATAACGCGTGAAAAAAGCACGTCCTCTTTCTCAAGAATGCGCTAAAAATCGTAGAACGTACTAATCGCCAAAACGTTCTGGCTGACTACCGACCACAAAAGAGCAACTGTTTGTTCAACACCAAACCTTTAAACTTAAGGATAATTAATCTTTCAATTGTGCAGCATTGAACTCAGTTATTATAGGAGATCAAGGTTTTCCCACGTCAGGGCCTGGTGTGCTCCCATGCTATACAGCTTTCGTAGTCAGTAATAATTTGCTCAGGCTGGCGCGTGTCTTAGAATCTCGACCAGCGGCCCTATAAATATAAATATTATTGTATCCCGGCAGTGGAAACGTATGTGGCAAGGCCGGAGATTTTTCATCTGAGAGTTAAGTTCCACGTCATATTAGTACCTTTCTATTTGAATCGGGCTATAAGGCAGAACATAAAATTCAGCAAAAATGTCGTCTCTTGGCCCATAGCACGGCCCTCTGCAGGCAATGTTCCCGCCGTCGGGGTCGAGTTCCACATAGCTCAGAACATGTAGAATCATTTTTTCCCTATAGTGTGCGTGCGTGGGTGCGTAAGTGCATTTCATTATATTCAGAAAAAAGTTTATCGGTCAGAAAAGACAACCTGTCGCCCTGAAGTGTGTCTCATCGGAACCAACTAAGAAGAATTACAGGATCAGTATGCTGCTATTGATCCAGGATAAATATGCTGCTAAAAGCTTGAGCATGCTGTAAGGATCAGGTTTTAAAGACGTGGTATTTAGCCTGTCCGCTGTTCTTTGGTCATCAATCTGCAAAGCCAACCTAAGAAGATCCTAATCGTCTATGCTCGACACATGGCGAAAGTGTTTCACCATGCATAAACATATGAGCCCAAGCTGCTTAAGATTTTGAGCTGTTGGATTGAGAGCGTAGAGTTCTAATGCGACTGCGCCGAGAAATGAAGCAGAAAAATATATTTTGTTTTTCTACCTTACCTACCGAGTGACCCACGTAAATACCTACATACACAAACAGTGGAAAATAGCTAGGAGTAGACAGTTGTAGAAAAAAAGAGTTGTAGTTATTTAAGCTTATAAGGTAATAGAAGACATATCATACATATCAGGATAGATATCTAAGCGCATATGCAATCGCCCAAGTCTCTTTCCAAAAAGTCAAATACAAGCATATTTCTTTCAGGGGTCTCAGTTAGCAAACTGCTAATTATTGTTGGCGTGTCCAGTTCATGGACTTGCCATTGCCGAAGGCATATATGTGCATTTGCGATATTGACAATGTGTACCTAACAAAAATGGATTCTTCACACTTCGTTCGAAGATCGGCCTCTATGCTTACGTAATTGCGTGTTTTATTTGTTTTTCTATTCACGACTTTAGCATATATATACCGAGTATTGGGATGCGTAGATGGTGCCATGTAGAATCATGTTGGTGTAATTTTTTCGTACTCCTATATACTGAAGTATATAGCAATTCCTACTGGCTTTGACTTTGTGCACCCATACAATCAAATATATCTTTTCAATCCTAACAGAAGACTACGAATGCTGGCTAGGTGTTCGACTAAGGAAATTTGTTAGGTATAAGTCAGTAAAGACGTACTGCTACTTCCAGCAAACATCGGTTTCTACATTACACGACTTATATATATATATATATATATATATATATATATATATATTTATATATATATATATACCAGCTGCAATGTTATGTCGCATCGTATACAGACCGTAGCATTAGCTTTTGCTATTGCTGTTGAGCCTCAATTGGGTAAATGTCCGGATTTAAAAGTTTATTTCCTATAATATAAATAATAAACAATGCAGAACTTACCTATATATATATATATATATATATATATATCTGTTAGGTATGCAATTCGCTCGGAAGAAGAAGCACTGCATATTTCTCAATTGGACTTACAATAATTAGGATGTTTGCTCTAACACGCAGCTCCACACAAACACGTTGAACTACATATTCCTTCGTATTCCTACATAATCTACCTTTTTCACACACATACATACTAGTCATCTGCGAAGAAGCATAGTCGTTATCCAGCGGATCTGCAGTACCGGTAGGATGACAGGATGTACACCTCTTCTCTGTTACTGCTTCGTACCGGTATGTCGTCTAGTATGTTAGTTTTCATTCCCTACTAGTTAAGGTTTGTGACGATGGTGGCCGCCACGTTGTGCAGGTTTGCTCGCTGTTCGGCTGACCTCCAGGCTGCGAGAAGCGAGAACGGTACTCGTAGCCGGACGCCGAGCCACAGGAAAACACGGACCACTCGGTACACATCGTAATAGTAATAGTTAATACGCCTTCTGGTTGGTTGATTACTACTGTTCGACGATACGAGCGAACATGTGCATGTACATATTAATAATAATAATACTGATAATACTAATCATGATAATAATATTGATAATGATCATCACGCTCATTATGGTATTGCGAACGACAATATTAATGTAATAGTAAACTCCTATATAGAACCTTCAGACCAGCAAACGGGACAGCAGTGTTACACTTATGACATATGAATACTAGTTTTGTTGTTGTTGTCGTGGTAGTATTATTAGCAGTTTTCGTAATAATTAGACTCGGAATAAATAGGATGTTGCAGTAGGCTTGCAGTAATTCCAACCGGCTGTGGTCAGTCAAATGTGAATGTGTGTCCCTCTGGGCGGAGGGTTTTCCTCCGCCTTCGCATTTTGCTCTCGTTCGAAATGAATTGACCCGCCTTCAATATACTGATGCAGTCTTTGAAGATGAAGTTGCTACCTTGAAGTACGCGATGAGCTTCAGCTGGCCGCTACCAAACACTCAAGCCGAGGCAGTCGTGAACAATACGCCGTTGTGTATCGCTCGTGCCGCTCTGTGTGTGTGTGTGTTTACTCATTCATAGGTGAAACACTTCAAAAGAGTAGCAGCGTCCTGCCATTCAATCTTGGCGTAAGCGCTTTGCACTGCTGGGACAGAGAGAGCCCATCACTGAGCAACGATTTGTGCTCCTCATTGCGCTCGTGTGTGGTTTACACATGGTGTTCTATGCTGTATGTACGTTATTGGTTAATTTAAATTAAAACGAGAACAATCTTTACAAATGCTAAGCAGCTATATATATATATATATATATAAAGTAATAAAACAAATGACAAATCTACAAACTGACCGGCAAATTTGTAAAATGCAACAGGCTGGTTGTTGTTGTTGTCGTCGTCGTTGTCATTACCGGCGAGTAAGCAAAAAAGCAGACGGACAAATGCTGACATAGATCGACCGTGATCGGCACACCACGGATGCTTGTAAATATTCTTAACATGTTCTTATAAAGCGGCTTAGCCGCTGGTTAAAGCACGCAAGTAAAGTAGACACGGCTGGTTAGGAGAGTGCGGGGCACGCTGCTGCTGGTATCCGTGTTAACCAACTGATTAACGTTAACTCAATCGTAGTTGTTGTGGCAGTTGTGATGAGGGTGGTGGTGGCGGTAGTCGTGGTGACTGGATAAAACAAAGAAACCAACATGTAGTTGCGTAACTGCGTTACTGGTCCTCGTCGTTAACAGCGCCTTCGTTCTTGACTACAATAGCTTCTTCGCGGTCCTCTGTCTTTAACAAAATCCTGAGAGTAGGAATGGGAGTCGAGCCCACTGGTGCTTTACCAGAACGTGTCAAAGCCGTAGGTGGTAGTGTGGCTGCCGTGGTCGTGGTCTTCGTCGTCGTCGTCGTCGTCGTTCCAGCTGATCCACTTTCGGCTGCTTCGGGTATAGTTGTCGACTCATCGGCCGTCGTTTCATACACGAGTGCCAAGGGTGCTGTCGTGGACGGGGCGCCCTGTTCCCCCGAACCGGCCGCTTCGGAGGACGAACTGGCCGGCGTTCCTACTGTGGGCAGTGGCGGCGGGGGAGTTCCGTTGTCTGTTGGCTGGCTGCCCCTTGACGGGGTCGGAGTCCTTCGGGACGACGAGGCCGATGGGTGCAATCGGCCGACATGCAGCTTCAGGTTGCCCTTCGTTGTCGCCCGATAGTCGCAGAAGTCGCAGGCGTACGGCTTCTCCTTGGTGTGGACACGCATGTGCATGCGGAGGTGCGCCCCCGACGGACAGCGTCGATCACAGATCGAACAGGCCCAACGATGACCGCGACCGCCGGGCACGGGTGGATCGTTCCCATCCTCGGTCCCGCATTCGCTTCCGCCTCCGCTCATCGTGTCGCCGCCCCCGCCGCCGCCACCACCGAGCGAATCTGACTCTCCGTCGACCGCCAACGAGAAGGCGTTCGCCGCCACCTCGAACAACGCCTGCGACGTCTCGTCGAGGTCCAGCCGCACCTGGTTGGCCGGGTGCCGCAACGATATGTGCGTGTAGAGCGTCGACTTCAGTGGCGCTCGGTACTCGCAGTAGGGACACTCGTGCGGCCGCTCCCTGGTGTGGGTGCGAAGATGCCGTTCGAGGTGGGCGCCTCGCAGGTTGCCCCGGAGACACACGAAGCACGATGACGACAACGTCGAATCGCCGTGTCTTAAGCGGCTGCGTCGTTTCGCCGAGATACTGCCTTCCTCGTCCGGTACAATGACCACGGAGTCATCCGAAGTCATCTGGAAGTCGCCAATCTGCTCAAGGAGATTCTCAAATTCAACTGCAACAGAGCAGATAGAGATATATAGAGAGAATAATAGAGATGCGCACGCAAATTGATTTAAAACGACGCAGCCACCACAATTTAAGAGGCAAAAATCGCGTACAAAACAGATGCTAAACATGTATAGCAAAGTACCTACGGCAGCTAACCCAGCCCCACCCCTCATCCCAATAAAACTATTTTTTGCCTGAAGAATTTATACTTTTTGACAATATATGCAGTATATAATATTTGCAAGACAGTATCTACTTGCATCCAAGATGTACATAGTTAGTCAATTTAACCAAGTCACAAGTCAAGATGTTTTCGTCTGCGTAAGTCGCACGCCGACGACGATTTATTAGAAGCTGTGCATTTATCTGATCCTTTTGTCAGCAGCCGCCAGGGGAAAATTTATTTGTCATAAATATATTTGGGCAATCTGTTTGTTACGAGTATTTCAATTCATGCGAGGACCAAGCACTAAAGCCGTTGCGCAGAAGGGCCGTGCCATTGGAGCCGCCTCAACGTGGGCCATTGACAGAACGATCTGAAAGGAGAACTCATTTTAGAATGTGCGTTTACAAGTATAAAAACAAGCAACAACATATATATATATATATATATAAGAGCAGGGGTTGTGATCTATGTGAGGACAGGAGGAGTTGTCCAATAATCCCTTCTCACAAAGGCCGCTAGTGCCTAAGTTCATGTTTCGCGATTCAAGGCCATAATTTTCCAGCCGGTCAGATGAATTTTTATATCTTATCTCTAACTATAGTCTTATTTCTTTAGGCAACCTTTCCTTAATTAATTAGACGTATGGTTTTAAATATAATTTAAAGTTAACTTTTACGCCCGTACTCTAAAAAAAGAATAGAGGATCAGCCCTCTTTTTAGCATGTGGTGACCTTTTTAGGGTGTGGCGCCGCAATTATGCCCGAGTGCCGCCGTACTGCAGTTTCAGATTCTGTATTATAGCATGCACTTGTATCTTCAACAATGATAAGAATAGAGAGTTTCATTCATTCATATATGATTAAAGTATCTCATGGATTATATTCTTAAAATATCCAATCATGACCGATTATCGGCAATTTGCTGTTCCCGCGGTACTGTTGAATGGCGCGCGGCTCACGGTGTCATGGTGAAACAGGCGGTTAATGCTCTGCTTATTAGTATACCATCGCATCGATGTCGTGTTTCAGAAAGATAGTAGACATTCACAAGTGTGCCATAAATGTTTCAAAAAAAAAATGTTAGCAGCCTAGGAAGAGCTGATGCTGAAAGCCAGGGACGTCGCCAGAGACGTAAGTATCCAAACTCAATGGGATTCAGCTTATCCCTCAGAAGAAAGTGAAGAATCTCAAAGTCATAGTTGATCGGGTAGCCGCGCATGTAAGACACATTGGGTCTTACGCTATCCTGCACCATACGTGAAATATGCAATAATGTGGAATAAACGTTTAGCTTAAAGAAATTATATTTGTAATACATTTTTAGATTTGATGAACCTATATTAATTTAACTAGAAAATGAAGACGAGACAGTACATAGAGAGAGAGGAAGAACAGAGCAGAAAGACGTATGTACGAACGTAACGAATATATGCAAAGGTAAGCTGTTGACGTTGAAAGAAGCAGAGTCCGGACGATTGATATATCGGTGAGGTGCCTTTAAAAGAATCCATAAATAAACACCAAGTAACGCTGCCCCGTGTAGTGCTTTTTTCAACGCGCACCTTTATATATATATATATATATATATATATATACAAATGTATACCTTGATACACATAAATAAATAACAATATATATATATATATATATATATATATATATATATATATATATATATATATATATATATATACCTCTCACATTAATATTCAAGTTACATCAAGAAATACTGGAAGAAAAATAATGTCGGCCACCGCGGTGGAAATGTGATCGGATTTACTATCTTTGCATGTAAACTTATTACAATGTCTTCGTTTGTAGACATTCATTGTTTAGCATCATGATATTACGAACAAAGACGTCCGTAAGATACAAGCAGTTCAATCCAGTCTACATTTTGAAAAGGAATAGCGCATCATTCCAACGAAATCTGCTCCACGCCCTTTGAAACGTCACACAACCGTCTTTCTTGCAACGCCTTGCAAGACATTTCCTCGATCAAAAGCTGCGTAAACGAATGAAAAAAAATTGCCCACATTGAGTACAATTGAGCATTGCTCAGCGTACCGTTGCAATAGCTTGAGTTTATGCAAACACCGCGGTCCTAGCAGCCTTGAGCAGTCAAGAAACCGTTCGAAACGGGCCGTTGACAAAGCAACCATGAGCAACAGACCGACTATCGCAGGTTCAAACTCCCCC
The DNA here is from genome assembly GCA_003439945.1 of Dermanyssus gallinae. Classification (NCBI taxonomy): domain Eukaryota; kingdom Metazoa; phylum Arthropoda; class Arachnida; order Mesostigmata; family Dermanyssidae; genus Dermanyssus; species Dermanyssus gallinae. The sequence continues at coordinate 119,083 of QVRM01006678.1, forward strand.
AGCTTCGCTAGTTTTCAATACACACGCCCAGTCACGAGCGCGTGACAACGATGGGAGTGAGTTTTCAACACTATAATACCAGAGCACAACCCTAACTCACATGGGACAAATAAATGCAGTTGTCCAAGCGTGAGGAAATGCAATAAATTTTGGTTTAGATTAAACCTCGCTCTTTCCTTCTCCTTCCTTAAGTGTCTGTCTGATTCAACGCATTATGCTTTTCCTTTTTCGAGCCTCTCACCACGTCGTCTTTTTCTTACGATTTGAGGATATTGATAATGTACGGAATGTACGTAGTAGTTCGTGTAACAACAGCTTGAGCTGTAGATAGATTTAATTGATATCCTATTATGTAAACATAACCGTACGGTTTAGATAGGGTAATACCAAATCAAGTTGGCTTAGCAGTTAGTTGACCGCTGCGATATAGTTTGGTTTGATTTTCCATAAGACGCGCCAGTCACAACGCAGTGTAAAATGTAGAAAATGGCGTTTGGGAAATTTCCGGTACTTGATCATGGCCTCCCGGGCATCCGGAATGTCGCAGAAGGATGAACGTCTCCTAACTGGGGTTTGTCTATGTTTAGAGCACAAAAACGCCTAACCTTTAAATAGGTCACGTGGTATTATAATCATCATAATCCAGAGGCGTTTTAAAAGAGGCAAGAGTAGGTTAGGTTTTAGTGACATTAACATTATCCCGCCTGAGTCCCCCAGTAACAACACCCTCTACCCTCGTAACATTACGTAAAGAAGTGTGCACACTTACGTTATCCCCCTATATATATATATATATATATATATATATATATATATATATATATGTATATATATACCAGAGAAAGATATACCTTATATATAGCACCAGATGCTTGTCAAGAGATGAAAGCTAGATTTTTTGTGGCGTCTATTTGGCGG
>QVRM01006678.1:125000-162500 GCA_003439945.1 Dermanyssus gallinae
ATCATCATCTGCCTCTCGTCTTATTCTTGTCCTGCCCGAAACCTTACTTCAAGTCTTCATGGTACGAAGACAAGCGAGCAAGCGTGCGTACGAAGGAGACTCCGCATCCTTCACTCGGAGCCCCACCGCGGGGCGGAAGAAGAAGAAGAATAGACGTATATAGGAGAAAATAAAGGAACGGGCACGCGTCGACACAAGTTCACCCCCGCCGCGCCCTAACCCGCCACGCACCCCAAGAAAGCAGTTCCGAGGAGGCGCATCAGCAGCACAGCAAACAGGCCAACAGAGCCTACTACTACTACTATTTGGCCGGGCAGCTGCGGTGCGCGGCTAGCCGTAGACAGACAGACAGAGGCTGGTGGCTACGAGCTCGCTAACTCAGCACTCTGCTCCAGTGACATAACGGACACTTTGCTGAACAGGCGCCCACTCCCCACAGCGTCTACACAAATTAGAATATATATATATATATATATATATATATGTATATATATAAACGTTGTGTATAAATATATATATATATATATATATATAATTTTTTTTATATATACATTTATACATACGCTTCCACACGCGTGTGCATTTAGCAATAAGAGTTGTAGAAGGGGGATAAGGCAAACATACATATATATATATATATATATATATATATATATATATATATATACATGTATTTGTATATATATATACAAATACATGTATATATATATATATGTATATGTATGTTTGCCTTATCCCCCTTCTACAACTCTTGTTGCTAAATGCACACGCGTGTGGAAGCGTATGTATAAATGTATATATAAATATATATATATATATATATTTATACACAACGTTCCACGTCGATGCTGCCTGCCCTGACTGACTATGCGCGAGGACGATGACCATATATATATATATATATATATATATATATACATGACAACTCCATAGGGTGAATTTACAAATTGGGTATATACATATATAAACATATACGTAGACTCAAATTGAGTAACCAAGCACACATGGAAAAATACTCTAGCACAGCTAATATATATATATATATATATATATATATATTTGCTGCTATTCTACTTTCTGCTATTTAAATGGCAAAAAGATCCGGCGCATTGTTTTACATTAAACAAGCGAGTGATAAGTGAGATTTGCGGAAAATGACTATATATATATATATATATATATAAGCACAGTATGTATATATCGAGGGCGAATCGGGAAATTCTACTACTTGAAAAATGAACCGACACCACCATGGTCGTCTATTTTGTTTTGCTTAGAAGCCCCACTCATCAGCTACACACGGGCCTATTTCGCGCACCAAAAAGACCGAATTATATGCTGGACAACAAACAACTCTTAAATCCCCCATAACGACAGAGCACCGGCGCACACAACGTTACCGATTTCTGAATTATTTAAAAAATGGCAGGAGCTATTTCGGCAGGAACAAACATACTTTAGAAAATAATTGTTTTTCTTTAATATTTTTCTTAAATGTGTATCAGACCTGTTTAATCCGTCCTCGTATATAAAATTATATATATGTGTAGATATTGATTGATAATAGATAGATACGTGTCCTCAATGTATATTTTTCGTTATATACATGTCTTCTTTCTTGCATGGCTGAATAAAGGACTCGCACGCGCTGTACCGACTACACGGGGTGATTCACGTTTGCGTATGCTGCTGCTGCTGCTCTAAGCGCCCCCGATCAAAAAAGATGACACGTGTATTTAAGTTATTATACACGGTATTAGGCGAGAGAATAATAATAATAATATTAATACGTCTTTTATATATCCCTGCATCCAGGTATGAATCGGCGTCCACGGATATAGCCCTTCCACCATCCTCAGCCGATCGTTCGCCTGCACCCCATGTCAGCCACATATAGACGCCTGTGATCGCCTGCTCGACCCTGCCGTTCGTCTATAGTGTGCTCGTTGTTGTTTCGATCTATGTTGCAGGGCAAGAAAAACGAAGCCAAACGGGGAGAGCAGAGCAGAGAGACACAAGCCGCGCGACTATTCGCGAGAGGTCGAACCGATCTCAGCCACTAGGTGCAGAAGCGGCAGTTCTTCGTAACTTCAACATCATCATCATCGTACTAGTTTTTGGCAGGATTGCAGATGCTTGAGACAATCAGTAATTATACGAGTTTCACCACAGCGCCGTTGGGGGCGGCAGCGGTACAACAACAAACACAACAACAACAGCAACGACAACAACTAGAAAAATCGTGGCAACATCATTAGCAACCCTTTCATGTTGTTGCTTAATGTTGTTGTTGTTGTTATTGTTGCCTCATTAAGAACAAAACTTCTTCTCTCCCTCGGCTCCTCGAGATACTATGCTCGAGGATGGCGAGAATGACACTGCGCTTGTCAGACTTGTCAGTAGAACAAATGTACGCCTGCTGTGGCGTCGCAGCTGCTACTGTTGCCGCTGCTAAAAAGTAGCTAGCGTTACGCTCGGGCTGCTCATATCGCTGCAGTTGTTACTTTCATTAAGTTACATGAAAAAGGTACATGAGCACATGTTGGCTTCTTTGTGTTTGCGTGCATTGTCGCTCGCTCTTAACTAGAAACTGTTACGGCGGAGTAATAAGACGTAAGTTGTGTATGAGCGGACTGCAAGATGCCCCGGATAGAAAGCATAAACGTGTGTCCGAACAACAACAACAACAAAAACAACACACACCCACAGTCGCAACAACAGCTGAAATAGCAGCAGTAACGGCAACAACAACAACAACAACAACAGCAACAACAACAACGGGACAATCGAGGACAACTTGAGGAAGGTTTTGGTTGAAGTTGATCATCTTCAATCGCTATTTGGTGACACCTCCGACGACATGCTCTTCGTCCTCCACCACGCTCTCTTGTGGCTCTTCTCTCTTCTTTATTTTTAGCATCAGCGGCATCATCATCATCATCATATTTATCACGACCACAACCTATATATACACAAACTCACACATAAACAGATGGATCGAGCGCGAGGGTATAGTCGCATTTAGAACGTTACGTATCCGAAGAGCAAATCAAACAGCATTAACAACATCCGATCGCCTATGCTATCTGATGTTCTTTGTTGTTGTTGTTGCTCTTATCTGTTGTTGCCGCTGTTGTTGGACATATGAAGTTGTTGTGCCTGCGACACTTTGTCGGTCCATGTAAAAGACTACGTAGATATATGACTTTGAGATCCATAAACAGCGACCAGATCGATCCATCCACGGTTCTGGCGGCGTCTATATCCGAACGAAGACCACAGCAGCAACAACAACTTCACCCGACCGATGATGTTGCCGTTAGATCGACGCGACATCGCGTGCTCTAGGAGGAGGCTCCTCCTGTTCCCCATCGTAACCTCACTTTAGCACCAAAATAACAACAACAACAACAACGACGACGATGAAGACGACGACAACTAAGAGCACGACACGAAATTACGAAGACCTATCATCGATCGGAGAGATTTGTAGGCATTTGTTGACATTTATCAAACAACTATCACGGCCTCCCCATCCTCATCCTTCATCACAGCACCAATCGCAGAGGCAGCGGCATTATCACGTCACGTCACAAACAAATCGAACGACGAGGAAGAGGAATCGTCGGTTCGTGCCGGGTGTTTCACCGGTGGGTCATCACCGCTGTGTCAAAGACACACCGCTGAGGGATCAATCGGTTGGCTGAGCTTCGATTTCGTTGCGACCGTAATTTCTTCGGCAGTGGTCCATCACTAGGGAGAAGGTAGATAGGTAGATGGTAACAGTGAGGTGATGGTGATGCTGCTGATGAGCTGCCGATTCTCAGTGCTCCGAACCGCAGACACGAAACGGTGATAAAAACGTTGTTGTTGCTGTGGCTTTTGTTGCTACCGTGGTTGTTGTTGTTGCTTTTGTTGCTACCGTGGTTGTTGTTGTTGTTGCTGCCGCTTTTGTTGCTATTGTTGTTGTTGTTGTTGTGGCTACCGCTTTCGTTGTTATTGTGGTTGCTGTTGTTGTTCATATTATGATCATTGCTGTTGTTGTTGTTGTGATTGCTGTGGTTGCTCTCAGCAGCAGCAGCAACAACAGCAGGATAAGAAGAAGAAGCAGTAACACGGCAACACCACCAACTTAACCACCGTTCTGTGCTGTCACTGCAAGATTTCCAGGACCTCTTGCAGCAGCAGCAACAGCAGCAACAACAACAGCAACAGCAACAACGTCTCCATCTCCACCTCCACCCCCACCGCATCACAATAAAGATGAACGACACCGTCGACATCCATAAACACCATTATCATTATCGTGGTTGTGGTCGTCGTCTTCGTCGTCGTCGTTATGTTGATATGCTGATCATCTGTTGTTGTTGTTGTTGCTTCCTCTCTTTCGACGACTGTCATCCGAACACCATAACGACAGCAGCAGCAGCAACAATTCCAACTACAACAACAAGAACAACAACACCACAACGACCGGAGGACCAGTTGTTAGTCGTGTTGTTAGCAGCAACATGAGATAGTCGTCGGCGTAGTAGTAGTAGTAGTTATATATCTCATGCTGCTGCTGCTATAACCAGCATGAGAGTAGTTAGCCAGCCTTAGCGTTAGTCGACGTTAAGCTTCGTTACTGCCCGCTTACGAGTTGTATCCACCACCATCTACAATAGTGCCAGCTTGAGCAGCAGCAACAGCAGCAGCAATAGAAACCTATCAAGCAGCAACAGTAGCAGCAACAGCAAGAAGAAACGCAACGTTAAGACGGATATCGGATAGGGAGGGATGTCGGCGTTTGGTTGGAGCTGCTGCTGCTGCTGTGCCTGCTGCAGTGAGTAGCCTTCTTGCTAATCGTGATGATGATGATGATGATGACGACGGTGATGATGGTGATGATGATCATAAGAATGGGAGCTGTGTAGTAGTAGCTCATTGTTGCTTGATGCTGTTAGCGTTAACGCTACAGTAGCGCAGCAGCGACGGTAGTAAACGTTGTAGTAGTTAGTAGTAGTAGCAGACAGGCAGGCAAATATACAAGCCACTCTTGCTGTTCAGCCAGCCAGCCAGCCGCCTCCGCTGCTGCTGCTGCTGAAGAGCAACAGCATCAGCAGCAGCAGCAAAGGGGAGAGGCGTGTCGATACGGCCGCCATTTTGGGGTGTGTCTGGGATCATCGGAGAAAGGGAGCCAACCATTTTAGAGCAGTAGCTATTACTGTCGTAGTGGTAGTGAGCCCGGTAACGCGGCGGCTTAAGTATGCGCCCCGCAACCGGAGGAGACACTAGATAGGTGGGCGGGTTCGAGCCCCACCGTTGCACATTTGTATTTATGGGGCATGTCCGTCTATGAAGCAATGCAAAAAACGGTCCCATAGACGTTAAATCTTGGCTGAGAGTCAGCCCCGAAAGGATTAGTGGTAGTGGTAGTGGAAAAGGTGTCGAGCCCGGTAACGCGGCGGCTTAAGTCTGCGCCCCGCAACAGGAGGAGGAGACACTAGATAGGTGCGCGGGTTCGAGCTCCACCGTTGCCCCACCGATTTGTATTTATGGGGGCCGTCCGTCTATGAAGCAATGTGAAAAACAGTTCCGTGGACGTTTCATCTTGGCAACCCGAAAACTCTAGTAGTAGTAGTAGTAGTCGAGCCCGGTGGCGTGGTGCATTCGCCTGCGACTTGCGACCAGAGGAGACATAAAGGTGCGCGGTGGGTTCGAGCCCCACCGTTGCCCCATATTTGTATTTATGGGGGCCGTCCGTCTATATAAAGCAATGTAAAAAACAGTTCCGTGGACGGTAAATCTTGGCTGAGGGTGGTCAGCCCGAAAACTCTAGTAATAGTAGTAATAGCGTCGAGCCCGATGGCGTAGTGGGTGCATTCGCCTGCGGCTCGCGACTGGAGGAGACATAAAAGTGCGCGGGTTCGAGCCCCACCGTTGCCCCACATTTGTATTGTTGCACATTTGTATTTATGAGGGTCCGGCTCATATGTCGTTGAGGGCGACGGGTGGGATCCTCGGAGAGATACCGGCCGCGACGCGCGCGCTAGCGGGATTTGAACCCAGGCCCGCTGCAGCAGCATGGGTAACGGCGCACCTTCTTCTTCTTCCTCCTCCTCATGTTCAAAGCCCGAAAGAGAAGCAAAGAGTAGAATACTGCTGCTGCTGCTGCTTCCGTTACTCGAAGCTTGAACTCGCGAGAAGCGTGGCGAAAGGAGGCGCCAGGCAACACACACACACATATATATATATATATATATATATATATATATATTCAGCGGGGTAACGCCGCCTCTGTGCGTGGAACTCTGCTAGACTGGACACGCCTGGAGGATATGTGACGTTTCCACTTGATTTATCTGGTGTACACGTTCATAAGGAGACAATTGTTGCCTCTTGCATATAAGCAAATAAAACTGTTTACAACCTACACCTAAAATATATATATATATATATATATACACATATGTGTGTATACTCCCAAAATTCGTTCGACAGCGTTTGGGGTCGAGTACAACTCGGCGAAAGAATCATTTTTTCCAATGGAACAGGGGGGCGGAAATGCCTTCTAAAAATTAATAATTGAGAATGAAAGCCAAAATATAGAAATTGCAGAACATTATTTCATTTCTTGAGAATTAACGTTAATACAACATTGGTTCTGCTTTGAGCTAACGTAGAATGCAATTCAACAAAAGTTTTCTCCAAACACGCAGGTATGATAGGTTTGTCGATAGAACGCCTGAGGTTTTCGCAATCGCAGATTTAGTAAATATATGTCAGGATAAAAAGCTACCCAAAAATATATTTCCGTTCCCGTTGTATATATATATATATATATATATATATATATATATATATATATATATGCTGTATTAGAAATATGTAAAAAGCGATAAAGCAAATATTTTTTACAATGGAACATGGTCTCTGAAGAGTCTTGTCTTGGAGTGAGAGTGAAATTACTAAAATTTGAGACACTAGTGTTTTGGCCCGACATAGGAGCACAAAATGGGCAATTGCGAGACAACCAGGCCTGCTTCTTCTGAAGAATATATAACGCCGGCCAGAGGATGCGACATGATCGTTTAGAGCAGAATTTGCAAATATTAAGTTATTTTATTAGCTTTCACACCAAATACCTCAAAATAATTATATCTACCTAGCACATTTAGGCATACTTTAAAACAAGCACATTTAGGCAAACTTCTTGACGATCATTTTGTTACAAAACGTATAGCAATGCAAGCCGCAGTTGCAAAGTAATTACTATTTTTCGGAGGGCATGTCGAGATTGACTGCATGCGCAAATGACTGTGTGGCGACGTTGCGGCTGTCGCGCGACACGTCGGCGGTAGTGAAGGTAATTATTTTGAGGTATTTAGTGTGAAAGCTAATAAAATACATTAATTTTTGCGAACTCTGTTCTAAATATATATTAATCTAATAATTCTGTTTGAGACGGCGTTCCATGAATAATTTTCTCAGGAACACAGCAATGTGCTTAATTTTAGTATAGGAGGTCTGATTGTCTTGCAATTGCACATTTTGCCACCAGTGTCACAAATTGTAGTAATTTCACTCTCACTCCGAAACAAAACTTCTCAGAGACAATGTTATATATGTTTGTATATATATATATATATATATATATATATATATATATATATATATATATATATATATATATATATATATGTAGAGAGAGAGAGAGAGGAGAGCGAGAGAGAGAGATAGAAGAGGCTTTTTGTTTTTCTGAAAGATTTCGGAAATGCACCATGCGTCATTAGCAGCCTGCGTGACTAGTGTGGGCTTCCAAACCCACTAAACCCCGATTCCTCCCCACCCCTCAGGCTCAGTAATACTTGGCATTTCTTCGACGCCATGGGAGAGGCGTCCCTGCCATTTCTCCTTGATTGAAACGCTCTTTTATTTATCATAAAAGGGGATATAATACCATTCACAACATGTACACAAATTATTTCACTTATACACATTTGATTCGCACCATGTACACAATTTTTTTTTGATTGCACAAATTTGTTTCACAATAATTTTAGTTCTTATTCGTTCAATTGCTTCACAAGTCTCCATGGGTACAGGTGCAATACCTTAGCATTTGTAGTCTGGGTTGGAGGCCTAATGACAAACCCAGCCCGACTCGACGTAGCTTGTACCTCAAACATTACGTCGAACAGGTCCTCGTTCTTAATCAGGCGGCGCAATTGTCTTATGTCAGCTTCTTTAGACAGCTCGGTCACTGATTTAAGCTCGAGGGCGTGCCTTTCCATCCGACACCGCCTTTCAACCCTCCTTAAAAAGCGACGCTGCATTCTTTCTAGTAATGCAAGGTCACCAAGCCTTGGGAGGTTCCACACCTGGCATCCATATATCAATAGTGGCACAACATGTGATTTGTACAGTTTTAAATATACAGAGGCACTTCTTACAACAAACGCCCGAATTATCCAGTTGCACAAAAGTGAGCATTTTGAGGCAACATGTGTAACCTGTTCAGTGAATGTTAAGGACGTCGAGAACCGCACACCAAGGTCTTTTGCATACTCCATTTTTGTCAGAACTAAGCCGTCTAACATGTAGTTATGCTTGGTATTTCTTTTCTCCCCTGCATAGCGGATTTCCTTGGCCGTTTTAAGCGTCAGAATTGCGTCGAACAAGTCAGTCGTCTTCTTCCACGCTTTGGCTGAAATCATCATATCCTTAATACTACTTCCTTGATGAGGCGGCTCCTCACGTCCGTGGAGCCCATATACTTTGCTTCCCAAAGAGACTTGCAGTGTAGTTTACGCCGTCCGCCTTCTCAGATTTGGGTAGCACACAGGTATCACTACTGACCTTCTTTATCATAACCATATAGCTCTAGAACTGATCGTGACCGGTCAAAACCTGTATAGTAGGTTTGCTTTCCATGAAGACAACTATATCAAGACTTGAGATACGATATCTGACTTCTGGTCCAGCCCCCCGGGTGTAACGTGCACCCATTTATTCTGCCAGACCGCGATTGTGGCACTTCTGACACTAGCAAGGTCCAGATTTTGCTTCAGAAATTTCTTGCCTCTTTCTTCTGCCAATAGGGCCCATGGCAGCATCTTAACGAGCACTAAGAGGTCTTTGGTTGAGACCATCCTGTACACCCAATTAATTCTTATTGCTAGTGTTCGTTCCTATTTTTCGCCGTGCGTAATGTCATGTCTGCCCAGACGGGCGCCGCGCAGAGAGCCGATGATTCGGCAATCGAAGCTAGTAGCCGTCGGTTCCCTCCTGATGCACCCCAGTGCTTGGCATAATCCGTGCCAGGTTTAGGGCTGTCCGCTGGGTCTTTATACCAACATGTTTTACGTGTGCCGCTCTTAACCCTGTGTCAAGAGTCACCCCAAGGTACTTTGCCTCTTTCTCACTTTCTATGGGGTGGCCCGCCATCATAAGGTCCCTTTGTCTTCTTTCGGCCCGTGAGATACAGCGTCTCGGTCTTATGCGGTGGAAGCGTCCGATGATTGCGGTCCATCCACTCCGTTAACATCGATAAAGCTTTGTTGGCTGTCTCCAGTAGGTCCAGAAGCCGTCGTACGCCAAGTTATAAAGGACGGGTCCTAGAATCGACAGTGTGTACCCTGCAGTAACCTTGTATTTTTGACCCTCTGCAACCATACTTCGTTCATCCAGGTAGGATGAAATCATTCGGTAGAATGTATTGCCTTTCTCTTCAGAGCGTCTACCTCGGTCCACGACTACTTTTCAGTTCATCGTGTTGAAGGCATTTTTAACATCCAAGAGGATTAGAAGCACAAATTCCCTTGTTTTGGGAGTCTTTGCGGCCTCACGACCTGTTCGTTCCAGAACCGTATTAAGGGCTCTAATGGTAGATTTTCCTTTCCGGAAACCTACCGAATATTAGGCGTTAAATAAAGCTTCTCTGATTTCGATTTCGTCGTTCAACTTATTGGTCAGAACGATTTCCAGGATCTTCCTCAGTGTCAAGGAGGCAGATATAAGCTGAAGCAAGATACAAGCCTATAAGCTGAGAGGCCCGTCTTGTTTCGGGTTTAGGAATTAGTACAAGACTCCCTTCTCTGAGCAGTCTGTTGGTCAACGTCTGGATGATCTCCGGGCCACCGCTCAACAATAGCTTGGCCACTCAGAGGGTACGCCATTGGGGCCAGGGGTATTTCCTCGTGTATATCGTGCGAGAGTTGGGCATTCTGAGCTTAAACAGATATATTTGTGACCACTTATAGTGTGTACCTCCTCCGCGACGCGGCATTCTCTATCATAGAAAACACCGATTTTCCGACCAGCGTTAGGTCTGTATAAGCTGTCTGGTCTCTTCGGAAAAGTAGCAGTTCACTCCATCATTAAGTACTAGTAGGCCCCTCTCAGCTGTCCATTTCTGTAGAGAAAGTGCCCTCTTAGATGTGTGCCGGCTCCCCCATGCCGTGCGTGCCCTTGTCCTTGCCCCCTTAGCCGCTCACGGTCACAGTGAGCTTTTCTAGGAACCCTTTAAATTCCCCCAGGTCCCCATTGGGTAAGAAAAAGCAGCTGTAGAAAACTGCCACTCCATCCACTTCAAACCAGGTGAAGCCTTGACCTGGCCCACTGCCCCTAACTGCCAAGCTCTTTTTAGAGCCCGTCCACCATCGCGGTGTCTGCCTTAGCATAGGATATCCAGTCTCTCTTTCGCCTGGTGATTGCTACATTCGGCTCGAACAACAGGCAGAGACCAGCGCCCTGCCCGCTACCTCGAGCATATCATGAGGAGCTTTACAGCGGGTTAGATTCCCCTGGATAATCTTAATCATTTTAGATGAATTTAAGGCCCTTCCCTACGACCGTCCAATCGCCTTCGAGGTCACGAACAACCGTCGTGCTTTATCCACATTCCCCCTTCTTTTGTTTTTGTGCTCCGCCGCGGTCTCCATCTGGAACTTTCTCGGATCCTTTTTGGGGACCCCTGCTTTCCTCGGCACCTTTCCTACGGGACTTCCTAAGCTTCTGCACCTTCCCTCTGTAGGAAGAACAGGCCATGCTATCTGCGAGATGTCCATCCACCCCGCATACGTGGCATTTTGGTATTTCCCCTTTGCAGCCCTAAACAATGTGGTCCCGGCTGTCGCACTTAAAATAGACCTTCCTCAAAGCCTCTGTCTCCTTGCAGTCTAGAGTTTTGCGGCCCGGATTCTGGCATTTAAAACAGCTAGGGGGTTTCAGCCACTTCTCAGGCCTGCACCACTTCGACCCTAGTTTTAATGTTTTATGCATTAGAAGATCCCTTGTTACCGTCCGTGGGAGAATACCATGCCTCATCATCACTAGAGAATACCATGCCTCCGCTGTACAAAGCCTTGGTTCACTTGCTCAAATCGTAACCTCTCTCGGCAAGTGGAGGGCAACCCTAAAGGCCCCCTCAACTCCCTCCTCACCTAAGAAGGCCTCGCCCCGATTTGCAGACTCCCGGCTGACATTATCAGAGAGCCTCGCGCACATCACACAGGTTTCTATTGCCGTCTCCGGTCTTCCTACAGCAGGTTTCTAAAGCTCTTAAGAAGCGGTTTGTTTGCCTCTCCTCTGTGACGCGTACTCCCCTATACCTGCAAGCTCCATCCATCACCCACACAACCAAGTGACGTCGAGCTGCCGCCGTCTCGTCTGAACCGCCGATAAGCTCCACGACTTCACTATTTTTAAGCACTACGGCTTTTCCGGCGTACCACTGAGGGTGAGGGAAACTACCTTCCCGAGCAGGTCTTGGTTCGAGGCAGACCCCTCAGAGACTACCACGACACGGACACCTCTCGAAGAGATAAGGTCTGCTTGGGTGAACTTTATATGTTTGATCACCTCGCCCGACCATTCCGGTTTTAATTCCTCTACCTGTCCCTTAAATGTTACTGCTTCCTCGATTTCCGCTACCACTGTGTCGTCTTCCGTTGTTCGACATATGGAACACAGCACTCGGTCCTGCATGCTTATTCCATTTTACACTATTATTCCAATTCTTTTCTATTTCATTAGCTTTGAGTTTGTTTAATTCATCCTGTAGTTTTGTCTTCCTTGTATTGAGGTGCCCAATTTTCTTCTTCGAGGTTTACGATGATGTCTTCATCATCTAAGTTTGCTTCGCGTCCCGCGTGACTCTTCCTTTATTCTCTATTGACGCTACTAGTTTATTTAGTAGCTTAGGGAGCTTTTTTGGTCCCTTCTTTAATCTCCATCTTCGCGGAGAATTCGCAAAGAATGCTTAATGTCGGATACAATTCGCACAGTTTCACCAAGCTTTCAATTCGTTGCTTCAACGCCAGTACGGCATTCTGGAGTTGTATTTCCATAAACTCTTTTACAATAATTGTTGTTCCGTCTGTCTTCTCTCATCCCAGTAGTCCAAAGGCGACTCAATTTCGAACTTCCGACTGTACGTCAGTCATCGCGTGAGAGATGTCTCTGCTCCCGGTCTCGGCCGTTTTCTCTCCCCTTTCTATCCTACGTTCGTCTCTGGTCTCCCTCCTCGGTTGTCCCCCCTCGTTAGCCATTGCCTGGTCCTTCCTGGTAGTTGGCAAACCTTCCCCCAGTTTATGAGACTGCGCTGCTACCACTATTTAATCTGCAATACTATATCGTCCACTAGGCAACTATATATCTGCATGTTACACTAGACACTCTACTGCTCTACGTTTAAGACACTGTTTTACACTCCCCTTTAGTTCGTTAAGTACGGTTCTAGTTTTGCACGACTGTAGCTCTGTTCAGAGCTGTCCGCACTTTTGGTGCCAAATCAGCTAGGTGGCCGACTGTTATGAAGCCGCTGGCGCTTAGTAGCGTCCACTAATTAAGGCTAGTACTAAGATCCTAAGATCTTTCCACATACCTACAGAAAACACGTCCGCACCATTCGATTTCGAAGCCGGAACTGCTCCTAAGGCGCCTGCGACTAAGATCCTCCCTAACCCCAACCGCGCTCGACGCACACCTCACCATCGCCTCCTTCTGCTGGAACAAGGCAACAAAAGTTTACTTTATTTATTCTCAACTCAAAAAGTACTTGTAATCTAATTTAATTTACTTGGACTTATGTTTAATGTCGGATACAATAGTCCAAGGAGTCTAACGACAAGCAATTTCAAGTCGAGGGCCGTGGCTCAAAGTGGACGCAAGCAAGTCAAAATTGCTGCTACGTTTTCGTCGCTTAAGGAGCACTATCAGGTCATCGATATAGAGGCGATGCTGTTTGTCTTTTACAACCCAGCTCAGTAGTATTTTACTGCTTATGCACATTTAATATTTAGATCAAAAATCGTATATTAGTTCTCACTCCATTTCTACGGTCACACTCTAATATTGCGCCGCCAATATTGGTTGGGTCCATTTTGATATCGTTCCTCGTTCGCTGCGGCGTTGCATCTAGTATAAGAGTGCAGCTATAAAAAAATTAACTGCTGCATGAAAAGCACGCCTGCCTATGTTATGCACATTCATGAAGTACAAAGGTTGTGTACTTTCGAATGTATTTGCAAGTATTTAATAAGCATTTATTCTGTGGCACTTAATATAAAGCGCGCCTTCGCTCCGCCCCGCCCTGTTTTTAAGTCTGTCGTTGCTTCCAGTAAAGTGCTGTCAGCCGTATTAGGAGTATACACAGACAAAGAAAATGCGCAACGTCGAAGGCACTGCATGCACGGCAAATGTTTATTTAAAGTTTACAATTTATTAATGAGCCTTAAATTCCCGTAATTGGGACCTACGCGGCGGCGGTACGTCGTTTGGTGATTCCAGTCTCTTCGGGCGTGGCCCCGGAATCTTTGGCAGCGCCCGTTGAGGTCGTGCTCCCCCCTTCCGGCCGATCCCTGCCCCCCGGAAGTCTTTGCTTCGTTCGAAGACGCCGCCATCTATTGAAATGGAGCCCCCTAAACAAGTGGAACGAGTAATGGACGCTGCTCACCGCCCTCCCCAGCGCCGTCGCTAATTGGTTACGAGTAGATCCGTCCCGCGCGGTCGCGTCGTCCCCCAGGGTCGCGCCGTCCCCCGCGTTCGGTCGCGCTTGCCTAAGTCGACAGACGACTTTGACCTTGGTTCTTTGTTCAAGGCCGCATCACTGCTCGCACGTACCAACCCGAAGCTAGCCGACACGCTTCGAGGCATCGTTAACGCACTGCGTCCGCTGCTAGCTATGGCGCCGTTGCTGCAAGGCCTGGTGTCCCCCGCACCCACTTCTCAATGACGGACCCTGGCTCAGCTTCCTATCTCCCTCCCCAGAGCGCTTCAGTAGCAGGTAATCCCTCTATAAGGGTTACTTGTCCCAGATGCGGCCGGCACTTCACCCGCCGCGGTCTCCCCATTCATCAAGCTAGATGCCGTTCCACGTCTGCGACTGCCGCTCCGTCTCCGACTGTATCCTCTGCGCCAACACTCCCGTCACAGCCGAGACAGCCGCTGGTCGACAGGCTCAGCATTGCGACCCAACAATCAAGAGTGATGCGCGTGGTTCCCCGGGCGGTGAGGCCTTTGGTTGCCAAGCTCCTTTGCGACGTCCTCGACCTTGTGGCGGCCAACAACGACCTCCCCTCGTGGGAGTCGCTCCTGTCATTCGCTTATGTAGTATTTCAACTGCCACTTCGCACCTCGTCGTCAATCTCTTTGGCAGCGACTGTCCGATCGAACCTCCGTGCATTTCGCGATAGCTGGCGTTTTGAGTATCGCGTAGGAGGTATTAGAAGAGCCAGAACGGACCCGTGCAACTCGCCTGAGGACTCGGCACGCCGCGTTTCGAGCAAGCTATCTGAGGGAGACGTTTCCGGGGCGGCCCGACTATTATGCTCTACCGACTCATTTGCCCCGGGGGACGGAGTTCTAGCTTCGCTTGCCACCAAGCACCCACCTGCTCCGCCGCACTTGGCTTTTCCTGCCCCTCCTGACTCGATGACGTAGCATCAAACCTCAGTCGATGACGTCTTGGGAGCTGTAGCCGGCTTTCCGGCCAGTTCGTCCGCTGGTCCTGACGGTCTCCGCCCGCGTCATCTAAAGAATCTCCTTTCCCCCGGGATCGGACCGGTGGCCGGGAGACTGGCCGCATCACTTGCCAGAGTGATGAACGTCTTGAGATGAGGCCGACTGCCGGCTGAGGTCAGGGCGATCGTGTTCGGCGCCAACCT
The DNA here is from genome assembly GCA_003439945.1 of Dermanyssus gallinae. NCBI lineage: Eukaryota > Metazoa > Arthropoda > Arachnida > Mesostigmata > Dermanyssidae > Dermanyssus > Dermanyssus gallinae. Next base: position 140,150 of record QVRM01006678.1, read on the forward strand.
ATTCGCACTGCGCAAAAAAGACGCATCAATTCGCCCCATTGCCTGCTCTCTTACGTTACGGAGGATCGCAGCAAAGATAGCCTGCCGCGAGGCCAAAGAACTTATTATGGAACAACTTTGCCCGCACCAGCTGGGATTTGGCATGGCGGGCGGAACGAAGACTGCCGTACATGCAGCAAGAGCCTTTATGCAATCAAGTCCCCCCGGTACGGCACTCCTGAAGTTGGATTTTCGCAATGCATTCAACACCATCCGTAGGGATCACCTCCTTCGTGCGGTTCGGGATACAGTCCCGGAACTCTTCACCTTAGTAGAACACGCGTACAAAGAGCCATCCGTCATGTTGTTTGGCGCCGAGACGTTATTTTCGGCATCGGGCATACAGCAGGGGGACCATTTGGGACCGGCCCTATTCAGCCTGGGGATACGTGAGCTGGTTAACTGCGTTCAAGTGCCATTCAACGCTTGGTACCTAGACGATGGCACACTTGGTGGACCGATGGTGGACTTGCTCGATGAGGTGCGCAGAGTCCTTGCTTTCGAGGCAGTCAGTGGTCTGGTGCTGAACACGGCCAAATGCGAGGTGTTAGCTCCGGGGACAGACCCAGACGACCCCTCATTGAGGGCCTTGCTCGAGCTGCTACCGGGGTATAGAGTCGTGGCTGACCTCGAAATAAACCTTCTTGGCGCACCGGTTCTGCCCTCTGCGTTGCCGGGACAACTCGACCCCTTGATGGACAGATTGTGGGCGATGCAGGAACGTCTTCCGCTTGTTGGAGCCCACCAGGGACTCTACCTGCTTCGCTCGTCGTTCTCCGCGTGCCGCATCGTACATATTTTACGGTCCATAGACTGCTCAGGCGATTTGACCAATCCACCCGGATATGCGTTGGTCTGAGATTGGGGGCTGATTTGGTTGAGCCACACAGATGCTCTTGTGGCGAGCCCGTCGGGCGACTCGCCAGACACGGCCTGTCTTGCGCTCACGCAGCGGGCCGGCGCCCAAGACACACTGCCCTCAATGAAATGCCTGCAAGATCGCTGCGGAGGGCGGGGATTCCCTGCGTCCTGGAACCACCTAGGCTTTCAAGAGACGACGGTAAGCGCCCCGACGGTATGACTTTGATACCCTTCTATAAGGGTCGTTCCATGGTGTGGGATGCGACGGTGACCGACTATCTGACCCCTTCCCTTGTCGGTCCCGGCGCGTCCCGCCCGGGGACTGCCGTTTCGCGAGCTAAGACCTCAAAGATAAGAAAGTATGCGGACCTAAGTCGGGCGCACCACTTTTCGCCATTCGCGTTCGAGACGATGGGTGGCCCTGGGCCTCTCACGGTAGCATTGATCTCTCGGGTTGGCGACGCGTTACGGTAGGCGACGTTGGACAAGAGGGCGCACGCCTTCTTCTCCCAGCGACTGTCCCTGGAGATCCAAAGAGGTAATGCGACCTCAGTGCTCAGAACTATGAGAGACTGAATAGACCCGGACCTTCGCGCCAGGGGGCGGGCAGGACTTCCTCACGGGCATGAGCGATAGAGCGGCTACGGCGCGCAGAAGGAGCAACTAGGTCGACGAGCAGCAACGCCGTGAAGCATTATACATATTTTCCTAAGTGAACCAAATATACCTTTAAATAAATAAATGCGTGTGCATATATATATTAAAAAATCCTGTAAAAAGCAAATTTTCAACAATTCTATCAATTGAGGATAGTCTGCAGAAAAGACTATCGTTAGTGTCTGCCCTCTCTTGTAAGCGTGTCGATATCCTACAGGTTACATAATGATGTTCATTTGTTTTTACAGGTAGTTCAATAAGTTCTTATAATGAAAACCGAGAATTTTCCAAATCATGTTTTTAAATTTTTCTTATTCGATATACTCCCCGAGAAGCTCAATACACTTTTCCCACCGAGATTTCAGAGCTTTCATACCTCTTGAGTAGAATTCCGCGTCGTTGGACTGAAAATAGGCATTGACAGCAGCCTTAACCTCTTCATTGCTGGAAAAACGCTTTCCACCGAGACTATTCTTCAAATGTCCGAAGAGGAAATAATCAGAGGGGGCCAGGTCTGGAGAATAGGAGGGTTGTTCAATAAGTTCGAACCTCAGTTGAGCCAGTTTTGCCGATGCTTGCCGGGACTTGTGTGCAGGAGCATTGCCCTGGTGAAACGGGACAACCTTCTTCTGCAAAGCGGGCCGTTTCACGATGAGTTCTTGCTAACGGCAGTCCAACAGTCTTGCATAATATTCTCCTGTGATCGTTTTACAGCTCTCAAGGTAGTCGACCAGCATTTTTCTACGTTGGTCTTAAAAAACTGTAGCCATCACCTTTCCGGTCAATGCCGTTGTCCGCACCCTCTTCGGAGGTCCTTCATCAGGTGCACACCATTGGCAAGATGCTTCTTGGGTCTCGGGAGTGTAGTGATGAACCCGGCTTTCATCGACGGTCATGAATCTGCACCAAAAATCCGACAGATTGTTCGACATCTTGGCCAAATTTCGCTGTAAAGCCAAAACAGGCGCGTCTTTTTGGCCTTGGTTGAGCAAATGCGGCAGCCATTTTACTCTAAGCTCTTTCATCTTCAAGTTTTCGTGTAGGACAAAATGCACACTGCCTAAACTAATCCCTAATGCCTCCGCTATTTCCTTAATGTTCATTCGCTTATCTGTGCCAAGAATTTTTTGCACTTTCTCTACGTTTTCCTCATCAGTTGCCGTTTTTTGGCCTCCTGGACGTAGTTCATCCTCGGTGCTCCTGCGACCTCTTTTTAACACATTAATCCAGTTGGAAACAGTGGCAAAACATGGCGCAGAGTCACTGTACGTCTCGTATAACTCAATTTTTACTTGGGTCGCATTCCAATCTTTGAAATAAAAATGCTTGATAACCACTCGAAACTCTTTTTTCTCTATTTTTAAAAATCACGCCGATACGTTGCACGGGAAAAGCTATCAAACGAAATCGCAACGGCCAATCACCATAATATATTGAGTGCTAGCAGTCGAAAAGTTGCAGTTCCTATTAGCGGTGAAAGCGTGCCAAAATTCGAATTCTAAAAAGCTCATTCTAAGAACTTATTGAACTACCTGTATTTTGCTGGAGGGTTTACTCTAATACAATATGCAAATAAAATGTAATATAATGTTTGTATTAAGTCCGATGAAATTAGCCAAATGGGCTGTTTGAGTTCGGTTTTGGACTCCTCGCTGGATAACTTTATTACAGATCTAAACAGATGAGAATATTTAGTATCGTAGTAGTTGTTTGTCCTGTATAGGAGTGCGTCACAATATTGATTACAACATTTCTGATAGGATAGGATTTATTAGAAATAGTCCCAAAAGAGGTACGTCTTACTATAATGTGTCAGAACGCTATGTATGTATGTTCCAAAAAAAGTGCAATATATTTATATTTAAAATTAAATCAGTCAATATTAGGGCAGTTATTAAAACATCTACAATAAAATAACAGTTAATGTTGCAACTTTCATGCAAGGTCTTTAGGGTATGTTTTAAAAAAAAATGTACAACTTTCCAATCCGTCAGTTTAATTGCGCCTGCTGATGCACATGGTTCACGGATAATCACGCGTGCACTTTTCCACTTGTCGCGCTGTTACCTTCGTACTGTTCACCTGGCGCAACTCGTTTTTCTTCTTCTGATGTCTGCTGTTTACCTTGATCCGGGCGCTGTAGATAGCCTAGCCTCTGCACCGCCCATGCTCCCACTGGCTGGCCGGCACGCGTCAACCGGATCCTGTGCCATCTGCTACTGTCATCCAACCCATACATGTCTTGACCGACTTGCGTTTTTACTCCCGTCGGTGGTTCAAATTCCCCCTTGCAGCGACTGGCCTAAGTATTCTGACCCACTCACCGGGCACGAACTTGGTTTCGACTACCGTTGTTTCGTCTGCGTACTCCTTCCGTTTGTGCTGTTTTTCGCCGACCAATCCTACTACACTGCCTCGGACTCGGGGGTCAGGCACAATATCGTGCTACAGCGGATCAGCCAACGGAGCCGGAGAAAGATGGCGAGGTCCCACTAACCGAGTACGCCAGGATGGTGACGAAGCCAGCGAAGATGTTCAAGAAACACAATGATGCGGCCGTTTCCGCGACGAACTCGTCCGGTGACGACAACGGTGAGTACGAAGCGGCACAAAGCGGTGGGGTACGAGTTTTAAGCTCATTTTGAGGGCAACGATGCCACAGGTGAAAGACAAGCTCTGACAGCCGCCCTACACGTGGAGAGGTGCGTCAAGGAGGCACGAACTTGGTTCCGACTGCCGTTCTTCTTCCGTCTGCGTACTCCTTCCGTTCGTTGTGTTTTTCGCCCACTCGCACTCGCTCATCCTCAACGTTTTGTTAGGTGTTACCGCGCCGAGAACTACATTCAATTTTGTTAAAATCAGCCGCCAAAACTTGTTACGTAGTCGATGCTTCGTCTTCACCATCCCATGATGCGCATCTTCCGCCGCTTCTACGCATTCGCCGTTGGTCCAACGACGTCTCACCGTTGCTGCCTTCCACTTGCCGAAATGGCCAAACTTGCCACACTTTCGGTATCTTAGTCGTTTCTCCGGGCACATTTCGGCCCCGTACTCGTCTCGACTTCTCCATCCGCGCGCCATGAGCTTAAGCCAAAAGGAATAAGCAGACTTAAATCTCTACTCCAGGATCTTGGGAGTCTGCCACGTGGCTCGTTCTTAGTTCCAAAATCACCGTAAGCTTCTCTTAGAATTCCATCCGTTTCCGTCGCAGTTTTTCAGAAGAAAACAGAAAATCAAGAAGCAGCAACATTTTGTTTTTTTGCACAAAGTTGGAAACCGCCGGGTGGCGGCGTAGTCTAGGGGACTAGTGCGCTAGTCATGGTCGTCATCTACCGTGGTGTCGCCGGTTCGATCCCTGTTGTTGATCGAAGTTTCTTTAAGCGATGCTCATTGAGAATAGATGATAAAGCATACCGCTGAGAGTCAGCGGCCACTTCGTTACAGAGACTGTTGGAGAAACCCTTGATATCTCAACATGTCCGGTCCTTGGTGCCTTGAAGATATGCCTCCGGCTTCATATTGCGTCTTCACACCTTGTATTGAGGTGGGTGTCTGTCGTTCGCTTCAATCGCGGCCCGCGTCGACCCTACCCAGTTAGGCATAACGACGATGTCAGAAGTGAGTGGTTGTGCGTAGTCGAGTGTCGACTTGGGCGAAGTACCTAACCGATCAGATGGAGCTGCTTTCAGCCAGAGAGTCGTGCGGCCACGAGCTTACCCGGCTTCTCGACGAGGAGCCGGCCCTGTTTAAGTGGGTACCGTTTTTTTCAATGATTACTTTTGTCACCGTCTCGGTGCTCGCAGCGCACTATCAGTACAAGTTCGTCCAGGGAGTGAGCGCCGTGGTGCTCGTCGCAATGGCTGGGTTTAGTGCTCACTGTTCGCTTCTGAACCGCACCTCGCGGCACTACAATCCGCACCCTCTATGCCTCTGGTAGAGGCAGCGCACCTGCCTCTGAGTGAGTGGTCGACTCTAGTTTCAATCGACTGATCGGTGAAACCATTCTCTGCGTCACCACTGCAATGCTTAATTTTGTCATTGTGTTTAAATGACTACGACAGCGAGAGTTTACGTGGGTTTCTGTCAGCATACATGACTGTATGAACGCGCACTTGCTTGTGTAAGATTGTGCGCGCGTACTGTATGCACTTCTCTCTAAGTCTGAACTTAAACCTACCTGACCGTTGGTGGATCATCATGCTTGTGGCTATACGTGGCACAATTGTCATTTGACGACGATGGCTTTCAACAATGGAAACACACACATACACAAGTGCAAAATCAAGCAGCCGATCCGACCGATCGAAGATCGGTGACCACAGGCCTACAAGACGCCTCCAGTGATTTACAGTACAACTGCAGACCGTCATCTCCGTATTTAAGTCTCTCCCCCTCTCGCTCTCTCTCTCTCTCTCTCTCTCTATATATATATATATATATATATATATGTTCGTCTCAATGATTGCCTGTTTCTGTACATTCGTGCGGCGTTTGCTTGCCTGCGACGGCCGTTCTACTTTCGCCACCTGCCGATGCAGTGCCGTATGCGGCATCGTTGATACAACCTCGGAGCTGTTTAAGCACCACGACACTTGTCTATCTGCAGAACTGCCAGTGACGCTAAACGTTTGAGTGCTTATTCGGTGTGAACTGTCGGGGCACAGCAATACGATCGCCTCAAGGAATCTCGAAGCCTCGATGTGTTTGCCGGACCGCTCGACCTCGCTTTCCACACGAACCTCCCACAGCCCACAACCTACAGCCTACAGTCAGCCTAGCAAGTTACGTGTAAGGTGATAACCATATCACCTGCATACGGCGATGTAGGGCGACATATATGATATCTTGTCGCGTCAATGATCAGCTGATCTTAATCGACTGTATATTGCGTACGGACGGACGGACGGAAGCGCTGGTCCGGCCGGGGCCAAATTGGGGTCATGAGTACTACTACCAGAAAGATAGCTATTATCTTCGAGGCGCCAGAACGGTGGCCCCGCAGCAGCCTAATAACACCGCAGCTCAACATTGAATAAAACAAAGTAATAAGTTGTCTTTGTTGTTTTGTGAGACAGAGGCGTGTCAGGCCATAAGATATATGTGGATGCGTAAAATGTTGAAGCCTACGTGGTAGATTTCATGCCGCGATTTGTCCGGCAGTTCCATCAATTTGATCGAGTCAAGCATAACGGTAGATCGGATATACGTTTTATGCAAACTCATATGTGTAACACAAGTACAGTTTACCTAACACTGGTGTTACCGCTTTACCGCATGTTTGCAGTAGAGACACTCTCACTACTTTTTTTCCAGCTTGTATTGCTCACTCTGTAGTAGGCGGCTTGCGTCGTCATTCAAAGTCCTTCCAATGCACTAATATAATTATGACACACACAATGATATATACTTTCTTCGGGTACGGATTTTTTCGGTTTGATGCGTGCACACCCCCCGCGATTAGCCGGCTTTTGGGGGATTTATAGGCCAGAAGAAAATCGACGTCTTTGCATAGAGGTCTGGCCCTCTTACTAGCAGTGGTAACAGTGCGGCAGAGCCTCACAGTCACACGACACATGCCCGGCCTTTCCACATTTGAGGCACAGAGGGGGTTTGGGACTTGGGTTTGTGCAGGTCCGCGCTTGGCGCTCAAAGCTAGGACACTTCGAGCACTGAGAGACATATACTAGCTCATCCAGGCCACGCAGGAAAAAGTCCTACCATTTCGCGTTAATTTAAAAGCGTTAAGAAAGTGGCTTCCTTCTTCGTGCCATCGCCTGCTAGAGCCTGGAGTAAGTCTTTCGCGTTCATCGTTTCGTTGACTTTACCTGACGCTGTTTGAGAGACCCTTTTGACTTGAATTCGTAATGCACTCGGGTAGAGCTTAGGGCGGACAGCATCAGAGTATCTCCGGCTTCCCAGCTTAATGGTAATGGCATGGTCTATTGCGCTACCCTGTCCCGTGACCCGGAGTGCTAGCATTATTTCAGAGATTGTGGTCAGACTGGATTCTAAACATTTGTGCAGAATGTCTAAGTCCACTGTTGATGGGGTGGCTACCGCACTCAATGTAACCTTCTTTTTTCTAAGAGGGTCATACAGCGAGTAAGCTTCTTCGTTCTTTAGCATTTGGGTAGGTCGCGCAGGTGAGGCTACCCTTTCCGTCTACTCCTTCTCTGCACCCTCAACTTCTACGATGTCTTGGCTATGTAGTGATACAAGCCGATCCTCCCGGAGAGTACTGGCTTGGAGCTCAGTAACGCCCGTAACTGATTTGCCGGTCCTGTCACTAGTCGACAGTCTTTCTCCGTTGTAAGCGGAAGCAATATCACTCGGCTGGTGTCTAGTCATTAAGAAAGTTTGCGTTCTTAACCTTCGTTTTTGCGAAGGTACATTCCGACCAATCTTTCACGATACGAGCTTCAAACTCTTCAGCTGTAAGGGAGCCTGTGAGGGCGCTTCTTATTTTGGTTTTTGCCTTCGTATCTTCACTGGGCTCGGAGTTTTCCGTGACTTCTTTTGTCTGTAAGGTGTACCTTAGTCTTTGCCGTGCATCCGGGACGCCTGGATTCGAGACCCAGACCGGCTACTCTTAAACTGGTTTGCATGGTTTCCAATTTAGACGAGGTAAATGCCGGAGTGGATTAAAAATCAGCCACGACACAAAAGAAACCGTACACTGGCATTAGCCCTACGTTAAAAGAAAAGTGTTTAAGGCGCGTGCTGTCCGAATCACAAGTGCGGCTACCGAGTGCGAATGCTCATGACACTCAGTGACCGCTTAGGCGCTTAGGTTTTCGCATATTTTACCGATTTTTCCGCAAAGGGAAGTTCACACTCAACCGCTTAGTGTGAGTGCTAGTAGCTCACTATATTCTTCGCTGGGACTCGCCTCTCTTCGATTGCCGACCGCTCATCTTCGGGGCCCGACTTTTCGCCCTCAAGAAGAAAAATGGTTGCGTGAGGCCCATCGCACGCTCATCTGCAATCCGGAGGCTGGCAATGATCTGCATCATTGAGAACAAGTTAGACGTCTCATGTGCTCTTGGTATCCATCAGCTTGGGTCATGCTCTGTAGCCACTCTTGAGGTCTAGCTTAACTTTAGGAACGCCTTCAACACTATTCAGAGGGACCACCTGTTGAGTGCGGTCAAAGTTTGATCCCCAAGTATGTTCCTCCAGGTGGAACTAGCTTATAAGAAACCATCTTGCCTTCTGCCACATGGTACTATAGTGTTGCAAACGGGGGTGCAGCAGGGCTACCCAGCGCCCCCTCCCTGTTCTGCCTGGCTATTAAGATGTTAGTCCACTCTCACGACTGCCCTTGAAATGTATGGTACTTGGACGACGGTGTTCCGAGCGGGGCACCTGATGTAGTTCTAAGGGATATCCACAGAGTCACTGAGTTCGTGGGGCGGAGTGCCCTGGCCCTTAATCCTGGTAAGTGTGAGGTCCATGTCGTAGGAGGTGTTACTGACTCTGAAGTCCTGGAGGCTCTCCTATGATGCAAGACTGTGGGCACAGTTCTGAAATTGCCTAAGCATTCAGGGAGTTCTGGCCGCCCTCGAAAGGTGGCTGGCCAAACTAGAACATGCGATGCCAGGTCTGTCACCTGCTCGTTCGGACTCCTTGAACAACTAAACCAAAGACATCGGACTTCGTTTAAGGACGGTCCTTGTGTACGCTTTTATGTGCGTGTATGGAAACTTCATCCGACCGGACGCCACGGGCTATCCTCTATCGTCAGCGCAGGTAAACGAGCAAGACACCAAGCCTTGAATGAAACCTTCAGCAGAGCCTTACGATACAGTGGCCTACAGTGCGTCTTAAAACTCGTCGGACTGGACAGGGAAGGCGGAAAAAGACTTGACTTTAGCCCCGTTCGAGAGCGGTTGCATGCTGGTTTTGGACGCGACAGTTACTAACTCAATGGCCTCTCAATGGTCTGTGCTAGTGTCCCGGGCCGGCCATTCTTCAGATCACGCCGAGGTATAGAAAGTACCAGAGCAAAGGTAAGCGGACAATTCCGCCAGAGAGCGCCTGTGCTGAATATGCAACAAGACAATGCGGCCTCGGTCTGGGGAAACGTCCAGATATATCTGTGGCTCGGCATTGTCTCAAATGGGTATTTTAAAATTTGGATTAAACCATTCTTTTTTTAGAGCCGAGCATAATCAGTGATAAAATGCCTGGTCGAAGCGTAGAAGGTCAATCACCTTGGTTATGCAAATGTCTAACCCATAGGCTTCATCTCCTAGACCGCGTGTTCGTGGCACTCCTTTCGATGCAGACGTGCTCTTGTGTGATTGACGAGGTATTTTATAGCCTCTTAGCTGAACGTTTGAAAGGAATTCGCGTTGCACCGTTCATTTGGTAAGGCTTGACGGGATCTTCAAAGAATCGTTGCTTCTAAGATAAGCAGCAATTGGTGCTTCTTCGATTCTCCAGGTACCCTGCCCTAGCCATCCATTGTAGAATAATTCAGTATAATTTGGTGTCTGCTGTCTTAGAGCGTTCGTGGTAGACTTCTTCAGGCGCACTAAATTTTGTTGCTCGTGGACTGCACTTGAAGCCTGTCCGTTAGCCTCTAACTTGCTGATCTACCTTAAGAGGAAGCGGCCCGTCAAGCCAAAATATTCGTAGAACATCGAAATCAAGGACTGCCGGACAGGATCTAACAGTAAAAAGGAATGTCGGAAGAACTTCCGGCGGAGATTGACGGCAATCCCTGGAGCCAATCGTACAAGAGAGTGCAAGGCAAGAGAAAGATGACACCAAGGCTGAATATACCGAAGCAAGAATTAGTTCCAGATGCCAGACGGAGAGAAGCCAACGGCTTAGGTCAGTCCACACGGCGATACAAGGAGTCGTGGCAACAGCAGAACTTCTACACAGTTCTACGCGAAGAACGCGCCCTTTGATGGTTGGATCTTCTTGGATGTGAGAATGCGTTTAATAATCTGCCATAAAAGGCCATGCTAGAAACCTTCAAGAGAAAGAAAGCACCCCCGTACCTGGTCAGTGCGATATCAGACTACCTAGGAGCGCAAGATTTGAAGCGCCGGGACGGCAATAGACATGACGGCTGGTGTCCCACAGGCTACTATTCTGGGACCACTGGGAAGCTGACCACTGAAATAAATTAAAACATCGTTTGTAACGATGTGCTGTGTATCTAGGGCCTCCCGAGATGGGCGGACACGTTAGCGTACGCTGAGGATCTGGCAGTAGTCATCGAAGCCAGGGCAAGTATCCAGCTTGACAACAAGTGTACAGCTTGAATTGGCACTGGAGAAAAGCGAGGGGCTTGCTGACCGGTCGGGTTGCAGTCGGCTTAGCGAAATTTAAACTGGTAACAAGACCATCAAAATAGTTGAGCATGCTCGGTATATCTGGACGAAGCGCTTAAGGGAAGTGAATACGGAATATGACGGCGTTTAAGTCCATCCGAACACACCGTATGGTAAATACGGCTGCCGCCCTGGTCCTGGGATCCTCCGTAAGATCTCGTCATGATGGAACGGCGCAGATTATGGCAAAGGGCTGGAAAGCTCAATAGAGGGAGAACGAGAAGCAATGCTTTCCGCACAAAATCCATGTGTCGTCCCGACATGGATTTCTTCATTACCCAAGCTGCATCTACTGCACATAAGAAGCACGAGACGGTTTTGCACGAGCAGTTAGGGCCAAAGCCGCAAAAGAAGTCCTCGAGAAAATGGGATGACTGCCCCGAATGGGTCTGCAAAGGTTCCCCATCATGGGAGATAACGTCGAAAAGGAAAACTTAAATGCAGAACGAAAGGTTCTGGTCTAGTGAGAACGCTCCGCGCAAATGATCCCGGCCAATTGCTCCGGACGGTACTCACCGACCCTACCTATCCATAGCAGTATTAGTCGAAGACCTCAGGCACAAGATACGCGGGCTCGTGTTTAAGATGGCTAATATCCAGTTTATCCCTGGAGCGAAGCATTAGAGAGCATGCTGCTTTACGGAGGTTCTCAGACCAATGTCGTCGCTTACAATGTCGTTTGTAAACGCCGTCATCGGAAAGAGCATTTTAAGCCGATCTACTTCTTGCAGAGGCCGGTTTACGAGGTCCTTTGAGGTGTACGAGCTGGAGGCGTTATCCCATACATGTCTAAACGACGCTCCCACCGCACGGGTTTAATGAATAATAATTCACGCTCAGCAGTCATTAATACGCTTGCAACCGGAGCGTTCCAGGACAAAATTCTTATGGAAGAACTAATATTGTACGAACTGCTTGCCCCAAGTACATTAGAGACCAAATAGAAATAAAATAACGATCAAATCAACATTCTATGAGGAAAAAATTAATACTAGAACTAGACCTGCATTCTGCTCTGAGTTAAGCAGGAAATGTCGTTCAAATTACGCAATTCATAATTTGCCACGTACGCTACCATTGCGTCGAGCCCGGTGACGTGGTCGCTTAAGTCTGCGCCTCGCAAGCGGAGAAGACACATAGGAGGTGCACGGGTTCGAGCCCCTGCGCTGCACATTTGCATTTTTGGGGTCCGTTTATGAAGCAATGTGAAAAACGGTTCCGTGGACGTAAAATCTTGGCTGAGGGTCAGCCCGAAAACTTTTTTAGGCTACCATTGCTCTTATTCTAGGATATAGTGCTTAGATATACAGGGACTCGTGGGGATTAGTGTGCTAGTGGTTCGGGGTCTCGCTGGTTTGATACTTGTTGTTGATCAAATTTTCACTGAGTGATGCTCACTGAGAATAAATGATAAACGGGCCAAGATGCAGCAGGAATGCTGTCATTGTATAGAGAATTGTGACATGTCGCTGTAGGTATACACGCCAAACGAGTAATAAATAAATCAATACGCAAGTACCGTCGTGGTACGACAAATGCCTCAGTGTGGCTATTCAGGTCGCCTAAGAAGGGAGTGTCCGCGAAGTATAGTTTTAAGTATAGCGAAGTATAGCAAAGACGACAAAGCAGGCCGAGATTACGACCCCCGAATAATACAGACGGGGCGATCGCTGTCATAAATTAGACTAGATATGACCTAGAAGGGCGATCCGATCTAGTCGATTAGTCGATATAGTCAATGATATTAGTTATGTTGTTAAGCGTAACTTCAAACTTAAACGTTGGTGCCCTAGTGCTCCGTTAGGCCGCCGGACACCCTAATATGCACTTAATTCCTTTCGCCAGTGTAGAGTTTCGTATCTGGTCATACTTGTTCATACTTGCCCAACCAATCATTTTGTCGAAAGTTTTCCCCGTGTTGCTTGCTTGCAATGCTCGGCTGAAACGAGCCGTCGCCGCCTGTCTGGCTATCTGTCTGTTTGTGTGGGCTCGCACCCACCACGTCCCATTTAATCACAACGACGAAGTCAGCCTCACTGGCGTGTTGCTGACTTGTCAAGCGTATCTCGAGCGAAGTGCGTACCTAAATGGAGTTGCTTTACCCTAGAGACTCGTTCGACTATGACTCGCTTAGCCCCCCGATTCTTCATGAAGAGCCGTCAATGTACAGGATACATTGGTCGCCGTTGTTACTGGCGTTCGTAGGCACGCTTGGACTTTGGATAGGATTCTGCCTCGACCTGCATCACACAGAGGTCTTTTCCTGCATGCTTCTCATCGGGGTAGCTGCCATGAGCGCTCACAGTGCTCTGGCGGGTGCCGCCCGTAGAAGGCTTGCCTACCGCCCTTACAACGTTCGCCTCCACTAGACGCGGCGTCGACCCACGAGCGCTTCGTCTAGACACACGTTCAACCTGGCTTCGACCAACTTGAAAGGCCGTCATTTGGTCTTACTACGGCGTTTACCCATGATATCTGTGCCTGTGCTGTTTGCGGGTGTATGTATGTGCACGCATATACAGGAGTGCGATTTAGAAGATTTGTTAGGGAAGAAAACGTGGGTGCAACAAAGTGCATAAGTATTCTCGATTTGCGTATATTTGCCTAGGTATGCTGGCTTGCACGCATCGGTGACAAACAGTGCAACTACAAAACGGAACTGACACTGCTTGGCTGTTCGGACCCCTTGGCATGTTTCGAGTAAGAAACTATATTAAACTGCTCCAAAAGACTCTCCCACAAGCACCCATACCTCGTATATTTGTTTCGTGATAGTTTCCAGTAATTATGGTGACGACACCTTCGCGATTTGATTGGTTGATTGACAGCGTGGTTTATTATTGGAACTGCATCCTACAATGCTCGAATTCCCACAAACATATAAATGTGATATAAATGTGATATATAATAGAGTGATTTAAGCAAAATATATACACCGACGGTCATATCAGCATCACAAGTAACAGATTCACTACAGGGCGTGTTCCTATAAGAGACAATAGTAGTAACTACATATAAGCGCTCATCAGCTACACACGAGGTACTTTTGTAACTCTCGCTTGAATAATCTTAGGGGAGTACACTTAGAAGAAGCTGCTAGGCAGCAAACTCCAAATCTCGGGCAACCCGCACAGTAGGGTTTGCGAGCTGACCTTTTTGTGAGTATTGGGAACTTCGAATATCATAGCTTTTCTCCGCGCCCTTCGTGATGGCGGTGATGAGACCATGGATTGCACTCTCAAAGCTGTCGTTATTTCCGTGAACTGTATAATTTTGTAGTATGTTATGCTTCAGCAAACTTTGAAGGCTTCCTTTTTGTTGGCAATGTCTCTACGCTCAAAATTGATTAAGAATTTTAGCTGATCACTGATAAAACATCGTAGCTTGGTCCTTGAGAATTGCGCTATGCCTGACAGTGTGCTGTCTGTGCGCTCGTCTCTTGACGTGTTGAGCACACTTGATTACGCGCTAGCAGCTCTCCTTTGAGTCAAATCTTCATCAAGCTATTATAATACCGAGCAAGATGGCTTAGTGGCAAAGCCTTTGCCTTGCATTCGGGAGGCCTGGGTTCGAGACCCAGACCGGCCACGCTTAAATTGGTTTGCATGGTTTCCAATTTAGACAAGGTAAATGCCGGAGTGGATTAAACATCAGCCATGACATGAAAAAACCGTACGCGGGCATAGGCCTTACGAAAAACGTAAAAACAAAAAAGCTGTTCTGTGCCATTTGTTTTTGGTCAGGATTCTGAGTGGGCTATTGGCGCATATCCCCATACCGTCGCCTATACTATGGTTATGCCATAACCCTGGCATTGAGCGCACTAGAGCACAAATTGGATGCTTTATATTTCATGGATTTTTATCTCGCGGCCATACTGCTAAGCGAGTGGATTGATATCGGGTCATCGTCTCGGTTATTCGGTCTACCATGAGCATTACTTCTTGCCAGGCGAGATGTTGCTAACCAAATCGACCCGACATCTGAACATTGTCTTGTTGACTTGCTTTACCACGATGATGCTTACGCTAGAAGTTTCTAATCAGAAGCCGACGTAGTCAAATTTCTTCGTCTTGGCTCGCAATGCATCTCCACCATATATATATATATATATACGGTAGTTCAATAAGTTCTTAGAATGAAAACCAAGAATTTTCCAAATCATGTTTTTAAATTTATCTTATTCGATATACTCCCCGAGATGCTCAATACACTTTTCCCACCAAGATTTCAGAGCTTTTATACCTCTTGAGTAGAATTCTGCGTCTTTAGACTGAAAATAGGCATTGACAGCAGCCTTAACCTCTTCATTGCTGGAAAAACGCTTTCCACCGAGATTATTCTTCAAATGTCCGATAAGGAAATAATCAGAGGGGGCCAGGTCTGGAGAATAGGAAGGTTGTTCAATAAGTTCGAACCTCAGTTGGGCCAGTTTTGCCGATGCTTGCCGGGACTTGTGTGCAGGAGCATTGTCCTGGTGAAACAGGACAACCTTCTTCTGCAAAGCGGGCCGTTTCACGATGAGTTCTTGCTTAAGGCAGTCTATTAGTCCTGCCTAATATTCTCCTGTGATCGTTTTACCGCTCTCAAGGTAGTCGACCAGCATTATTCTACGTTGGTCTTAAAAACTGTAGCCATCACCTTTCCGGTCAATGCCGTTGTCCGCACCCTCTTCGGAGGTCCTTCATCAGGTGCACACCATTGGCAAGATGCTTCTTGGGTCTCGGGAGTGTAGTGATGGACCCAGCTTTCATCGACGGTCATAAATCTGCGCCAAAAATCCGACGGATTGTTCGACATCTTGGCCAAATTTCGCTGTGAAGCGAAAACAGGCGCGTTTTTTGTTCTTGGTTGAGCAAATGCGGCAGCCATTTTTCTGTGAGCTCTTTCATCTTCAAGTTTTCGTGCAGGATAAAATGCACACTACCCAAACTGATCCCCAAGGCCTCCGCTATCTCCCTAATGCTCACTCGCTTATCTGCGGCAACGATTTTCCGCACCTTTTGCACGTTTTCCTAATCAGTTGCCGTTTTTGGGCGTTTTGAACGTAGTTCATCCCGGTGCTCCTGCGACCTCTTTTTAACTCATTAATTTAGTTGGAAACAGTGGCAAAACATGGCACAGAGTCACCGTACACCTCGCCTAACTCAGTTTTCACTTGGGTCGCATTCCAACCTTTGAAATAAAATGCTTGATAACCACTCGAAACTCTTTTTTTCTCCATTTTTCAAAATCACGCCGATACGTTGCACGGAAAAAGCGATCAAACGAAATCGCAACGGCCAATCACCATAATATTTTGACTGCTGGCAGTCGAAAAGTTGCAGTTCCTAATAGCGGTGGAAGCGCGCCAAAATTCGAATTCTAAAAGCTCATTCTAAGAACTTATTGAACTACCTGTATATGAGGGTGGACAAAAAATCTAGTACACACTATCCAAAAGTGCTTTTATTTCCTTCGAAATTACTCCCGCCCACTTTATTTGTGCCACCTTTTTCTCACTACTCGCTTTATTTGTGCCACTTTTTTTCCCATCGTGGGACTACCGTTAATATCTGGTTGCCGCTCTAGTATAATGGCCGGGAACCGCAATAAATAAAATACTAATTTGAACTTTTATTGCAGCTAAGTGTTTGTGTTCCATTTGACACATTCATTCGGCATATTTACGATACTACTTTATGGTGTTGCTTTGCAGGAGACCTCTCGGTTCTATTTCCTTAAAGAAATTGGTTTTCTACCTCAGTGTGTTACGATGCAAGACACGTGATCGATTTCAATTATGAACGGGAAATGGCTTCGCTGTGCGGCGGAAAAACAAATGACACTTTGATATTACCAGTATCCAGATATTTTACAAAGCATTACGTAATGCACCGATTTAAGTTCAACAGCGTTCCAAAATGAGCACGACGGTTTATATGCATTAAATGTAGATGGTTCGCAATACGACCAGAATTTCCGAAAGAATGCCCCGTGTTTTCTATATGTGTTCTATATTTGTGGCTGCGACTGGAACCATTTACGGTCAGTGTTACTTATGGTGGCGACTTTACACACTCCACACAGTCACTTCAGAAAATGACTACCAACGAAGCGACCACTTTCAGCGACAGTAGCTAACTTATGTATAGAAAAACCTATTATGGTAGATGTCAACACTATTTGTCATGTATATATACATACATAAAGCTTTCATACAATGTTTTTCTACAATCTTCTACGGAAAGTGCTGTGTGGTATTGGGAGGGGGGGGGGTGGATGGTAATGCACCATCTCATTTTATTGAGACATCTGTGCTTCCCGTTTTTTTTTTCGATCATGGTCGATTTTAGGTCCACTCTGGCATTCACCTTGTTTAAATTGGGAACTATGAAAACCAATTTTAGGAGTGGTCGGTCTGGGTCTCGGGCCCAGGTCTCCCGAATGCAAGGCAAAGGCTTTTGCCACTAAGCCATCTTGCTCGACTGCTAGATCGGTCGTGAAACACCAAGTTAACTTGGCTCGATCTCTGACAGTTTAGGCGGAAACAGTGTTAAATCGCGTTACTTATATAGTAGAACATAATTTACATATATTTTTATGAGTTGAGCTTGATTCACAACTATTTGTCGGTAGTATTGTACATCGACCGACGGACCAGTGCGGATATTTCATAAAGGCATTCTGTTCATTAGTGAATCAAAATATTATGTGACCAATTATTTACCAAGCCATAATTAAAGTAAACAAACGCAACATCCGTGCGCTTCATAACCTATGTCAATGTTTGCGCTATCTTAAGCAGTCGGGTGCAAGTTAAGCTACGCGGACTGCAACCGGGCCGAATTTAAAAAGAGCTTAGTAGGCTCACGTAGGCTTTGTACGGGTTTTCAGATATACTACAAACAAAACATAGAACATTGGGAGATATATTCACCGCACTACTTTCAGTGCCGTTCCTATGAACAGATGCGATGCTACGTAATATGATTAGATGAGAAGGCCTTCCCAACGTTCAAAGGAGCTGAAACATGAAGTCGCTTGTCTGCAACAGATGTGCAGAGGTTGTTTCCTAGTAGGCAGCTGTACATTGGGTTTACACGCAGTAGTGCTAAAATAAATGCAGAGTTATTGGTTGGTCGCGTCCGGAATTAGCAACAAAACAATGTGGACTAATGAATGTAATCGCGTTAAGATCGGGATTGCCGTATGATTAAATTGTTTACATGAAAGCGGCGCCCCATTGTTACTCGGCAGGCGGGTAGCGCCTGCGGGGTAAGCTGGGCCAGTCTTGCGTCTAGGTTCAGGAATGAGGACAAGACTTGTGTTCTTCTATAGTCTGGCAAACGTCACTTTCCTAAGTAGTCCGTTGGTCAAAACCTGATAGACCTTTGGCCGCCGCTCAACAAGTAGCTTGGCCTCCCCAAGAGGTACACCGTCGGGGCCAAAGGCCTTTCCAGGTGCCAGCGGTTCTCCAACCCGTCGGGCGTCTTCTTGTATTACCTCAAAACTGTTCACCAGAGCGACCGGGAACTTTTCATTGCCTTTCCAGGGCAGGGTGGGAACTTCTCGGGAGGGCTTCTTCAGAGCTTGGTCATAACAATCTGGTACGTAATCAGGCCCCATATCAGCAGCTCTTTAAACACACGCGCCTTGCTTTAAGCGATGAGTCCTCGCAGTCTCGTTTGGGTGGCCTTGTACTTGGCTACTTAGAAATCGGCTTGTCTGCCTCATCTAGCCTGGCCCCTATTCGGTTTCTGCTACCGAGCCAGGTCTGCGTCCTCGTGTAGACCTTTTAGAACCTAATGCATGATTTTCTTGCGTCTTGCCTCCTTGGCGCCTACGAGCGTCCAGTCGGTTTCGGGGTCACGAACAACCGTCGTGCCCTTCACCTTGTGCGTTTTCCCAATTTTTTAGGGTTTTATGGGCCAATGTTCACTTGCTCTAATCGTAGCCTGGTCAACATCATGTCAGAAACCGTCAGACCAGTATGTTAGGCAAACAAGGAACTAATACATGCCACATTGATTAGTTCTAAAACCGCGTTTGACAACAAACTATAAAGTCACCTTTTGCACGAATTAGAAACAAAGTTTAAAGATGCAGTAGTACACAGTATATTCTAGGCGATAACGTCGTCATAGAAAACACCAGTGATCAATATATCCAGAAAACCATCAAGCATAACACAGGGGTAGCTCTGGAGCACTCAGCTGGTTATCCCTATTTATTTCTCATGGTGAAGCCTCGCGAAGCTGAAGTACTTCGTAATATTAGTACCGCATGTCTTTCACGCAGATGGTTGAGTAGTATATGATGAATGGTCATGAACAAACCGGCAACGCAGTTTTAAAACGAGGTGATGTAAACATTGCAGTATATCGTTTTTGAATTAAAATTCTCTTTAAAGTAAAATCTTGTCTTCTAGCAATTTGTTTGCTCTCGCGAAGTTACCTTATTTTTGCAGCCCGCTTCGAGTTCATACGCGGCTCATTTGGGAATTCAAATTATGCTCACTTTTAGGTATGTCCCGCCTCAATGTACACTTATAAACAATACATATGAGACCATTATCCATTTATCTATGTATCAAGCACATGTATAACAATTACTAATACATTAATTATATAACATCTAAAATAATGCTCCTATTATTATTGCTCGAGTTTCGGTGACTACTCAACATTATCTTGGCGTTGTCTTTCTGTACTTCCAACGACACTCTGTCGGCTTTTTCCCAAGCTCTTTTGTCAGTCTGAGTGCATCCTTGCCCCAAACGCCGGATGACTCGAGACCAAGCGCCATTGGACCACATGGTCCTCAAGAAGATGCGCGTATAGACGCCATTTGTGCATCTCCCGTTGGTGAATGATGTGGCCGACGTTCGCGCTGGCTAGTGCACGATATCCGAGAGTGTACGTGCCGGAGATAGTGACGTCCGACACCAGCAGCCAAATATGGTCCAAGTCCCGTCTGGTAAGGCCATCCGGTCGACGTCTGTCGTCCCTCGGCAGTCCACTAGTGATACCTGGGTAAAAGTTTGACAGAAACTTCAGCTGTGCGGTTTATATTAATTATGTAACGGCCAAAACGCACCAAGTGGCTAGCAGGCTAAGGCTAACATAAGGGGCCTCGTGGAAATAGCGCCGTCTTCTAGAATTAGTCGCTGACTCAATTCTGCTCTGCGGGTTATCAGTGTCTAGCTGCACTCAAAACGAAGAAAAATACTTTAGTTACTTTTATACCGGGATCAGGCATATCTAGAAAAGGCACACAAAAGGAGAGACCCTGGAGATTTGAGAGGCTGAGTAGACTCAAGCGGAACGACCAGGGTCGTAGACGAGGTCATTAATCCTAGATCCTTCATAAATTGAACCGAAGCGAGTACGCGGAAACTGCGTACTCTACCTAACTCAACTTCTCGCCGATCATGACAGCTTTCAGACCCTATATGAGGAAGATTGGGAAAACTTAAATAGACATATGTGTCTTGTGCGAAGCCGGCGAGACCGATGACGCTCTTTACACGATCTTCACGTGCAAGGCTCTCGATATCGTTACGAACGCAAAATCAAAGATGACGGAACAGAGGCGACAACGTATGGAGTGCCGTTAGCAGACTGAAGACTGAATATCACCAGCGGCTTCCTACATGCACTCAAGTAATATTGTAACGAAGTTAGACACAACAACATCACAACGACACTACAGTCGGCCGAGCACATCATCGAACGTGCAACAGCCTCCACATGAGACCGCTCAGCTACATGGCGACGACAACATGGCACGTGCATCACCGCAACCTGTCGCGCCACATCGGCAACATCATCATCAGACCTATGTACCTGACCTGCGGCGGCGGCACCGCCAGGGACAATGCACGTTGTGATATTGCGTAGTTTAAACCGATCAATCAGCGAAGAGAACGAGTGGAAATTTCCGTTGTCGAATGTTCGAGAAGATTCGATTCCATCATTTAACAATATTACTATACGAACGCTACGGCATACCTTGAGTGAATAAAATAGAACGAGGCAGCATGGCTGAGGACCATTCGTTGCCCGGTTCTGCTTGACGCCAGACCTACGTTCCGTGTCGTCATTCATTGTACCTGAGTCCCTCGTGTTGTAGTAGCCGCCCGACTGAGTCTACCATCCTCAGTAACATAGCGTAGCAACAACATCGTTACAATATTAGGTTATGGAACCACCACATTTTTAGTGGGTTTGAGCGCCCCACTTTACTCAGACCAAAAAGTGCGCATTGTGCATTTCTTCATCAGTGCAGTGATCGTATACGCCTGAGAGCACAGTAGACAGATACACTTCGTGTACTTCTCATGGAAGCTCGTATTCAAACAGACCAGGTGATGATAGCCATGAATTAAGGTATAGACGTGGCGATAGTCACATGCAAACCCAGAAGTGAGAGGCACTGAAAACATCTAGGTCTTCAACCTCTCGTCGGACTTGTTCAACTTAAGTTTCCTATATGGAGATGATGCTATCGGATGGTACTGTACGCGGCGTCTTCAACCTAAGTCGAATTATCTCAACAACCGGTGCACAGCCTGACATTAGGTACACAAAGCGGCCCCTTGCCCGCATTGACAGGAAATGTACGCGCTTTATGTACATTGTGGAACCCCTTCAAACAAACCAAAGTTTGCCCGAGTGGGGCATGAAATATGTATTTGTGTTCCTGGCCCCATGTACAAAGGTAAATCGGAAAATCTAAGGGCACTGGCCAATGTATCACGTGTGTCTCACCCTGTGGTCTAAGCGGCGAATGCAGGATAAATCATGATTGGCCTTAAGGTGAGATTTTCTCTTGACAGGTCACTCGTGATTCTCGGCCGGAGTACCAAGGTAAAGAGCAACGCATATCATAACGAGGAAGTCCTCTAGGAGAGTTTCTACGAAAGCACCTGACAGGGATTTGGCTAGCCATGCACCGGCGCTACTGGTTGAAACTGCATTAAGATGTGCCTTGTTTACTTTGTGGTCTGCGGAATCAATAAGATTGATCAGACGATTGTTTTTCACGGGCGTGGGTTTATGAGTCCCACACTAGTCGCCACGAACGGCTAGCGACGCATGCGCATTATGGATTCCCAAAACCCCGTATCATTAACAAAAAAATGCGCATTCCTGCGTTCCTGCAAATTCTAGTTTTTAGAGAAAGATGTTCCGGAAAATCATGAAACATTATTTGGAGTTTTCTAATATTCAATATAATTTTGAATTTCGGTCGACAGCTGAGGGATCCAGGTACTAAACTATGAACACACTACGGTGGGGCCTGCGACCGATGATGACCTCGACACAATAGTTTTGCTTTTTTTATCACGTGGACGTTTTCCTAGCCAACCTGCCATCATCTAGGTCTAGCACATTGGGCGAGAACTCAAAGAAATGAATCAACTTCTTCACGTTTTATCTACTGAGTTCTGATTGTAATAGAAT